>CM024725.1:12055591-12211829 GCA_014182545.1 Eucalyptus globulus | reverse complement strand
GCTTACTTCTCTAAATCTACTTGACATATCGTAGAACAATTTCATCGGCTCAATTCCTCGATCCATTGGTAACTTGACAAGTTTATCTTTTCTTGGCCTAAACCAAAATGGAATCTCAGGCTTGATCCCTCAAGAAATATGTGACTTGAGGAGCTTGAAGCATCTTCGCTTATGGAGAAATAGACTGTCGGGTTTCATTCCTTCAGAAATTGGGAGATTGGTACTTCTCGAAGAATTGGATTTGCAAATAAATGATTTGGTCGGTCCAATCCCATTGTCTCTTCAGAACTTGAGCAGTCTAAATTTTTAAGCCTTTACTCAAATCATCTTTCGGGCACAATTCATAAAGAGTTGGGAAAATTGACATCTCTTACAGTATTACGATTATCGGATAATGATTTGACCGGTCCAATCCCTGCATCAATTGGAGGTCTGGCCAATCTAACTGAATTAGGCCTCGGTGACAACAAATTATTTGGTTCCTTGCCTTCTAAATTTGATAAGTTGACACGTTTGAGTCGTTTGGATCTATCTAACAATGTGCTAGAGGGGGGATTACCAGACAACGTATGCCTTGGAGGATCATTGCAATATTTCTCCGCCATCAATAACCATTTCACGGGTCCCATCCCAACAAGCTTAAGGAATTGTAGCACATTAATTAGATTGAGGTTAGATGGAAATCAACTTGCTGGAAACATTACAGAAGTTTTGGGAATATATCCGCATCTAAATTATATAGATTTGAGCCACAATCATTTGAACGGTGAACTCTCGTGGAAATGGGAGTATTATCGTAATCTGACATGCTTAAAGATATCAAACAACAACATTTATGGTGAGATACCTGCAATATTTGGAAGGATGGCTCAAATACAAATACTAGACCTTTCTTCCAATTATTTAAGTGGAGAGATTCCAAGGGAATTGGAAAGCCTATCGATATTGCTAAAACTTGATCTAAGCAGCAACACGATCACGGGAAATGTCCCGACTGGAATTGGACACTTATTCCATTTGGCACATCTAAACTTGGCATCAAACAATTTGAGCGGAATGATACCGGTGCAATTAGGCTCATGCAAAAGATTGTTGACCTTGAATTTGAGCAGAAACCAATTCCAAAGAAGCATTCCTTTTGAGATAAGCAACATACAAGTCCTCGAGGTTCTTGATTTGAGTTATAATATTTTAACTGAAGAAATACCAAGAGAGCTTGTAGAACTTAGAAATTTGCAAGTTCTAAATATCTCCCACAACAGGCTCTCTGGTTCTATTCCGCACACTTTTAGTGATATGTTAGCCTTAATTTCCATCGATATATCCTATAACAACTTGGAAGGTCCTCTCCCAAACGTCAAAGCTTTTAATGAGGCTTCATTTGAGGCAATTCAGCATAACAAAGATCTCTGCGGAAATGTTGTTGGTTTACTGAAATGTGATTCTACTACAAGGAAGAAACGCAATAGATGCATTGGAGTTAAAATTACAATTATCCTCATTCTTTCATTCTTGGTGTTTTTCCTTCTCTCTTGCACCTTGATCATTCTTGTAATCGTTAATTATCGTCGAAGAAGGATTATCGAGAGAGAACACAATAAATGGGCAAATGATTCGAAATTCATGCGTATTTTGAATTATGATGGCAAAGTTTTCTATGATCGAATCATCAAGGTCACACAAGGATTTGACTCCAAGTACTATGTGGGTAAAGGAGCATATGGAATTGTTTATAAAGCCGAGATATCAAAAGGCCAAACGATTGCTGTCAAGCAAGTCTCATCATCCCAAGAAGATAGTGAGATCATAGATTTGATACCATTCGAAAGGGAAATTCAAGCCTTAACTAATATACGCCATCGCAACATTGTGAAATTTTATGGGTTCTGCTCTCATGCCCAATGTAGATTTTTGGTGTACGAGTACATGGAAAGGGGAAGCTTGAAAACAACTTTGAACGATGATGAAAGAGCATTGGAATTTCAATGGGACAAGAGGATAAACTTGGTCCGAGGAGTTGCGGATGCATTGGCGTATATGCATCACGGATGTTCACCTCCACTCATTCATCGAGACTTGACCAGTAACAACATTCTATTAGATCGTGATCATGAGGCTCGTGTTTCCGATTTCGGCACTGCAAGACTATTAAGGCCAGATTCATCAAACTGGACTGCTCTTGCTGGCACCATCGGGTATATTGCTCCAGGTACTTCGTAACTTTTTCAATTTCGATGCCATTCAGTGCCAAGCATCCTTTCTGCAATTGAACATTTTTTACTTTGGTCAAGTTCATTAGTTATTTAATCTTCCCATGGAAATTTTTTTACTCATATGGAGCTTTCAAGTTCGGTGTTAACGATAAATCTGATTTCTCTAATAAGGAAGGATTGGCAAAATGAGGTAAAACATCGTAATGGATCCATTTCAAAGATATTAAGTTCGTGTTACTTAAATAATCCTCATACTTATAGCGTCCGATAGAATCCTCTGAATTCTGCCAAAAAATAAACTATCAAATTACTGTTGTACGTGAAGATTAAGTTGAACTTGTACTTGTAATTGACATGTCATGGGAAGCAATGTTGTCGACTTGAATATAGCTTATGATCAAGGTTATAACAAAATGGTGAATTCTCTACTTGCAGAGCTGGCTTATTCTATAGCTCCAACTGAAAAAAGCGACGTGTATAGTTTTGGAGTCATCGCATTAGAGACAATCATGGGAAAGCATCCAGGAGACCATATCTCCTGGGAATGTTCATCGTCCACCCAAATTGAATCATCCACGCTATTGAAGGATGTGCTAGATCAACGTCTGTTGCCTTCTAGACTTCGTCTACGAGATGCGCAAGACGTGATCTTGATTGCCAAGCTATCTTTCGCGTGCTTGCAAGCTGATCCGCGACTTCGACCGACAATGGAACAAATCTCACATGAGCTTCGTGTTCAAGTACCCCAGAAACGCCCCTGTCTGTAGTCAGCTTAGAGCAACTTCACAACCTCAATGTCAGGAAAGTTGGAGCATTCACAAGAGAAGGTAAGTTCTTATAATGATAATGATTGCCTTCTAAATATCTTCTTATTTCTCATTAATCCCAACCCTGTGATATATGATTTTCAATACAGAGCCAACTTCTCTATGAACGATACAAGAGTAGAACGATGTTTATCGTCGCGGCTCTAGAAATAATTGTGGGAAGGCTTCTGAGGAGATCTCATTTCACAGTTATTTCCAACTTTATGCACGGCGATCAAGAAATGAATTTGCAGAATGCATTGGCTCTACATCTCTTGTTTTCTCTCAATCGGTATTAAAGAACATCTAGTTTCTATTGCTGGAACAGATAATGATGATACAAGTTATCTATGCATTTTTATCGATGTGAAGGCGTCATACTCAAATTTGCAATTGGTCCAATCAAATCACATTTTACTAATGTGCAATGTCATCATGAAAATTTCAGTTGGTCCAATTAGGTCACCAGTATACTTTAATATGTTTACTTTCCATTCTTTCATTAGATAATTTAAACGAAATATGGCATGGAGACCAATTTAATAACGCTGACAATTGATGGAGAAAATTACTTGGATTTCGCACGCATCATGTTGACTGGAAATTGCAAAACTATAAGAGAATTTCACAATCAGTTCTAAACTTATTGTACCGATTTAAATTCAATCCTAAACCTTTAAATTGAACTAATATAATATTAAACCTTTGAAGGAAAATGTCATTAAGTCCACTCTGATTTCAGTTGGTCCAATCAAATCACGTTTTACTAATGTGCAATGTCATACTCAAATTTTCAATTGGTCCAATCAAATCACGTTTTACTAATGTGCAATGTCATCATGAAAATTTCAGTTGGTCCTATTAGGGCACCAGTATACTTTAATATGTTTACTTTCATTCTTTCATTAAATAATTTAAATGAAATATGACATGGACACCAATTTAATAACGCTAACATATGATGGAGAAAATTACTTGGATTTCACACACGTCATGTTGAATTAAAATTGCAAAACTATGAATTTTACAGTCGGTTCTAAACTTATTGTACCGATTTAAATTCAATTCTAAACTTTTACATTAAACTAATATAATCTTAAACATTTGAAGGAAAATGTCATTAAGTCCACTCTGCCAAGCCAACGATTTTTGACAAAATTAAAACGTTTAGAATTAAATTAGTAAAAATGTAATAAATTTATGATTTTTGGGTGATTTTCTGGATGGTTTGGCTAGCTGTGGTCCAGCAGCAGACGTTGATTTGACAAGTGAGCTCGCAAATGAACGAAGCTGCCGAACCGACAACAATGGCTGCAGGCAGTCGAGCGAGGGTCAACGAACCCCACCGGAGGTCTAAATGGCATTGGGCAGCCATAGATGAGCACCAGAGGAGCTTTGGCCGAGCGATCGCAAGCTTGAGGACGACGAATAGTGAAAGGACAAAAAATAATATCGAAAAATCATCGAATCATTACTGTCGGATGCAGCGATCATAGGATGGTCGTAGAAAGACGCGAATTCCAAGCACTATAAATAGAGACCGCACCTCAACAAGAAATTCCCATATGAAACCCGAGCAAATGTTGTGATTTTTACTATATTCTGGTATTGACAGTGATATTTGATCCATGGGCATCCATTCAAATTGAGGAAATTCTTATATGAAACGTTAATGGTTGGAATCCCCTCAATTATAATCATGACAAATCGAAACATCATTAAATAAATGAAATGCTACAGGTTTTTTTCCCCCTTTAATTAAAGGAAATTTCATTCTTTATCCAAAAGATACATAAAAGGGTCCATAGGAAATTTTAGAAATTACCACAACAAAGCAAGCCTAAGCTTTAAAACAATTTTAAAAACCAAAAATTAAGGTATATCATCATAGCATGGTCGGTAGTGGTAAGCATACGTTTCTCATTTAAAAAAGGATATGTGACTATATCCAAGAAAAGAAAAAATTAAATTAGGTATTTTTACTTTACTTTATTAGGCAAGTTTAGGTTTTATTTATTTATTTGTTTATTATTATTTGTTTATATTTTGTTTTCTTTGGTTGGAATATCTATCTATCCATAATTGAAAATCTCAATATATCACCTGATTCGCAACCGCGCCTGGGGTTTTTATTTCATTTATAAAGCTTTAGATGAATAATTAATCAAACGGGAATAAAATTGATGTTTAATCTTTAAGGCTTAAGATCAAATTATCGATTTTACTAGCGAAATAGTATCCATTGATCTTAACGATATGTGATGTCCTTTTTGGAGTAATTTTGAATGGATTTGATCGTTTTTATTTATCTTGAGATATGTTTGAGATAGAATATCACATGTTTTAGGGTTATTTGCATATTTAGGCAAAGCATTCTATTTATCATGAATTTTCGAAATAAAAAAAAAAAGAGTTAGATTAGATGAATGTTAAGATATTACTTGTTTTAGGGTTTGCATATTTAGAATAGGAATTTTAATTTCGAATTTCATAAAAATCAAAAATAAATAAATTCAAATAAATCAATTTAGGTTGCTAGATTTTAATTTAGGTTGCATGCTTAATTATTTGGCAATTATTAATTTCGAAATTTAGAAAAAAAAAAAAAAGAGAGAAAGAAAACAAAAACACAAAAAAAAAAAAAAAAATCATCATGCATATATCATGTAGAGTTAGGGTACATTTTGCACGTTATTGCATATTAGGATAAAAATTGCACTTAGTTTAATTTAGATAATTTGTTAATTTATTATAAGTTTAGGTACTTTTTTAGATATATTGCATTTTAGGATTATTTTGGTTAAGATAATATTTTAGTTTAAATTAGGATGTGGCTCAACCTAATTCCTAATATAAATTAAATAGGATCTTAATCTAATTAGGTAAGTTTCACATTTCACCTAATTTCAATTTCTTGAAAAATATTTAAAAAATGTCATAGGTTAAATTAGTTTTATTATTTAGGATAAAATGCATTCTTTTAGGAAAAAATTGTCATATGCACGTCATTAGGGTTAGATTTATTGAGATGCATGTCATTTAGTATTTTTGCTAAGCCCGTTTAATTAAAAATTACATGTCATTAGAATTAGGTCATTCAATTAACATTGCATTACATATTGCATGATTTTCATTAATTAAGCGAAAACAAAATAAAAAAATTGCGTGTTAATTAGAAACCATATCTAGGGTTATTGATGTGGATTTTAATTTAACATTGCGAATGCTTTCGTTGCTTTAAGGTAAGTTTTTGCAATTTATTTATTATTTATTTGGGTGTTAAATTGGTGGATTGCACACCCGTATTATCACCTCAAATGTTAGGGAAATAGATTTAAAATCAATCCAAATTGCTTGCCAAATATTTTTTCAAAATAAAAAGAAAGGTACCAAAAGGGCGTTAGAGAAATCTAGCGTAATCAAGTCCCCAAACTCATAAATCTCTGGTTCGTAGGAGTAAAGTGAATCTCCCGTTATTTTGCTTGGGTTTTTAATCGACCCACCAAAAATAGATTAGTGACGACTCTAATTGAAGATCAATCACATGTTAAGAACTTGAACATAAGTCGCGAATTGGTATGGGCTTGGGAGAGCCGAGTTAAGTTTAGGCTTAACAATCCATTAGCCAAACTCTAGATGGTTCACATCCCGAAAATTTGGTCGCAAAGAGCTTGGCCACTTTTTGAAGGTGAGCTCGAAGGGGTTGCCTTCAAAGAATCACTGAATCATACATCATCACCAGTGATGAACACACGCTAAGAGGATCTCCATATGTAACTACAAATCCTTCTTTCAATGATGTGTGCCTGAGTTCAATGTCTCTAAGTAAACAAGCTTAGAACCGACATTTGTGACAACAAGCCACTTAGCAAGTGTGAGACACTAAATTTTTTAACAAAAACATGTTGAACAAGCATAAACTTGACACTGGAATTGGTGTGAACATTATTTAAACTGAAAGCGGAGTACTTTTTCATAACTAGATCAGGAGAGAAATGCTTTTAGATCTAAGATCGGGAGAGTATAGCCAAAAACAAGGGAAGTAATGTGGTAACAAAGGAAATTTTCCGACCACTTTTGTGGAAATTGGGATAGATAATTAGTCAAGAGAACAATAGGGCACCACTTTAAGCTCCTTTCATTTCATTAAAAAAAAAAAAATTGAAAAAGATATTTTCCTAAGAACAATCGCTTTGTAGCGCATCGCTTACAAAAATGAATCAACAAAAAAATATTTTCTCCATTCACGAAGATATTTAGATATATTATTGTCGTTAGTTAAAACATTTTTCATTGTATGATTATTTTAAATGATACAAGCAATCATTTTTATGAAAATGTTAACAAACAAAACCTTCATTTCATATTGATGGAATCCAATTTATGGTGCGTTTGATAGCATTTCTATTTTGATAAACAATTTCCTTTTGGAAATAGCATTTTTCTATTTTTATTTCCTGAAACAATTTCTTAGTAAAAGAACACGTTTGATAATTACACAAAATTTATATTCTTGAAATAGAAAAAGAATAGGAATGCCGCTGTCACCGACCGATGGCCAGCAGAGGGGTGTTGACGGATGGCGAGGAAAAAGAAGAAAAGAAAAAAAAAAAAAAATGACATCTTTCCGAAAATTATTATTAGGAACAAGAAGCTACTTTTTTTTCTACTTTTTGTTTTTGTTCTAAATTTATTCCTCGGTTATTTTTCTATTCCTAGGAATAGAAAAATTAGTTGACACTGCCAAATGAATTTACGTTCTTTTTCTATTCCAAGGAATAAAAGAACAAAAAAATCAAGGAGTAGAAATGTTACCATATAGGCCCTTAGCAAGTGGCGTGTTTTTTAATGAGGACAGATGAATCTTGTTGCATCAGCTTATAAGGACTGTTTGTTAAAATGTGTTTTTGTTCCCAGAAACACAAATTTTTTTTTTTTTTCCTCGGGAACAAAAAAGAAACAGAAACGCGTTTGTTTGCATTTTTGTTCCAAAATTATTTTTTTGTTCCCAAAAACACATTCGGAATGAAACAAGAAACAAAAAAAAAGTTGTTTCTTGTTTTACAAACAAAATTTAGAAACAATTTGTCTCTCTCTTCCATTTTCTTCTCTCTCTTTTCTTCTTCTTTTCTTATTCTTTTTTTCTTTCTTTTTCTTTGGCCGGTCGCCGCGCCTCGGCCATGGCCGGCGACCGGCCATTAAGGGCCGGCGATGCCATTGAGGGCCGGTGACCTCGCCGGAGCGTCGCCGCCAGGCCCCAGCCAAGGCCTAGCGTCGCCGGCCCCTAGCGAGGCCAACCTCGCACCGGGCTGGGCGAGCTCGATCTCGCCCAGATCCGACGAGGCCGAGCTCACCCAGCGGCCGGCAAGGCTTGGCATCGTCAGGCCACCGCTAGGCGATCTGGCGGTGGCCAAGCGAGGCTGAGCCTCGCCGACCGCAGGGCGAGTTCGGCCTCGCTAGGGCCGGGCGAGCCTCGGCCGTGGTGAGGGTCGGCGAGCCTCACCGTGGCTGGGCGAGGCCGCCGACCCTCATCTGCTGGTCATCGGCCATGGCCGAGGCCGACAACCAGCCAAAAGAAGAAATTAAAAAATTATACAAATTTACCAAAACGTGTTTCTATTCTTTTTATATTTTCCTTAAATGCATTTACCGAACCGCATTTTTTTGTTCAAAATTGTTTCCGAAGAAAAATACTTTTTTTTCTATTTCGTTAAAACAATTTTTAAATAGAAATGTTACCAAACGCACCCTTAAGTAACCATCTCAATAACGGAATTATTTTTGCTAGAATATTGTATATGTTGACAAAATTGTCATCGCAAATAACGGGCCATGCATGGGCCAACCCATTAGGCCCAAGGACCTGATTTAGCCCAGCCCACCCAGGTTAGAGCGGGGTAATGGCCCCTTCTTCAAGCAAAGGACGATAATAACCTACGAATATGAGACAACAGCTCTTTCGAAATTCAAGTGCACTCTAGGGTGTCAAAAAAAAAACCCATATCAACCCCACCGAACTCGACCTGTCCCAATCAGCCCGAATTAGGGTATTTTGGGATCAGGCCTTAGTCTTCTTTGGGTAGGGATTTTAGATGTTGGTATTGTTAGAAATTGCGTCAGGTCAGGCCAAGCCAGGTCAGCACAGGTTTTAAGATACCCCCACTACCCGATCTCCCTCTCTCTCCACCCGTGCACAACAAGGATGAAACCATAGATCTAAGCCGAACTAATCCGTGCCGGCCCAACCCGACCGGACCCATCGGCAACCCTAGGTTCTCCACCGTCTTTCCTCTTTCATTTGAGTCCTTCATTTCATTCCTTTGCTCTTTTCTCCAACAAGCCGGCCGTTAAAACTTCCGGATGTGAACGTTGCTCCTATGGGATTGGACCTATTTAACCCAGATCTATTGCTTCCACATGCCTCATGATCGTTTCCCGTCTTTTGGATTTAATATGCTGTCAACTAGCAAATGGACTAGCACAAACGACAATGTTCTCGGCGACCAAGAATGTACCATCCTCCAGTAGACCGACTCATCTATCTCACTATTTCTGGACCAATATTGTACATGGCATTCATACTTCCGCGAGGTAGAACTGCATTTACAAGTAGCTCTTCATCCGGTTAAGGTGCTGCATATTTCTCAAGTCACTCGCCTGTATCTGGGAAGCTATGAAACAAAATGCCGTTTCCCGCTCTTCGGCAAAAGGCGATTATTGCACTGCAGCGTCTTCTAGTTGCAGAAAACCACTTGGCTCGTCTCTATTCAATGACCTTGGTAGATCTCGTTTTCAAGATTTCATGGGACTATCATTGACTGATTTCATAGGCTGCCATTCAATTTCACGCTTCTTGTAGCTCGAACTCTAGTATTTGTTGCGAGAACAAAGCATATAGACTGACCGTCATTTCATCGGCGAAAGAAACTATCCCAAGAAATCATAAGACTTTCTATGCACCCCCAAACCATCAAGGACATGTTCACCAAGGGACCGCCGTGCTCAATTTTGCCCATCTCTACAGCAAGTCGAGTGTCCTGGATATCTACACTTCAACTTGAGGGGAGCATTAGTTGTCATCAAATGAGTAACTATCTTGCGATCTATTTCCATAGTTTTTTGTAATTCACCACTTGATTTTCTGCTTGATTAAGCAAGCTAAATCCACCATATCATGGAAAGTCATCTCGATTATCCCAACTTTACAGCTGTCCATTCTGGGTTTATCTATGAGTAAGCATTTTGCGCATATGCCATGGAAGAGAACAAAGCAGAAAGCAAAACTCAAACCTTGATCCTCTCCAACTTTTCACCTTCAAGTACTTTTGAAACGGCGGATAAAGTGGAAGTCCAGTCACATGAAAACAACAAGATCAATCCTGGTCTGTGATGTTGCGCACGGAGCGAGCGAGAGAGAAAGAGAGAGAGGGCAAGTTTGATGTTAAAACCGAGCAAGTGAAACATGACCATTCTAAAGATGCTTAGCGGAGGTAAGTTCCAAAACCTGGTAGTTTTAGACACAGGCACATAGGAAATCAAACTAATACACTACTAAAATTAAATGGCATACTGCTATTCTTGCTCAATTATTATCACCCAAACCCCACACACATTCAATCTCTTATCGCCTCGAGATCAGAAGATCGGACCGGCTGCGAGGATCTCCTCCGCCAGCTTGTTGTCCTCGCCAATCTTGTAGTCAGTGAATGTCACAAAGTTGTTCTTGAACAGTTCGACCAGCTTCAACAGGGTGTTGTTGTAGGCTTCTTGTCTGACCAGGTGTTCACAGGATCGAGGATCTCCGAGGGCACACCCTCAACCTCAGTCGGGATCTCTAGCCCGAAGACCTCAGTCTTCTTGTAACTAGCTTCCAAGAGGCTGCCTGAATGTATGGCGTCAATGATCTTCCTGTGTATGGAAACTTGATCCGATTGCCAGTGCCATAGCTGTACAACAGATGTGAAAGGTTTCAGTGTCAAAAAAGCGGCAACAAGATTGGCTCCAGAGTGGGGCTCAAACATGTCATACCTCCCCCTGACCATCCGGTGTTGACGAGCCACCCAGTTGCGCCATGCTTCTGCATCTTCTCAGCCAGCATAGCAGCATACTTGGTAGGATGCAACATTATGAATGCAGCGCCAAAGCAAGCTGAGAACGTTGCGCGCGGCTCCTTGACACCCTCCTCTGTTCCGGCGACCTGTTGAACAGATCAACAGTTAGCACGTAATCAGACGCCATCTTCTGCAGATTAAGCATTTGGAAGAACGCCGGATGTTGCTCGCCCTCGACGCCGCCGCCGGACTCTGCTAACCCTCGACGCCGCCGCCGAACGCCGTTGGACGCCAGTCGCCCCGCGCTCGACTCGCCCTTGCCTCCCTCGACGCCGTCACCCCTCGCTCGCCTTGCCACTCAGCCTCCGCCGGACGCCGGTCGTCCTGCCGCTGGACGCCAGTCGCCCCGCGCTCGCGCCGCCCTTGATTTCAGATGCGAATGCAACAGAAATAGCGAGAGAGAGAGAGAGAGAGAGCTGCAAAACTTTCCTGAGAAAAAACATGGTGGTGTAAGAGACGGTGAAATCTGCGGTAGCGGCGGCGGCTGCGATCGCCGACGACCAGAAGAACCCCGTCGCCGCGAACCCTAACCCTAATTCGAAGGGCATTGCAAGCAGTGGCGACCCAGAGCTGGAGGAGGGAGAGATTGCGGGCGAAGAGGACTTAGCCGAGCAGTCGGCGAAGGAGGAGACCAAGGCGAACCAGCCGCATCCCCTCGAGCACTCGTGGACTTTATGGTTCGATAACCTTGCCACAAAATCGAAGCAGATGGCCTGGGGTGCCTCCATGCGCCCGATCTACACTTTCTCTACCATCGAAGAGTTCTGGAGATGAAAATTTTTTGTGTTTTTCTCTCGAATTTTGGAACCCAGCTCTAGAGTCGATTGAGTTGTGGTTGGGTTGTTCTCTTTTTCTGGGTGAAAAATTTTGCGTTTTCTCGAATTTTGGGAACCCAGCTCTAGAGTCGATTGAGTTGTAGTTGCTATGCCATTATGGTTTTGAGGAGTGTCTGTAGAGGACTCTGGTTGATTTTGAATGCACTGACCTATGATAGAGAATCCACGTTTCATTGTACAATATATTTGTTCATGTGTCCATCGATGTCTTGTCTTCTTCGTGATCAACATGAACAATGGAAGTGACCTACAGTAAATGCATCTCGAAGGTACTTTTAATTGCCTTAATTCAGCAAGTCATGTTTCGATTTATTATTTGTGCACTTGTCTTAATCTAATTTGTCTCATTCTTTTGGTCCTCTGGTGGTCTGGTGGTGTTCTAGTGTTAAAAGTTTTTCGTTGCCAATTGCCTTGTGACAATTCCTTCTACTTAAGTGAACCCCCACGACATGATGGGAGTGACAAACCTTTAGAGAGTGGAGGTAGCTTTTTATGTCTTTTCCTAGTCAGTTATGTTCTGATTTTTGTCTTTGGAAGTGGATGGATTACTTTATGACAGTGCACATACATTTGAGCAGATGAATATGCTATCCTCTGTTTTTTTATCAGTTTATACTTTATGACAGTGCACATACAATGACTTGGTTCTGTTGTTGTCTTTAAGGGCCTAATTTCAAAGACTGAACTCATAGATGGGCTTTTGACTACTTGTTTTGTTGTGTTAGTCTCTCAGTAATTATGGTATTGATCCTTCTTTTTGTGGCCAAAACGTATTGTCGTTATGCAGCTCCACTCTGTAACTGGTGTGGAACATGGAAAGGAGATAAAATTTGTGGTAGCTGCAGAGAAGCACGATACTGCTCTGAAAATTATCAGGTTCTAGGTTATTCAACTCCTTATACACATTCCCCGTCAGTCTGATCTTTTCTTGACACTTTTTGTTTTTCACCTGCAGGCCATACATTGGTGCTCAGGTGTGCCAAGATAGTAGCAGAAATGCAGGAAACTCATCAGCAGAACACCACAACTGTGAGCAACTATTTTAGACTTTGGATAAAGTATACCAGTATTGCAGGGGAGGCGCTGGTATATGTGCCTCGTAGGTCTCATGAATTTTCCTTTTTCACATGCACAGCTCTGTTCTTTCTGTCATGTTGGCATAGTAGAGGTCCTATAGGAGTATTTTGAACATGCCTTAAAGTACACTGCCAGAGATATATGTAGTCGTTTAGCTGTGACGATTTCAGTCTGTGGTCTTATGCTTAAAGTTGCAGTTCTGTCCTTTCTGTCATGTTGGTATAGTACAGGTCCTTTCAGAGTTATTTAAACACGACGTAGTACGTAGACTGCCAGAGATATATGTAGCCATTTATCTCTGACGATTTCGGTCTGTAGTCTTATGCTTGAAGTTGAAATTGAACTTGGCATCATGTTTTAACTTCCGGTATTTTTTTTTTTTTTCTGTACTTCTAAATGTTAACTTCTATGGTGTAATTCTGCAAACAGCTGCAAGCAGGAGTCTATGGCCTGAACACAAGATCGTCAATGAGGATGAGGCTAAATATGATGTCAATGTGTCTGCTGATTTGGATAATACCAAGTGTCTGGTATCCAGAAACCAGATGGATGACTCAATAAATTCACTTATTGAGAGTTTCTAGGCCTTGATTGCAATTGTTGCTAGCTTGGAAATCATCCGCCGTGGGATTTGGAATTCTTTTAGGTATGCTGTGTTCTTTTTCCCTACTCTTAACATTTGTAATAGGGGTGTCAGAAACCGAACCGAAGGCACATGTAGTAGCCGTTCAATCGGCAATATGGATGGCGAGAGCGCCATGCAATTTTTATTTATTTTCTTTAGTCGGACGGTGCAATTTTGGGTTGAGGAGGTTTTTTATGACTGGGGAGATGCATTGCTTCTAGCAATATTTACGATTGAAAAATCTTACTCGGACACGGTCGGGCAGTGCGAATTAAAGAGTGGATCCAATTTTTATTGCTCTCGTGATATTATTACGAATGGGATGGGATGGCGATTGACCATACACATGCTGCCTCAAAAGAGACTAAGGCATTATCCCTATTTATATTTTAATCGAAACTAGTTTATGGAAAATATGTTTACCCAATCGAGTGGAGAGCGTCTATATCGCCCGTTGATTTTCTCTTTAATTTATTGGATCGATATCATGAAAAAGTGCGAAGTGATATATTTATAACAAATTTAATCCAAATTAATTTTTAATTGCAAAAATCCCCAAACTAATATATCCATAATAATTTTATTTTAGACTATTTTTTTGCTACCAAAAATTCTATATTTATGATATCATTCATTATTTTTTATTAAATTAAATTAATATCATGAAGAAATACACCTATAAAAAGAAACGGAGACAAGTACAACAATGGCCAGAGAGAAGTCAAAATAGCTCTTGAACTGTGATTTGTGTTATTTTTCTTCTTCCTTTATGGCATTGAGAAATTCTCACTTTGCACTTCACATTTTTACCCTATGGTATTCCCTTGCACTTTGCTTTGTCCTTTATAGTAACATTGGCACAAAACTTGTATCGGCACATTTTTGATCCTATTAGCAAGTCCATTTTCCTTTTGTCCTTTGGAGTTGTTGGCCATGACTATTGATTAACCGATCGAATAATTGTGTTTGTCTGAGAAGCTAAAATGAAGAAGTAGATGCATGGTGCAATTGGTCTTGTCGTGTGACAAGAGCTTTTCCAAAAGAGCATAGATAATGAAGCATGACATCTTCAAAGAGCGCGAGGAATTCGTCGTGATCAATTTGAACCCGAAAACTAATTACCGTCGCTAAAGAATCTAGCTATCGATATGTGACATAAATCTCATGTATCCTCTCGTTCGTAACATTATCTTTTCCTTTTTCTAGAGCTGCTGTGTTTACACTTGTATGAAGGAAATAGCTTTTAATATGGGGGATCCAATTGAATGGAACAACTTGGGATAGGGAGGACTACCATTTAGTTTATTGCATCGTCGTTATCAACTTCAACAACCGAAAGACAAAATCCCTTTTCGTTTCAAATCTTTTCAAGCTTTTGTAATTACCTTCTTATAATGTTAAATCGCATGGGACTGGGACGACACGACATTGCGTACAATATACATAAGGACATGTTTTTTTCAATATTTCGGCTATTCAATCCATCTTGAATTTACACTAAGCAAATCTAACTATTGCAAGAAATGCTGCGTAAACTGTAAATAAGTATATTTTAAATGGCATGTATCTTCTTTTTCTCTTTTCATCATTCACTTTACTTGATAATTGAATCAAGTAGACCATTACACTTAACATAATAAGTTATAATCAAATTATACTGATTTAAAATAGCAATCCATTAAAAGTCATTGCATATTATACGATTTGTTTTCGTAATTTCTCATTATGATGGGAAATATTTTGCAAAATCACCTTAGGGCTTTGGGTGCGTTTGGAATCTACTTTGGGAAGGAGTTTTGAGTGTCCAAAAGTCAATTGACCAAATATTAGGTGTTTGGTAAAATTTTTGAAATCCACATTTAGGGAATGTCAGTCTTTAAAAGGCCGAAAGCTCAAGGTAGATCTTAGGCTGTCTTGAGCTTTCAGCATTTTCGGAAGCCCCCACAAGGTTACTGTTCATCTTCTTCTCCATTCGTGTGGCTGGTCAACAATGGGCTCGAGAGAGGCTGATGAGGTTGCGCAACCAAGCGGCCCTCATCGAGGTCGCGAGATCTCAGGTGTGACCTAGATTTGGGTTGTCAGAGGTTTCACAACTCAAATATCTAGGTCGCGCGACCTGAGGCATGACTCAAATTTGGATCACGACGAGGTCACACGACCTTTGTGAAGGGCTGCCAGTGGGTCACCCGACCCAGTGGCTCCTCGCCGAGCCGCCGAGGTCACCGAATGCCGCCGCCGCCATCATCAGCCAACTTTTTTATTTTTCCTTTGATAATTTTTTTTTTTTAATTACAAAAAGTCATTTATAAATATAATCTCTCCAAATACTATTTTACTTAAAAGTACTTTACAATAGACTTTTAAATTACAATTCAATAAATACAATTTATATTTTGGAAAACCCCTCTAACTTAAAGTTTTTTATATTTTTCCAAATGTTTTCCCCAAAAGTCCAATCAAACGCACTCTTCATGTAAGCTTACATTAGAAGATTGAACAACACGTTCTGATGGCAAGTTAGGAAATCCACAAAAATCACTATGCGTAAAGTATTAATTCTTCCGAAATGCAGAGTTCGAAGCAATGAACCTACAACGTAAGTTTGTAATAGGAAAATATTTGTGAAGAATAATCCGTTCCTAAATCACGTTGTACGCAAAGGAATTAATTTAATCAATAAAAAGATTGTTGCTCGAAGACTTTTACAAATTACAAAATATATATTCGTCTATAACTTATATGTGAATTGCACGCACGGTATATATGACAATTTACATTATCATTCTTAACGAATTCATTTGTTTTACAGAAAATAAATGGATTAATTTTTTTTTAATAATGAATTATTGGGAAAATATTTTCATTGTCCACAAAAATGATTAGATATAAATTTATTATTGATAATAAAAAAATCATCAACTAATTATTTCAAGCAAGACATGCAACTATTTTTTTGAAAGAAATATTTTTCAAATTAGTTATTTTTCGAAATAAACCGAGCCTTAAATTCAATATTGCACAATTTATGATTTTTTTTTTTTTTTTTTTGACCCCAGGAACCCGCACAAACCAGTAGCCGGAGGTAAACCACTGGAGGTGACACATGCTAGCCACCACACATGTGTCACCGGGTAAGTCGCCAAGAGTCTCAAGCTAGCCTTCCTGCAACTTGCGTTGAACATTAAACCTCCTCAATGGAGGTCTAGCGCTTACTGGCCGAGCCACCGCGGCGGGTGGTCACAATTTATGATGTTCACTTGGCTATATAACAAAAAATGTGATTGGTAAAATATGGTCTATGAGAATTTGATAGGATCTGATATTGAAACAATAAATCTACCCAAATAATTAAAAAGGTTATTGATTAACTTTTAGTGAGAGAACTTTTGTACTTTGAGCAATCAATGATAAAATTTTCATTATCAATAACAATTTATATGGAAATATTATCGTAAATGATGAAGATATTTCTTGCTCATCCATTTTATAAGTGATAAAAAAATATTATTTTCAGAAATATATTTATATTTATAGTGTTATTTATCTCTACGAAATAAAGGAAGTCTTAGGAGAAAATTTGAATTTTCTTTCTAGTTTTTGCAACTTTATTTGAACAGGAATCACTTTATAGACCTAGTACATTGTTTTCGATTTAATTATTTCTCTTTATTGATGTAAAGGGAGTTCCTTTGTAAAACCAAATTATTTTTATCTAATTAATTCTTACGGAGCCACTCTTTTTTTTTTATCTTTTCTTTCATCCTTACCCTACCACGCATTGCCCATCTTTTCTTGTGCTCATGACCTGGACGTCTCTCTCTTTTCACTCAGCACTCACGCGCCACGGACTCACGCCCGCGCGCGCGTTACGCAAATCTTGTGCTCGCTTGCAGATTGGGTCCAAGAAAAGTCGCTGAAAAGAGGATCCATGACGACTAAATAAGATCAACGAGTTTTCAAGTACCGGTCCTACTAATCTTAGACTTCGGTTTTTCCAGTAGCTTTCACCCCAAAGTCCTTCGGAGATATCAAAACCCTAAAATTTCCTTGAGACTTTCAAAATGTTAAACTAAACACATCTAAAAAATATTGATATCAGAGATACAAATGTATTTATCATGATTATTACAATCTACATGAGCATCAGTGTTTGGCTGATGAAACTTGGTCAAAGATGCAAGTAAAAATTGAATTACTACTTAGATATGCTCTCTCACTCAAAATATGGTCGAACTTTTATAGAAAACATGTGTCATGCTCCTAAATTACTCAAAACATGGTCGAACTTTTATAGAAAACATGTCACACTCTTGAATTAACTCACTTGAGAGGTATTATCTACTTAAACAAGTGGATTTAATTTGTAGTCAACCTTAAATAGCGTAACGAGATGACTCTACATTCTAATAAAATAAGTTTATTCTTCCCAACTAATCATCATTATTATAGATGGGATTGCGATCCATATAAAGAGAATCTGATTTAGTCACAACAAATCTTTAACTTTGTCAATTGCAACACATTCATCCAAAACTTTTTTTTGTGGCACAAAAAACTCTAAACTTGTATCTTGACACATTTACCTTAAATTTGTATTCATGTGATATATTTAAAAATTTTGGAGTAAATATGTCACATGGATATAAGTTTAAAATTTTTAATGTCACACAATTGGCAAATTTTGAGATTTTTTGTGACTTTCTACCATTTTTATTAATTTAGTTAGTGGAGAATATGATTACCAATTAGGTGCATGCTTGTTGTTTCTCATTTCTATTTTCTTTATTAATGGAAAAGCAAGTCAAGTCAAAAAGGCACTTGCGGAGGCTTCTTCCACGCACCTCCCACATATTGCTGCGGAAATTACACATGCGATAATTTGCATCACAGCGGTCCGATCAACATGAGGAGTCTTGGATCGTTGGACAGCAAGAACGCGACATTTTTCAAGCACGCATAGTAGAGTGCGTTATTATGTTCGGGATAAAGTGTCGAAGGCTTTGGGTCCGTGATCTTCACGACATTGATCAAGTATGTTATACAATTGTTTTTTGTGATGATGACTGCTAGTTATTTTTGTTTGTCAAATAAGAGGTTGATCTTTTAACATTTATGTGTGGTAGAATGCAATGTACCTCCAGTTAAAGGCATGATTGAGAATGCAAGCAACCCTCAGCTTATATCCTCGACTGCTAGGGTTTTCTCAAGTATTCTAGAATACTCCTAGAGACGGGCGATACTGTAAATGTATTCGTATGTAATAAATGCGGTTAGTAGGTAGTTAGGGAGATGTAATCTCCACCGTTAGATCGAGAAGAGATCTACGGATACGGTTTGCCTTGTCTTTGTATAAATAGGGGTCTCCTCCCCTTCATTATATCATCTCATTCACAAGTGAAATACAATCTAGAGCTTTTCTCTCTCGAGTTTTCTCTCGATCCTGAGAAAGGCTGTTTAGGGGTAAAATCTTAAGGCCGCACGGGTCAGCCTTCAAAGCAGCATTTTCTGGTCCTAGAGCATTTTCTGGTGGAATTATTTGAAGAAGCATTGCTTTGCGCTATCCATGCAAAGCGCGTTACCTTAGTAAGTCCTATTTAATTTTAAATTATGCTATGTGTGTTGGACTATGATTTGCTTCACCATAATATTATTTTGCTCTTTTCATCACAGTGAAGAAGGATTTTCAGATTGCTCAACAGCTTAGAGGCAGGGGCCTCATGTTGGTAATAAATGACAAAAGTGAGTACATTGAGCATGTGGCACTGAAATTATGAGCAAAGTTTTAAAGTAATGTACATCAGTACCTACTTAAAACTAGAAAAAGGAAGGCAGAACAGATATTAGTATAGAGTAGAAGAAATTCACCAAACCATATGATAAAAACCATATGATAAAATTGCTTCAGCACAGGAAGATATAGCTAAAATACTAAATAATTAACACCAACTAAGGTTTTCAAATATATGATGCAGAGGAGAAGAGCTTTTCTCTCTAGAGTTTTCTCTAAGGGGTAAAATTCTAAGGCCGCACGGGTCAGCCTTCAAAGCAGCATAGGGTCCCTAAGGCCGCATGGGTCAGCCTTCAAAGCAGTAGAGCATTTTCTGGTGGAATTATTTGAAGACGCAATGCGCATACAAGTCCTATTTAATTTCAAATTATGTTATGTGTGTTGGACTATGATTTACTTCACCATAATATTATTTATCTGGAGATCTTATGTAAACACTCTCGACTAATTTATCCTTCTAGGCAGGAGCCTGCAAATTAGCAGATGAGCCAAACGAATAGAATTAAGTTTGTATAGAATTTACTTTGTCACTAGTAACTATTTGGGAGGTGGGTTTTTAGAGTTTGATCTTAGACTTGTTTTCTGGCCTACTGAGGCTGTGCGCTGTAGTAGGAAATGTATTCTCCGCCAGGTGCCTCTTTTCTTGGGAAATCTAGAAGATAATGCATGCTTTGATTTGCTGTTCGAAGTGCCAAAGGCATCCATTCAATGGAAACTATTGACTGTCCACATGTTTAGGTATCTATCCCGATATAATTGCACTTTGATGGAAATATGAAAAGGAAGCTAAGATAGCCCTTGATTAACAAAGTTTGGTTGCAAATTCTGATTAAGATGAATTTTCGGCTTGTGAGGATTAAACTTCATGCTTAAGAATCTAAAACCATCGAATCTTTACTGAAATATGGGAAAACTATTGGATCCATTATTTTGGTATTTCTGGCGCTCTAATCATCAGATCTCCATGCCTCTGCCAGTTAGCATTTCATGCCATTCATTTACCTGAGATCATGATCTATTTTTTACCATGATGGGAATTAGTAGACTTTCGTGGAAGTGTCACAATATACGATAAATAGAATAAGTTATACAGCAGGAAACGCGTGCTTTATTTGATCTCTTTGTTGCAATCTCATCTAGGTCTCACGGTTCTTGGACTTGTCATAGCAAATTGGTCGATCTAATAGAATTAGTCTGCAGTGACGCTGCTCTTTCACAAATAAATTGAACTTGACGTGGTAATTCATTACTCGTCATGAGATTGAACTTGCAAATGTGCTTGACGTGTCTGATCTCATTTAATTTTGCATTTGCATTTGCTTATTGATGCTGAAGGAAGGTTCATAGATATGATGTGGTAATTGTGAAACATGAGAGGTTTTCCACCGATATAAATGCAATGCTAATCAGTTTGAGATTTGGATGAGCCGCTTAGGCTTAGGGCCAACATGAGATGAGAAGATTGACTTATGCTTTGTACTTACTGATCTTTGTCATAGGTATGGAACTTCAGTTCTCCTTTGGAATGCTTTTCGTAGAAATTTTTGCCCTTGAAGACGCTTCCTTTGGAATTTAGTCTTTTGGAGCATCTGTCTTCAATGATACATAGACAAATGATCCCGAGACAACTATTTGTAGTCCACTAAACTAGTTGGTGAAACTTTTAGATTGTTCTAGATATTAGTAATGTTGGACCATTTTGCCTTCCTATGTTGTGGAAAGTCGAATTAAGTCATACCATTGGATAGGCTTGCCAAGATATGGAGAAAGCCAAAAAGGCGACAACATCGTTCTAAACATCAGTCACAATTATTCTTGTCCAAATTCCTCTCCTTTCTGGGCTTGCAAGTTGCAATTATGAAACTAAGGACATATCGACAGTGCAAGTTTTGTGTTGGGGAAAGGCAGAGAAGTCAGCTTGAATGGAAAATAGGAAATCTACTCTTCCATACTGAACAATAGAAACGCATAGTACATTGCAGAGACCAAAAGGAGAAACATTTTATGCCTCCGGCGACGCCCCCTCACAGTGTGCCAATTAAATGACACCATTCAGATCAACTGCATCAAGAATCTGCTGAAATGAAGAAATATCCTGAATATAACATCCCAACCCATTATTCCTTCCTGAGAACTTCTGATAGTGTTGTAGTCTCCAGCAATCATCCAACAAGAATCAAGAACAGAATCTGACAATAACGTTCAACTCGCTCCACAAAGAGGCGCTCTCATCACAAAAGTTCAGTGCATGCACAGAGTAGAAGAATGACATTTTTTTTTTATTGCAATGAGCATATTATGCATCAGAGAGACTAAATACAGGGAGAGTTTCAAAATAACCAGTTCCACAAAGCTGATAACTTGATGACTGTGGCAAGTAACTCCATCCAGAAAACCATCTATTTTGCATTCCCATCCGTAGTTGTTTCATGCCCTTTAGTATCAAGTAAAGCAAACAACGAAATGCAAGAAAGTACTCACAGGTTTTTAACTTCTACATGCCTACAGGGCTTGTTAATACCTCTTATATTCCCCACTAAGAACTGGACAACGACCATTAAGATATCTTAGACAAGAAAAACATAATCGATGATGAAACTGACATAAACTCCTTCAATTGTCTTTCTATTGTGATTTCGGAGCTGCCCACAAGATTTCTTTCATGGGGCATGCCCTGCAGATAAAGTGGCTACCTTAGAAATAACTGGTCAACAGCACAGTTTGCAGCTGATAATTTACACTCACTTCTGACGAAAAGAATGAAACAATCTTCAGAAAGAACATCAAATTTTGTTCCTAGCTGCAACCTCATCAGGAAACACTTCATCCTGGTGACAGTCAGAAGAATTTATAATATCAGAAGTGTTATTCGAGATTCCAAGCTCTGCTCCTGGATCCACATTTTCTAATCTAACAAAACCTAATCTAACATCAAATCCAGCACAAAGAGTTGCAGTATCCACTTTAAAACAGTGCTCTGTGGTCCATGCTTAGTCCAACATCTATAGCAACTGGAAATAGCTACTCAGTTTTAGTCATAAGTTCCATCGAACTTTCTTCAATCGAATCAGGAAGGTGTAAACCATATACAGATCTTCAAGGATTGGACTGTTTGGAGGGTAGAAGTCTATTTAGACATAATCCTAAGCTGTTATATACCAAGGTCCATTCTTCAACGTCCAATCAAAACATTTCATCATTTGGCAAACATATATACCATTTTCACACTGACACCTCAATTCTACCTTGCTGCTCCCAGAGCCTAGAAAATATTTCAAGTTTAATTAGCAAAATGCACCTAGATCCAGGACCAATATTGTACATGAAGATCATACTTCCACGAGATAGAAACCGCATCTACGGGTAGCTCTCCATCTGGTTAAGGTGAGCTGCATATTTCTTGCCGTAGTGAGTACTCTAGTTTTTGTTGCCAAAACAAAGCACATGTAGATTGACCGTCATTTCATCGACAAAAGAAACTGTCCTGAGGAGTCATACGGACTTCTTATGCACCCTCAAACCATCAAGGACATGTTCACCAAGGGACCACCATGCTTGATTTTCCCCGTCTCTACAGCAAGTCGAGGATATCTACTCTTCAACTCGAGGGGAGCGTTAGTTGTCATCAAATGAGTAACTATCTTGCAATCTACGTCCATAGTTTTCTTGTAATTCACCGATTGATTTTCTGCTTGATTAAGCAAAGCTAAATCCACCATATCATGGAAAGTCATCTCAATTATCGCAACTTTACAGCTGTCCATCCTGGGTTTATCTCTGAGTAAACATTTGCGCATATGCCATGGGAGAACAAAGCAGAAAGCAAAACTCAATCCTTGATCCTCTCCAACTTTCACCTTTAAGTACTTTCGAAATGGCAGATAAAGTGGAAGTCCAGTCACATGAAAGCAACAAGATCAAATCCTGGGCTGTGATGTTGCGCACGGAGCGAGCGCGCGCGAGAGAGAGAGAGCAAGTTTGATGTTAAAACCGAGCAAGTGAAACATGACCATTCTAAAGATGCTTAGTGGAGGTAAGTTCCAAAACCTGGTACTTTTAGACACAGGCACATAGGAAATCAAAACTTAATACACTACCAAAATTAAATGTCATACTGCTATTCTTGTTCAATTATTATCACCCAAACCCCACACACATTCAATCTCTTATCGCCTCGAGATCAGAAGATCGGACCGGCTGCGAGGATCTCCTCCGCCAGCTTGTTGTCCTCACCAATCTTGTAGTCAGTGAATGTCACAAAGTTGTTCTTGAACAGTTCGGCCAGCTTCAACAGGGTGTTGTTGTAGGCCTTCTTGTCTGACCAGGTGTTCACAGGATCGAGGATCTCCGAGGGCACACCCTCAACCTCAGTCGGGATCTCTAGCCCGAAGACCTCAGTCTTCTTGTCTAGCTTCCAAGAGGCTGCCTGAATGTATGGCGTCAATGATCTTCCTGGTGTATGGCAACTTGATCCGATTGCCAGAGCCATAGCTGTACAATAGATGTGAAAGGTTTCAGTGTCAAAAAAGCAGCAACAAGATTGGCTCCAGAATGGGACTCAAAGGGCTCAAACATGTCATACCTCCCCCTGACCATCCGGTGTTGACGAGCCACCCAGTTGCGCCATGCTTCTGCATCTTCTCAGCCAGCATAGCAGCATACTTGGTAGGATGTAACATTATGAATGCAGCGCCAAAGCAAGCCGAGAACGTTGCGCGCGGCTCCTTGACACCCTCCTCTGTTCCAGCAACCTGTTGAACAGATCAACAGTTAGCACTTAATCAGACGCCATCTTCTGCAGATTAAGCATTTGGAGCAACAAAGGAACCAAAGTTCAACAGTTGGACACATACCAGAGCGGTATAGCCGCTTATGAAATGGTACATAGTCTGTGCCAGGCTCAGCTTGCTCACAGGAGGGAGCACTCCAAACGCGTCACATGCCAAGAGAATGACATTCTTCGGGTGTGGGCCAACACACGGGATTTTCGCATTTGGTATGTACTCAATGGGATAGGCCGCCCGTGTGTTCTCTGAAACACGAACAGATCAGATGTTACAAATATTTTGCTTGTAATAACAAACTGTCATCACATTGTTTGCAAGCAGAACTTGTTCATTCAGAATTGACCATCATAGTCTTCTCATCAATAAATTAAGGCTTCTTGGATTTTTTCAGTGAAGATATCTGAGATTATTCAAAAAGTTATAATCTTGATTTTTCTGCTTCAAATCATATTCTATTCAGCTACTGAAATTCTCCGACTATAATATTTATCACCTAAACACCATACCGATTAGATCAAAACCGTACATCATTGGGTTGTGCTGACCCAGTTAGCTCAGTGAAAGAAAGGGTTGACTTCAACTTTCTTTCAGGAATATAGGAACCAAGTCATAGCTAACAAAAACTTTGACATTTGAGCAAATTAAAAATGAGAGTATCCAGCATAACAAAATCATGAAATATGCAGTTGTTTTTCTTATTTAAAACAATTCAAAGAAGTCTCTTAAGAACAACTCCAAAATAATATAAATTATCAACGACAAAGATGTTTACCTGTAACTGACTTGTCAGAGTAATCCACTTCCCTCGTGTGCTCTTCAAACACCACGTGAATGGCACATGAATATGGGCATTTACATACGTGGCATGTGGATATCACTGCAAGTATGTCATCTTGTCGACAAGTGTAAAGACTAACATACGATTGTTAATGATGATATTCACTAATGCCACATTTTCAATTGTCGAGATACGATGGCGAACGTTCAGGGCGCGCAGGTAACCATTTTGTTTTTCTTTTTTTTTTTTTTTTTCTGTTCTTGAGAAGAAATTTGAAACAAAAATCTGTTTAATACTGTTATTTCTTTCTTTTTTTTGAAAAAAAAAACTTTAAAAATAAGTTTGAAATAGAAATCAGAAGTTAAAATTTTTATTCTATTTCTGGAACAAAAATGAAAAAATAAAAACTTTTCTCATTGCTTCTCTAGCTACTCGCCGCCACCTGTCACTAGTCGTCATCTGCTCATCACCTCCCATTGCCACTCGGGGAAGAAATTATGTATTGTTATCAAACGAATTTCTATTACGGAAATAAAAAATTTGTATTGTTATCAAACGCGTATTTTTGTTCAGAAATGTATATGAGAAATAGAAATAGAAATTAATTTATGAAATAGAATAGTTACCATTCTCGCCTTAATAGTAGCTATTGGTATAAGTTGTTGCGATGAATACTTATTGAAGGGATATTAGCAAAATTTTCTTGAAGTTTCAAATTGATGAAGTAGTAGAGACTAGAAGCGCATGTTTTTGAAGGGAACAGTCATGGTCTAAGAGCAAGATTGTGGAACACCTGTTGTTATAGTTTACAAAGATGGATAAGAGGCATACGAAGTTATCGAGACATGGAGATAACCAAAAAAAGTGGCTTGAGGAAATAAAACCGTCGGAAAGATCAAAAGGCAATTACCAAAAACTATTATAAACACCATGAGTCATTCATTAGAAGCTCGAACCCCACACCACCCCCTCCCCCGGGCGCCCAAGCACAAATCAAGGAAATTCACTCTTTATCTTTGTTTACTGGCGCTTTATCTTTGTTAGTTGTAGCTTTTAGATTCGTGCCGTCGATTAAATTCCAACATATATCTTTATTTTAGGTTCTACATCATCCATTAGATTTTGGCTTGGACTTAGGTTCTAGGTTATCTTTAAACCTTATCTTTAGGTTCAAGGTTATCCATAAACATTGTCTCTTAGGTTCCAGGTTATCCTTAAACCTTATCTCTTAGAGTTCTAGGTTATTCTTAAACCTTGTCTCTTAAGTTCTAGGTTATCCTTAAACATTGTCTTTAGGTTCTAGATTATCCATAAACCTTGTCTTTAGGTTCTAGGTTATCCTTAAACCTTCTCTTTAGGTTCTAGGTTATCCTTAAACCATTCCTTTTTCATTTAGTGATTTCATTTCCTTCATTCCATTACACGAGAGAGAGAGAGAGAGAGAGAAAACCCCAACAAGAGTTCAGATATCCTGATGGGCAAAGGTAAATGCCAGGTACGTCCCTAACCAAATAACATTTATTTTGTCTTCTTCTATTTCCAAAGTGGAGTCGAGTAAAAATTGCAAGTATCAATTTTATCTTTGAGTGGAACCTCTTCGAACTCCCACTCAAAGAGGGGCAGTTATTAACATCTGATTTTTAGTCGATACATCATTAAAAAGATATGAGTCCAAATTTGGGGCCAATGTTAGGACATTCGCTTGGATGCATTCTAATTTGGTCGATTTGGCGTGTTCAAAGATTAGAAAGCCCAGCTAAGGTGCTTTAATTTACGTAATTCGACTTGGCCCATTTTAGACTAGTGTGCAATTGAAGTAATTGAGCTTCGATTTGGCCAGTTAAGATTTAATTGAAGATGTGAGTCTAGCTTGTGGCCTTGCTTCAATATGAATTCAATGAATTTGAATATTTTGTGCACAATTAGTCAACTTGAGATAGCTCAATTTCATCTCATTTGAACCGATTCATATAGAAATATTTGATTTCTTTAAATTGGGCAAAACTATAGAAAAAAAAAAAGACATAGCAAAATTCAAACAAAAAGTCAACCCAGCTAACCTGGCGTTGACCGTCGTTGACCAAATTTGACCGGCATTGACCGGCAAATTTTTCCTACCATCTTTTGGCTGGAAACCACCATCTGCTGGCCCACTTCATGGCCAATGCATCCGCTCCCTTAATTTTCAAATTCCAATTTTGTTATAGATTTTACAAAATTCGCAAATCGACCCCCCCATGTTATGAAAATTGCAAAAAAAGACCCCAAGTAATACATGATTGATCATCATCCCTTCATTAAGAATGTATCATGGCCATTGAAATAGGCATGTGCTCAATTAGGGGTGCTCTCAACAAATTTAACAAACCAATTAGCTAGGAAGATCCAACCCTAAACCTTGGACTAATCCAAGGGCTAAGATTTGATCTTGCCCTAAACTATATAACTAACTTTCCCTCCAAAATTGAGGAGGATGGCCATTTTTTCAAAATCTGTTTTCTCTGACTCAAAACTCTCTCTCTACATCTCTCTCCATTTTCTCTCCGCACTCCGTCAAGCAAGGAGAGAACGAAGCAATTCTTCGCCTGCGGGAGCCACGTTGATTTTCTCTCAAGAGGAATTCTCCATTAATCCTCTCTTTTGAAGACTTTTGCGGTGGACTTTTGCAAGGTGGACTTCTGCAATTTTTTTTGCAGAAACAAGATATAAAGAAGCGGTTCCTCACGATTTGATCAAAGGAGATTG
The DNA here is from genome assembly GCA_014182545.1 of Eucalyptus globulus. Classification (NCBI taxonomy): domain Eukaryota; kingdom Viridiplantae; phylum Streptophyta; class Magnoliopsida; order Myrtales; family Myrtaceae; genus Eucalyptus; species Eucalyptus globulus. Next base: position 12,184,063 of record CM024725.1, on the reverse strand, counting down.
TTCGTAATCGAAGTTTGAAGCCGAGAGAATACCGAAAATCGTTGTTCCATCAGCGATCGAGATTTTCTCTTCAACAAGTTCAACAACTACGACTCGCCGATTCCACCAGTGTTTTTGTGTTCTAAAGCTATGACATTGATTAACTTCTGGATAGTTTGTTTACACCCTATTGAGTCTAATTTTTTTCCTGTTCATTGATAAAATTCCAAACTTGATTTGGGATTGTACAATGTTGTTTGGATTAAGGAAGTTGGTTCCCGGTTGCCTGTGATATTTTTTATCCATAATTGATGCATAACACTAGTTTCTTTAAATAAAAAAACCAAAAAACAACTTCCTAAAAAAGATACATAATGTATCAGTTTTGAATTTTTCGTGATATTTACCCTATGGATTTTCATGTAAACCTGTCACATCAACATATCACGTAACCATGTATCATCCATGTGAGCAAATTTAACGATAAAATTTGTCAAAAGCTAACGGAAGTTAAAATTTATGACAAATGTACCGGTTTGGGGTTCTTGATAGTCAAAAAATTGGTTTGGATAAATTTATCACAATTGTACAAGTTTAAGATTTTTCGTGATATTAACTCTTAAAAAATTATAGAAAATTATCTATGTCAGCACTGACCATCCTACATGGCACTACTGACATCCACGTTAGTGATTACTAGTTAAATTGGGCGGATGGACTCAACTAGTAAAATGTAAAAAGATTTATGACTTAATGGCACAATAAAAAAAAATCGAACTAAATTGGCACAAGTACAATAAATTTAAGAATTTTCTTGGTAATTTCCGCTCTGTTTAGTGTCCTTTGGTACTAAAAATGTCCACAGCCATCAATTAAATTTTGGTAAAGGGCCACACTATTTCCACATACACTATGACTGGATACTCACAATAATACCATCAATTGTCGAAAATACCTCTACACACAAAATATCAATTTTCAAGACGTCGAACCCAGCTTTCATTATATTGAATTCCTAACCCAACTGTGGCTCGCATTCTCCGTCCCACTAGATTTTCCAAAAGGGATTCGTAAAGTGGGGCAGACTCATCACTTGCTTTTATTAGGGTCAAATTGAAGACTTGTTGACAAAACGATCTCTAGTGGAAAAAAAGAAGACTTATAGTGGTAGACAAGGTGGCCACTTGTCAACCTTTCACTGCTAATTTTCCATGCAGTATTTGACTGGTTGGCCTTAACTTGGGTTTAAAAACAATTTGCAATTTTTATCTTGAGGGGTCTAATTGCTCCAATTATCTTTACTTGTGGGGCTGCAATTTTGTTTAAAACCCGGGCCACGTATGAAATTGGTTAAATGGACTCAATAAATAAATGCGAAAAAATATATGATTTAATTACACAATAAAAAAATTTCGAACTAAATTGCCACAAATACAATATGTTTAGGAATTTTTTGTTAATTTCCCCCTCATTTGGTTCGTTGCAAATTCGGATTAATTGAGGAATGGGATTTGGATTTCTTGACTTTTCATGTTTGGAGAAAAAAAACCTACATTTGGATTTAGATAATTCATGAAATTGAATTCTTCAAAAATAATTATGAAATCTGACTACCTAGTCTCCTTTGGTACTAAAAACCCAGCTTTCATTATATTGAATTCCTAACCCAACTGTGGCTCGCGCTCTCCATCCCACTAGATTTTTCCAAAAGGGATTCGTAAAGTGGGGCAGAATCATCACTTGCTTTTATTACGGTCAAATTGAAGACTTGTTGACAAAACGATCTCTAGTGGAAAAAGAAGACTTATAACGGTAGACAAGGTTGCCACTTGTCAACCTTTCACCGCTAAATTTCCATGCAGTATTTGACGGGTTGGCCCCTAACTTGGGTTTAAAAACAATTTGCAATTTTTATCTTGAGGGGTCTAATTGCTCCAATTATCTTTACTTGGCGCTTGGATACTATGTTTTACTCATAGCCTCCTAGAGAATTATCTTATATTTTGCTTAGTAATAAAATTGGTATTGTAGACTTAAGACGTTAATTTTTCTTAGTTTTGTACCTTGTATTCACCAAAAAAAAAAAAAGAGTTGGCTAACGACGGCCTGTCAATAGCAATAGCGATGTCGTGAAGATGTATATTTCATGATTAAAAATGACTTCCATTGATTTATGATAACAAATAGCAAATAGTTGTCAAGTTTGATTTATGACAATTCACCAATGTCTACCGTAGAAAGTTCTAGTCACTAGCAAAATGTTGTAGATTTCTTTTCTTTACAAAACCATAATAGTTATCGAAAAGGTCCTAAATCTATTGTAAGTATGCCAATTTAATTTTAAATCAGCCAATTTGACAAATTCATTCTTAAACCTTTTGACAATTTGTCAATATGGAAATTGCTGACGTAGACATCTACCGTCCTCTATGGCAGACCACCTTATTTTGATATAGCAGATCCTGGAGATACATATTCCAAAAACCAAAGTCCTTGTCGTTAAACCTACCACTTTTCACCTTCCCTTTGTCCATATTTGCACTCCCACTATTATGCTAAACCAAGCTTTGATATCAGTTGTTAGGAATGCAAAACATTAAAGAGAAAAAAATAGAGAAAAAGGCACATGAATTTTTACCTGAAAAACCCTTTACGGTGCCACACTAGATGATCTTTTCACTCTCAATATCAATATTAGTTTTCAAAGTTACAAGTTTTGACTATAAAAGAGACTGCCCCAATATATAACACCAATCTAAGGCGTATAGAGTTACATGTATGCCATTAGCAGTCATACTTCCTTCTCTCTTTAATATGAAAATTACATGTATGCCATTAACGGTAAAAAAATAAAAAATAAAAAGCATAGTTGTTTTAATATTATTTTTCTTTACGAGGCTCCACAATTCCACCGGCTTCTAGATACAGCACTAGTTAATATAAGATTTTGCTTATGAATCCTCTTATATGTGAAGATCAAATGAAGAAAATAAGCGTTTCGCACGTGTTTCCACAAAATGAAAGAATATTGACCCGTCAATTGCATGGAGATTTTGCTTTTGCTTAGTTAAATCTTATTGATGATAAAGAGCACAAAGAAATACAAGAAAGAGATATAATTTACTCACATGGCACGAAAAAATTTGCTGAAAATGAAGAAACAATAACTGATTCATAAAATTTGCACAAACCATGATTTGTTTGATGAGAAAATTACCAAAAAAAAATCATAAAATTATTGCAATTACGTCAATTTAGTACTAAAGCTTTTACTTGTATCAATTGAGTCATAAATATTTTTCACATTTTCTTTTCAATTGAGTCCATCCAATAAAATTTAGCCGGAAATCGCTGACGTGGACGTTGACCATTCTACGTAACATAGCCAGTGCTAACATGAAGGAATAAAATTCCGATTTCTTGATTTTTCATGTTTGGAGGAAAAAACCTACACTTGGATTTAGATAATTCATGAAATAGAATTCTTAAAAATAATTATGAGATCTGATTACCTAGTCTCCTTTGGTACTAAAAATTCCACGGCCATCAATTAGATTTGGGTAAAGCGCCACTCTATTTCCACACACACTATGGCTGGATACACACCATAATACCATCAATTGTCGAAAAAACCACTACACACAAATTATCAATTTTCAAGACGTCAAACCCAGCTTTCATTATATTGAATTCCTAACCCAACTCCGGCTTGCGCTTTCCGTCCCACCAGTCGTCGAGTCTTCCATTTATAATTTTTTAGCAATTGACTAACTGAACCGACCTTATCCACCAAATTGTTTGACATGTGAATTTCGATGAAAACTCGAAGTAATTCGACCATTCTTATCTTATAGCAAAATGACTAACGACTGAGTCTCGTCGTTCGTGCTCGTAACGCCCACGGCGCCCGCTAAACCTATATTAAGGCTTAAGAAATAATAATGTCCATCTATAAGTACATCATCAATCTTGTTAACAGTATTAGACCTGAACCATCTCACCTCCCAAAAACCAACCATTCGACCATTCTTATCTTATAGCAAAATGACTAACGACTGAGTCTCGTCGTTCGTGCTCGTAACGCCCACGGCGCCCGCTAAACCTATATTAAGGCCTAAGAAATAATAATGTCCATCTATAAGTACATCATCAATCTTGTTAACAGTATTAGACCTGAACCACCTCACCTCCCAAAAACCAACCATCCTCCAAATCATGATTTCCTCCTTGCTGCTGTCCAACCGACCTCCTTTCGGTGTCTTCTTCTTCTCAGTCTTCTTGGTTGGCACCACTTCATTTCATGGTGCCGGCGTTTCTGCTTCCTCCACTTCTTTTCTTGCTATCAACACCACTGAGAATAAGGATGAAGCGGTGGCTCTCCTGAATTGGAAATGTACTCTTGACAACCATAGCCAATCTCTCCTCTATTCATGGCACGGTCACAATCCTTGCCGCTTTACCGGTGTCACTTGCAATGACTTCAGAGCCATCACCCATCTATATCTTTCCAATCTGGGTTTGAGAGGAGCTTTAGAAGGCCTTGACTTCTCACGCTTCACCAATATGGTTAGCTTGGAACTTGCCAACAACTCGTTCTATGGCACCATCCCCTCGAGTATCGGTAACCTTTCGAAACTCAACTATCTTGATCTTTGTGGCAATGAACTGTTTGGGGACATTCCTTCAGGTGTAAGCATGCTAGAGAGTATTCACTATTTGTATCTCTGTGCAAATAACCTGAGAGGACACATTCCTCCAAGTATAGGAAACTTGAGCAGCCTAATTGATCTTCGTCTATGGAAAAATCAACTTTCAGGGCCCATTCCCGCTTCCCTAGGGAAATTAGGCAATTTAGTCGCATTAAGCATTTCGAGTAATACCCTTTTTGGTTCCATTCCGAGAGGGATAACTAACTTGAGGAATTTGGAGTATCTCAACTTATCGGAAAATAGACTTTCCGGACCCATACCTTCAGAAATTTGGAGGCTTACTTCTCTAAATCTACTTGACATATCAGAGAACAATTTCATCGGCTCAATTCCTCGATCCATTGGTAACTTGACGAGTTTATCTTATCTTGGCCTATCCCGAAATGGAATCTCAGGCTTGATCCCTCAAGAAATATGTGACTTGAGGAATTTGGAGTATCTCTACTTATGGGAAAATAGACTTTCCGGACCCATACCTTCAGAAATTTGGAGGCTTACTTCTCTAAATCTACTTGACATATCAGAGAACAATTTCATCGGCTCAATTCCTCGATCCATTGGTAACTTGACAAGTTTATCTTTTCTTAGCCTATCCGAAAATGGAATCTCAGGCTTGATCCCTCAAGAAATATGTGACTTGAGGAGCTTGAAGCATCTTCGCTTATGGAGAAATAGACTGTCAGGTTTCATTCCTTCAGAAATAGGGAGATTGGTACTTCTCGAAGAGTTGGATTTGCAAATAAATGATTTGGTCGGTCCAATCCCATTGTCTCTTCAGAACTTGAGCAGTCTAAATTTTTTAAGCCTTTACTTAAATCATCTTTCAGGCTCAATTCCGCAAGAGTTGGGAAAATTGACATCTCTTACAGATTACGATTATTGGATAATGATTTGACCGGTCCAATCCCTGCATCAATTGGAGGTCTGGCCAATCTAACTGAATTAGGCCTCGGTGACAACAAATTATTTGGTTCCTTGCCTTCTAAATTTGATAAGTTAACACGTTTAAGTCATTTGGATCTATCTAACAATGTGCTAGGGGGGGAACTACCAGACAACGTATGCCTTGGAGGATCATTGCAGTATTTCTCTGCCATCAATAATCATTTCACGGGTCCCATCCCGACAAGCTTGAGGAATTGTAGCACATTAATTAGATTGAGGTTAGATGGAAATCAACTTACTGGAAACATTACAGAAGCTTTGGGAATATATCCACATCTAAATTATATAGATTTGAGCCACAATCATTTGAACGGTGAACTCTCGTGGAAATGGGAGTATTATCGCAATCTGACATGCTTAAAGATATCAAACAACAACATTTCTGGTGAGATACCTGCAATATTTGGAAGGATGGCCCAAATACAAATACTGGACCTTTCTTCCAATTATTTAAGTGGAGAGATTCCAAGGGAATTGGAAAGCCTATCGATATTGCTAGAACTCGATCTAAGCAACAACACGATCACGGGCAATGTCCCAACTGGAATTGGACTCTTATTCTATTTGATACATCTAAACTTGGCATCAAACAATTTGAGTGGAATGATACCGGTGCAATTAGGCTCATGCAAAAGATTGTTGACCTTGAATTTGAGTAGAAACCAATTCCAAAGAAGCATTCCTTTAGAGATAAGCAACATACAAGTCCTCGAGGTTCTTGATTTGAGTTATAATATTTTAACTGAAAAAATACCAAGAGAGCTTGCAGAACTGAGAAATTTGCAAGTTCTAAATATCTCCCACAACAAGCTCTCTGGTTCTATTCCATATACTTTTAGTGATATGTCAGCCTTAATTTCCATCGATATATCCTATAACAACTTGGAAGGTCCTCTCCCAAATGTCAAAGCTTTTAATGAGGCTTCATTTGAGGCAATTCAGCATAACAAAGATCTCTGTGGAAATGTTGTTGATTTACCGAAATGTGATTCTACTACGAGGAAAAAACGCAATAGAAGCGTTGGAGTTAAAATTACAATTATCCTCATTCTTTCATTCTTGGTGTTTTTTCTTCTCTCTTGCACCTTGATCATTCTTGTAATCGTTAATTATCGTCGAAGAAGGATTATCGAGAGAGAACACAATAAACGGGCAAATGATTCGAAATTCATGTGTATGTTGAATTATGATGGCAAAGTTTTCTATGATCGAATCATCGAGGTCACACAAGGATTTGACTCCAAGTACTATGTGGGTAAAGGAGCATATGGAATTGTTTACAAAGCCGAGATATCAAAAGGCCAAACGATTGCTGTCAAGCAAGTCTCATCATCCCAAGAAGATAGTGAGATCATAGATTTGATACCATTTGAAAGGGAAATTCAAGCCTTAACTAATATACGCCATCGCAACATTGTGAAATTTTACGGGTTCTGCTCTCATGCCCAATGTAGATTTTTGGTGTACGAGTACATGGAAAGGGGAAGCTTGAAAACAACTTTGAACGACGATGAAAGAGCATTGGAATTTCAATGGGACAAGAGGATAAATGTGGTCCGAGGAGTTGCGGATGCATTGGCGTATATGCATCACGGATGTTCACCTCCACTCATTCATCGAGACTTGACCAGTAACAACATTCTATTAGATCATGATCATGAGGCTCGTGTTTCCGATTTCGGCACTGCAAGACTATTAAGGCCAGATTCATCAAACTGGACTGCTCTTGCTGGCACCATTGGGTATATTGCTCCAGGTACTTTGTAACTTTTTCAATTTCGATGCCATTCAGTGTCAGGCATCCTTTCTGCAATTGAACATTTTTTACTTTAGTCAAGTTCATTAGTTATTTAATCTTCTCATGGAAATTTTTTTACTCATATGGAGCTTTTCAAGTTCAGTGTTAACGATAAATCTAATTTCCCTAATAAGGAAGGATTGGCAAACTGAGGTAAAACATCGTAATGGATCCATTTCAAAGATATTAAGTTAGTGTTACTTAAATAATCCTCGTACTTATAGTGTCCGATTGAATCCTTTGAATTCCGCCGAAAAATAAACTATCAAATTAGTGTTGTACATGAAGATTAAGTTGAACATTGTACTTGTAATTGACATGTCATGGGAAGCAATGTTGTCAACTTGAATATAGCTTATGATCGAGGTTATAACAAAATGGTGATATCTCTACTTGCAGAGCTGGCTTATTCTACAGCCCCAACTGAAAAAAGCGATGTGTATAGTTTTGGAGTCATCGCATTAGAGATAATCATGGGAAAGCATCCAGGAGACCATATCTCCTGGGAATGTTCATCGTCCGCCCAAATTGAATCATCCACACTGTTGAAGGATGTGCTAGATCAACGTCTGTTGCCTTCTAGACTTCGTCTACGAGATGCGCAAGACGTGATCTTGATTGCCAAGCTATCTTTCGCATGCTTGCAAGCTGATCCGCGACTTCGACCGACAATGGGACAAATCTCACATGAGCTTCGCGTTCAAGTACCCCCAGAAACGCCCCTGTCTGTAGTCAGCTTAGAGCAACTTCGCAACCTCAATGTCAGGAAAGTTGGAGCATTCACAGGAGAAGGTAAGTTCTTATAATGATAATGATTGCCTTCTAAATATCTTCTTATTTCTCATTAATCCCAACCCTGTGATATATGATTTTCAATACAGAGCCAACTTCTCTATGAACGATACAAGAGTAGAACGATGTTTATCGTCGCGGCTCTAGAAATAATTGTGGGAAGGCTTTCTGTGGAGATCTCATTTCACAGTTATTTCCAACTTTATGCACGGCAATCAAGAAATGAATTTGCAGAATGCATTGGATCGACATCTCTCAATCGGTATTAAAGAACATGTAGTTTCTATTGCTGGAACAGATAATGATACAAGTTGTCTATGCATTTTTATCGATGTGAAGACGTCATACTCAAATTTTCAATTGGTCCAATCAAATCACGTTTTACTAATGTGCAATGTCATCCTGAAAAATTCAATTGGTCCAATTAGGTCACCAGTATACTTTAATATGTTTACTTTTCATTCTTTCATTAAATAATTTAAATGAAATATGGCATGGACACCAATTTAATAACGCTGACAATTGATGGAGAAAATTACTTGGATTTTGCACGGGTCATGTTGACTTGAAATTGCAAAATTATAAGAGAATTTCACAATCAGTTCTAAACTTATTGTATCGATTTAAATTCAATCCTAAACTTTTAAATTAAACTAATATAATCTTAAACCTTTGAAGGAAAATGTCATTAAGTCCACTCTGCCGAGCCTCCCTGGATTTATTTGATATGGTAGTTCAGTCATCACCGGCCATCCCACATGTCACAACAAGTAATTTTTTGTGGTTGAAACGACTCTATTTTTCTTCTTATTTCTTCTTCTTCTTCTCTCCTTTTCTGTTCACGAATTACTCATCATCCTTGAGCTTGCCATTGATCGGCCAAAGCTCCTTCGGCGCCAGTTCATCAGTACCCACTACCGTCTAACCTCCAGCGAAGTTCGTCAACCTTTTCTCGTTCGTCGTGACCACCCATGAGGTGGTCATTGCTTGCTCTCAGATTTGAGATTTGAGGTGTATGTATGTGTATTTGAGGAGTGAGATAGAGAGGAGGGAGCAAAAGAATGAAGCCAGAAGCGATAGAGACTAGCCACGCACTCTCGAATCTAGATCTAAGATAGTTTGGCAAGAGATAGAGAGGGTGGTTACCGTCGCATGGGACGGCGGCTTGTTGCTCAGCGGCAGTCTCCATAGCTGGTATCGCGAGTTGTGGTTCATGCCGTCGCATGAGATGGTTCAAGAGTTCTGGTTTCGGCAGCGTGAGATGGTTTGGCGACTTGTGGTTCAGCAGTGGACATCAATTTGACAATTGAGCTTCATGGTCGAAGGAGGTTGCGAATAGACGAAGCTGCGGACCGATAACAATGGCCACAGGAGGTCTGAACGGCATTGGACAGCAATAGACAAGCACTAGAGGAGCTTCGGCCGAGCGATCGCAGGCTTGAGGACGAGGAACAGTAAAAGGACAAAATAGAAGAATAATAGCGTTCTTCCATCCCCTTCCGATGGCTGGCCGGGACATACAAGATGATAAATCTGGCAAGACTTGGCCGAGAAGATTTGATTGTATTTTTTCTCAAAGGCTTAGGACTCTCTTAATTTAATTGAATGGTTTGGGCACGCATTCAAATCCTCCGATTGATTATGCAATTCTCTCGTTCACCCTTTTCCACTGTTGGACATTATTGAAGTCGCCAGTTTAAAACTTTGAAGATGCGTAATGTGAAGGGTTTACTTTTATTTAGATGTGAAAAAATACTTATTTTTCTTCCCAATGTGTGCATTTTTGTAAAATGCTAATTAGTTTAAAGAACTTGTTTTGAAGATGCGTAATGTGAAGGGTTTACTTTTATTTAGATGTGAAAAAATACTTCTTTTTCTTCCCAATGTGTGCATTTTTGTAAAATGCTAATTAGTTTAAAGAACTTGTTGTTTGGCCTATTAATTCGAAGAACTTGTTTAAAATGCCTCTCCTTTTTCTTTTTTTTTTAACATATCCTACCACAAATTTGTGTATCTGCAATTACTTTGGGACTTCAAGATTTTAAGATCATTCTGCGCAATTCCCTTAAGAAGAGGATAATTAACCTCAGCAAAATTAATTCCCATGAATATCATTGCTCAATGCTGACTGACGGTTCTTCCCTTTCCTTTTTATTTAATTTATGGGATGTTAATCTCCTATTCATAATTAGTGCAATGTAAATAATATCGAAAAATCATTGATTTATTGCCGTCGTATGCAGCGATCATAGGGTAGTAGTAGAAACATGTGAATTTCAAGTACTATAACTAGAGAGCGCACCATAACAAGAAATTATTTGTCGTACCACTCAATGAGAGGAAATTCCCATATGAAAATTTATTCAAGCAAATGTTGTTATTTTTACTATAAACTAGTATTGACTGTGATATTTGATCCATGGGCATCCATTCAAATTGAGGAAATTTCTTATATGAAACGTGGCTGGTTGGAATCCCCTCAATTATAATCAAGACAAATCGAAACATCATCAATATGATACTCAATTATGCATTTTAAATTATTTGGATGCGACGTTTTTCTTTTTTCCTTTGATCAAAGGAAATTTTCATTCATTACCAAAATAACATATGAAGTGTTACAAAGGAAATTCTAGAAATCACCACAACAAAGCTAGCCTAAAGAGCTTTAAAACAAACAAAGGACTAGAAATTAAAGTAAGGAGAAGTACCAAAAAGTTTTAAACTCATTGCAATTGTGTCAATTCAGTCCTAAACTTTTTTTTGTCCAAATTAGTCATAAATCTTTTTACAATTGTGATAGTTTAATCCATCCAGCCAAAATTGGCTGGCCGACGCCACGTGGACGCCGGCCGTTTGGCGAAAACTGACATAAAAAAATTTAATTTCTTTTTCGATTTTTAAAATATTTTTGAATTTTTTTATTCTTTTATTCTTTTTTTTTCCTCCTTCTCCTTCCTTTGGCCGGTCGGCACCGACCAAAGGTGAGGGCCAGCTGAGGTCAGCCTCACCGGTGACCTCGCTAGCTGTGGCAGGCTCGTCCCCGCCGGCCACCGGCGAAGGCGAGCCTCGCCCGGCGACGGCAAGGCCGCCATCGCCAAATATGGCAAGGCCTCCATCTCCAAATCTAGCGAGGCTCGGCCTCGCCAGCCATGGCGAGGTCGAGCCTCGCCGTCCCTAGGCAAGGAGCCTTGCTGGCCACCGGTGAGGTCGACCCTCGCCTTGGCTGGGTGAGGCCCCCGCGACTTGGCAAGGCTCGGCCTTGCCCAGCCAAGGCAACCTTGTCGACCTCCTTGGTGGCGGCGAGGTCGCTGTTGCCAAATGCGGCGAGGCTTGGCCTTGCCCAATCATGGTGAGGTCGAGCCTAGCCGTCCCTGAGCAAGGAGCCTTGCCGGCCGGCAATGTCGACCCTCACCTTGGATCTAACGAGGCTCGGCCCCGCCCGCCCATGGTAAGGGTCGACCTCGCCAATGTCAACGAGCTTGGCTCTCGCCCAACGACAGCAAGGCCGGCCTCGCCAGCCAAAGAAAGGAAAATGTTAAAAAAAAAAATCAAAAATTCAAAAATATTTTTTAAAAATTGCCATGTCAGCCTTCGCCGGATAACTGGTGTCCACGTCAATGCCGGCCAATCAATTTTGACCAGATGGACTAAACTAGTACAATTGTAAAAGGTTTAAGATTAAATTGGCCAAAAAAAAAGTTTAAGACTAAATTGGCACAATCACAATAGATTTATGACTTTTTTGGTAATTCTCCCAATTGAAGCATATCATCATAGCTTATCCTTTAAGAATGGATATGCAACTACATCTCAGCAAAAAGATTGGCGGCACCAAATCATACATTATTATCAGTGATGAACACACTCTAAGAGGATCACTTATGTAGCTATGGATTTGTCTTTTTAGTAATGTGTGCTTGAGTTCAATGTCTCTAACACTAACAAAAACATGTTAAACAAGTTCAGATTTGACATTTGTGAAAGCGAACCCTTTAGCAAATGCGGGACACCAAAACTTCTAGCAAAAACATGTTGAACAAGCATAGGATCTAACACTAGAGCTGTTGTGAATGCTATTGAAACTGGAGACGGAATACTTACTTATAACTAGCCAGGCATATCTAAGATTGGGAGAGTACAGCAAGAAACAAGAGAAATAATGCAATAGTATCAAAGGAACATTTTTCAACGACTTTTGTGGAACTGGGGATAGATAATTAGCCAATAGTAAAGAAGGCAATCAAACATCAAAGAGGGCATAATTTTGAGCTCCTGTTATTTTGTGAAAAAAAATAAAAATTTGGAAAATAAAATTTATTTTAATAAAAATGATCACTTATAGCGTTTGCTTACAAAAATGAATTGATGAAAAAAATTTCTTTGTTCGAAAAGATATCTAGATATATTATTATCCTTAGTTAAAATATTTTTCATTAGCTGATTATTTTAAGGGGAAAATTATTCAAAAGTTCTAAACCTATTACACTTTTATCAATTTAGTCATTAATCTTTTAATTTTGTCAATTTAGTCCTAAACATTTTCATTTATTGCCAATTCAATCCCTCCCACCAATTTGATAAGAAATTAGTGATGTGAATAGTTGGCTCTAACGTGGCATTTTTTTAATAATATTTTATTTTTTAATGTTTTTTCTTCTTTTTATTTAATTTTTGGCTTTTTTGGGGGTTTCAAATCTCGCTGGCGAGGTTGCTAGCCAACCCTCACTAGCCCTCACCCATGGCTGGCGGGGTTGCCCATTAGATTCGAAACCCGAAAAAGAAAAAGCAACAAAAGTATATAAAAATCAAAATGTTATTAAAATAATTTTTAAAAAATTATCACATCAACGCCGACTATCCACATGAGTGATTTCTAGTCAAAATTGTCCAAATGGATTGAATTAGTAAGAAATGAAAAGATTTAGGACTGAATTGGCAAAATTGAAAAGTTTAAGACTAAATTGACAAAAATGCAATAAGTTTATGATTTTTTTAAAATAATTTTTCCTATTAGAAAAGATCATTTTTACAAAAATATTAACAGATAGAACCTTACTTTCATATTGATGGAACCCAGTTTAGTGAGTGGTGTGTTTTCCGGGACCGATGAATCATGTTGCATTAGCTTATTACCATCTCGATAACGGAATTATTTTTGCTAGAATGTTTTATATATTGAGGAAATTGTTCTCACCACTAGCAGTGGCTTCCGACTGTGCCGAGGTTAGACCTGTTAAACGGGCGGGTCGAGTCATAAATGGTCCGACTCAAATCGACCCATTTAACCCGTTTATGACCCATTTATTGTAGTGCAAATTTTTTTTGACCCATACCCGACGACCCATACCTAATCCATACCCAACCCATTTAATGAAACCTAAAAATCTTATATATATTTTAAAATGGTATTGATAACATGATTTTATACAATAAAAATTTAATGGATAATTTTTATAATTTTAAAATAATTATTATTTTGTATTTTTTAATTATTTTTTTTAATTTTCTTTTTCTCTTTTCTCTTTTCTCTTTTCTCTTTTCTCTTTTCTCTTTTCTCTTTTCTTTTTTCTTCTTCCTCTTCTTTGGCCGGTCGCCGACCACGACAATGGCGTGACCGGCCACAAAGGCGAGCTGGCTTGCCGGCTCGCCGACGTTGACGAGCTCGAGCTTGCCCTCGCCGGATCTAGCAAGGCTAGAGCCTCGCCCGACGCCGACGAGTTCGAGTCTCGCCCGATCGGCGAGGCTCGGGCCTCAACGAACGTCGGCGAAGCCTCCGCCTCGCCCGGATCCGGTGAGCTCGAGGCTCACCAGATCGGCTAGGCCTCCACCTCGCTAGATCTGGTGAGCTTGAGGCTCGCTAGCATCGAGCGAGCTCGAGCTTGCCCTCGCCCGACGCCGCAAGTTCGCGTCTTGCCAGATTAGCGAGGCTCGAGCCTCACCAGATCCGGTGAGCTCAAGGCTCGCCTGGCCCGTCGCCAGCCATCGCGTGCCGGCAACAAAGGAAGAAGAAAGAAAAAAAAAAAAAGGAAAAAAAAAAAAATAATTATTATAATTTTGGTTTTTATTAAAAAAATTGTAAAGTTAAAGAGAAGAGAGAGAGATAGTGAGGTTTTGAGTGAAAATAAATACGTTCATTTTTAATTGATTGATAAATGGGTCATAAACGGGTCGAGAGTGACCCATTTAAAACCCATATATCTTAGTATTGACCCATTAAAATCCATTATCGGTACTTTATTAAATAAAACTTGACCCATTAATGACCCATTTAACCATAAATGGGTTGCCCAACCCATTTAACACCTCTAGCTGAGGCCAATGGGCTGTGCTAGGCCTTGTGTTAGGCTCATGCATGTTTTGCCTAGGTAAGGTTTTTTATTAAATAATTAAAAAGAAATTTCCAATAAAATAAATTATTTCCACTTCATGGTTGTTTATAGGGAGTTCCAAGTAGCGATAATTGAACAAGAATGAAATATGCAGCATAGTATATAAGACTCTGACTTAAACGAATTCATCTCATTAAAAAAAAAATCGAATAATACAATACAAATTGCAGCTGTCAAAATACATATACATAAGAATTGAACTTAGATAAATACAATCTCAGAAGAAAAAATTACAACCTAATAATTAAAAACACAATACTAAACAGATTGATAAGACCACATTTTTTTTCTAGTGGCGGGCCTCTTCTCGGGCTTAACCATTTCAACGACATATTTGTCTTGTTGTCTTTTCGAGTGACTCATCTGACCACTAGATTTCAAAGATAATTTCACAGCACATACCATATAAACAACCTTCTTCTTGCCATTGAGGAGGTCCATAACGTTGAACGTCTTCCAAACATTTGACCCTTGTCCAAGAAAGTTCTTTCAGAGTTGGCAAGCCATCTGGAAAATGGGTTGGGCACCGCCAATAATTTAAGTCAATCGCGAATTCCAAGCTTGTAAATATCCTTCAACATAGATCGCCATTTTAATTTTCATTTTTAAGTAAGGAGAAGTGCATGATCGTGAAAATAAGAGGGAGTTTGAATTTTGTAGAAATTGAATTTTTTTTCATTTTTTATGATGAATGTGACCGTTCGGCCACATGTATTTTATGCTTAATGTGGCCGAACATCCAATATTAGATATAATGGGCCATTAGTGGGCCGGCCCATTAGGCCCAAGGACCTGATCCAGCCCAACCCACCCAGGTTAGAGCCTGCGGTAACAGCCCTTTCTCCAAGCTCAGGACAACGGTAACCTACGAATAAGAGACAGTGACTCTTTTCAGAATCAAAGTGTACTCTAGAGCCTGGCCCAATAATCAGTGATTTTTGGATGTTGGTATTGTTGGGTTGGAACAAGGATGAAACTAATCGCCCCCCCCCCTTGCCGCCGCCGGCGTTGCCCCAGCCTCTCGGTTCTCTCTCTCCATTTACTTAGTCAACTAGTTCTTCGCTTCGCTTTTTGATCGGTCTCTCTTCCAATGCGACGCCGCACCTCTCCCTCCGATCCGCCCCCCCTTGCCGCCGCCGTCGCCCCAGCCTCTCGGTTCTCTCTCTCTCCATTTACTTAGTCAACTAGTTCTTCGCTTCGCTTTTTGATCGGTTTCTCTTCCAATGCAGACGCCGCACCTCTCCCTCCGATCTGCCCCCCCTTCCACCGCCGGCGTTGCCCCAACCTCTCGGTTCTCTCTCTCTCCATTTACTTAGTCAATTAGTTCTTTTCTTCGCTTTTTTATCGGTCTCTCTTCTAATGCGGACGCCACACCTCTCCTTCCGTTCCGCCCCCCCTTGCCGCCACCGGCGTTGCCCTAGCCTCTTGGTTCTCTCTCTCTCCATTTACTTAGTCATCTAGTTCTTCGCTTCGCTTTTTTATCGGTCTCTCTTCCAATGCAGACGCCGCACCTCTCCCTCCGATCCGCCCCCTTGCCGCCGCCGGCGTTGCCCCAACCTCTCGGTTCTCTCTCTCTCCATTTACTTAGTCAACTAGTTCTTCGCTTCGTTTTTTGATCGGTCTCTCTTCCAATGTAGACGTCACACCTCTTCCTCCAATCCACCCCCCTTTGCCACCGCCGGCGTTGCCCTAGCCTCTCGGTTCTCTCTCTCTCCATTTACTTAGTCAACTAGTTCTTCGCTTCGCTTTTTGATCGGTCTCTCTTCCAATGCAAATGCCGCACCTCTCCCTCCGATCCACCCCTTTCCGCGCCGGCGTTTCCCCAGCCTCTCACCCTCTCTCACCATTTACTTAGTCAACTAGTTCTTCGCTTCGCTTTTTAATCGGTCTCTCTTCCATTATAGACGCCGCACCTCTCCCTCCGATCCACCCCCCCTTGCCGCCACCGATGTTGCCCTAGCCTCTCGATTCTCTCTCTCTCTCTCCATTTACTTAGTCAACTAGTTCTTCGCTTCATTTTTTGATCGGTCTCTCTTCCAATGCAGATGCCACACCTCTCCCTCCGATCCGCCCCCCTTGCCGCCGCCGGTGTTGCCCCACCTCTCGGTTCTCTCTCTCCATTTACTTAGTCAACTAGTTCTTCCCTTTGCTTTTTGATCGGTCTCTCTTCCAATGCAAACGCCGCACCTCTCCCTCCGATCCGCCCCCCTTGCCGCCGCCGGAGTTGCCCCAGCCTCTCGGTTCTCTCTCTCTCTCCATTTACTTAGTCAACTAGTTCTTCGCTTCGATTTTTGATCGGTCTCTCTTCCAATGCAGAGGCCGCACCTCTCCCTCCAATTCACCCCCCTTGCCGCCACCGACGTTGCCCCAACCTCTCGATTCTCTCTCTCTCCATTTACTTAGTCAACTAGTTCTTCGCTTCACTTTTTGATCAGTCTCTCTTCCAATGCAGACGCCTTACCTCTCCCTCCGATCCGCCCCCCCCTTGCCACCGCTGACGTTGCCCCAGCCTCTCGTTTCTCTCTCTCTCCATTTACTTAGTCAACTAGTTCTTCGCTTCGCTTTTTGATCGGTCTCTCTTCCAATGTAGACGCCGCACCTCTCCCTCCGATCCGCCCCCTTGCCACACGCCGCCGTTGCCCCGACCTCTCGGTTCTTTCTCTCTCTCTTTACTTAGTCAACTAATTCTTCGCTTCGCTTTTTGATCGGTCTCTCTTCCAATGCAGACGCCGCACCTCTCCCTCCAATCCGCCCCCATTTGCCACCGGGGGTGTTGCCCCAACCTCTTGGTTCTCTCTCTCTCTCCATTTACTTAGTCAACTAGTTCTCCGCTCCGCTTTTTGATCGGTCTCTCTTCCAATGTAGACGCCGCACCTCTCCTTCCGATCCGCCCCCCCTTGCTGCCACCGGCGTTGCCCCAGCCCCTCAGTTCTCTCTCTCTCCATTTACTTAGTCAACTAGTTCTTCGCTTCACTTTTTGATCGAGTCTCTTCCAATGCAGACGCCGCACCTCTCCCTTCGATCCGCCCCCTTGTCGCGCCGGCCCCGCCCCAACCTCTCGGTTCTCTCTCTCTCTCTCCATTTACTTATTCAACTAGTTCTTCGCTTCGCTTTTTGATCGGTCTCTCTTCCAATGCAGACGCCGCACCTCTCTCTCCGTTCCGCCCCCCCTTGCCGCCGCCGGCGTTGCCCCAGCCTCTCGGTTCTCTCTCTCTCTCCATTTACTTAGTCAACTAGTTCTTCGCTTCGCTTTTTGATCGGTCTCTCTTCCAATGCAGACGCCGCACCTCTCCCTCCGATCCGCCCCCCTTGCCGCCGCCGGCGTTGCCCGGTCCAAACGCCATAAGTCTCTCCGATCCCTTGCTTTTCTGCTTTGAACTATGAAGAACATGAAGAGTAGTTAAAAACGGAAATTAGTTCTATCAGTTAGAATCTTCTTCAATAAGAAAGGATGCGTAGATGTAATGCTCTTAGGTGATTGTTAAGAAGATATACAGAGATAAAGAAAGAAAATCTCCATTGTTAATAATGAAAACTGAATACAGAAGCAAGTAGATGAAGCTGAATGAGAAGAGAGCTTTATGTCGAGCTTTTCTTCGCGCCAATCCTTTGTTTCCTCTGTTCCAGTTGACTTTCGTTTCTGAGTTTCTTCTTGCTGCTTCTTTTTAAGCATTTACAGCGCTGCATTCTCAACAGTTAAGTACTTTGTAGTGTTCAAGCAATAGAAAGATAGAAAGAGAGAAGTAGAGATGAGAAATTCTTTCTGCTCATTGATGATGTACAAGTTATGTATTACATTGTCATTGAAATAAGAAGAATACAAAGCTTTTCTTGATTGATCTTCAAATCTTCGATATATCTTCTTGTCTCTGCATTTTTTGGTTCTTCACTTGCTCTTCTCTACAACTCTCTTACACTATCTCTCTCTATTATTCTCTCTTGTTTCACCATTATCGAAAAACAGAGCTCAATATCTTTCTTTACTGCTTCAAGTTCAGCATCTTCAGCATTTTTCTTTATTGCCACAAACGCAGCATCAGCAACCTAGGAGATTGTGGCGGAAGCGACGCTCCAAATCTGGAGCGGTCGCTCTCCGGGAAATTCAACGATATAAAAAGTCTTATAACCTTGTGATACCAAGAGCTCCTTGCATTAGGACTGTGAGTATATGCAATTAGTTTCTTTTGAGTTAGATGTGTCTTACTAGAAAATCTTCATGCATCTGATTCTTTCAGGTGGTATTCCGACTGAATTTTTTTTGTGTAATTGCAGGTAAGAGAAATTAGCAACACGATAAGCAATGCTATTACTCAGTGGACACAGGAAGCTCTGTATCCTATTCAGGAGGTATCGCCTTCTGCTAGTTTCATTTGATACTCACTATGAAAAAAAAAATTGAGCAATTTCTTTCTTTATGCAGGCAGCAAAGCATTTTCTGGTGGAATTATTTGAAGACGCAATGCTTTGCGCTAAGCGCATGCTATCCATGCAAAGCGCGTTACCTTAGTAAGTCCTATTTAATTTCAAATTATGCTATGTGTGTTGGACTATGATTTGCTTCACCATAATATTATTTTGCTCTTTTCATCACAGTGAAGAAGGATTTTCAGATTGCTCAACGGCTTAGAGGCAGGGCCCCTCATGTTGGTAATAAATGACCAAAGTGAGTACACCAATCAAAAGACCAAGTTTTCCATCATGACCTATGCTGAACATGTTCAGGATTAGTAGCCTTGCTCCGTTAAAACTAGAAGTGATTTAGTCACTCTGAAAATCCCACAATGTTCTCTCCCCATTCTGTGAATGACAAGTTCTTCATATATAATTAGTAACATTGGGCAAAGCACATAGGGTATCCAAGCTGTACTGGAATTGGGCATTACCTCTTTGCTAGTGAAGCAAATACGGGGGATGCAACAAGAAGTCCAACCATAAATGCAGATGACAAGACACCATCCTGAAAATTATTCAAGTCAAAGTCGCCCCCTGCAACCAAAGTGCTATGATAAGGTTATAAGACATCAACACTATACTATAAATTCCTAAATGCTTGAAAAACTAGCTATGATTACAATAATGATGGTAAGAGAAAAATTGCCCATAAAATTTTAAAGGAGAATAGGATGGAATTTCGGCTTCGACTTAGGAAGATGATAAAAATGGAGACCGGTGCAATGCAATGGAGATTGTCAGCTTACATTTCTTTACTATTCAACAAACTTTTATTAATAGAATTATGTTGGACCTTCAGAAGTTTTTTTACATTAGACAAAACTGTATAGTCTTAAAACATAAAAAGGAACCCCAATAAGAAGAAAATCAAAAGCCTCCAATAGAATACTAGATATGTCAATCATTGTGATATTTTCAGCAAATTGGGAAAATATGAGAATGGCAGTACAGAATACAAATTCTGGTTCTTGTTCAGAAAAAAAAAGATTAACCTCAATTTCACATTCAATCTACTTTAGATCGACAATAACAACCAGTACCAGGTCTCAAAATGTCCAATATAAAGGTCCCATGATACCGAAACAATAGACTTTTCTGCATAATCAGACAAAACAAAATTCTTTACTTACTGGATTCCTCTGCCTTAAGTGCATTTTCCATCCTTTGTGCAAGTACTCCGATTTACACCATTACTGGCTATCACTCCTCGATCCACGTAATTTAACATGTTAATGACACAAAAGATGACAAGCAACCTACATACAGAAAAGTAAACTTCCTGGTTATTGCCCTAAACAACTCCAATATTTTAGTTACCCATTTCTTCGAGTATATTCTCTTAAAATCCTATACAATTCAGTAACTTCCGGTATGTAGATAAACATTGCATGATAGTAACTACAATTACACAACCAAATACAACAAGTCATCTCTCGCTTAAGATTAGACAACACATTCAGGAAATTTTACGCTTGAAGGTCATGGCCAGCCTCATTCACACTTGTGAGGAAACAATTATGACCTCATTGACTTCTCAGAAAAGTTGAACCAACGGTTAGCCAACCCACATTCTACTTTGGAAGCAACTCCTTCATACAATACACAGGTACAACAGTGCACTGTCAGCCGCAGGTGCATGCAACAGGATCACTCTCCAATCAGATGACAAAAGAATACATGACAAGTCATTATCATCAGTGATGAACACATGGTAGGAGGATCACTTATGTAGCTATGGATTTGTCTTTTAGTAATGTATGCCTAAGTTCAATGTCTTTAATACTAACAAAAACATGCTAAACAAGTTCACATCTTATATTTGTGAGAGCAAACCCTTTAGCAAATGTGGGATGCCAAAACTTTTAGCAAAAACATGTTGAACAATCATAGGATTTGACACTAGAGCTTTTGTGAATGCTATTGAAATTGTAGACGAAATACTTATTTATAACTAGATAGGCAAATCTAAGATTGGGAGAGTAGAGTAAGAAACAGGAGAAATAATGCAATAGTATCAAAGGAGCATTTTTCGACGACTTTTGTGGAACTCGGGATAGATAATCAGCCAATAGTCAAGAAGGCAATCAAACATCAAAGAGGGCATAATTTTAAGCTCCTTCTATTTTGTGAAAAAAAAATTGGAAAAGAAAAAGTATTCTAATAAAAATGATCACTTATACCGTATTGCTTACAAAAATGAATTGACAAAAAATATTTTATGCATTCATAAAGATATCTAGATATATATTATTGTCCTTAGTTAAAACATTTTTCATTAGCTAATTATTTTAAGGGGAAAATTATCCAAAAAGTTATAAATCTATTGCACTTTTACCAATTCAATTATTAATCTTTTAATTTTGCCAATTAAGTCCTAAGCATTTTCATTTATTGTCAATTCAATCCATCCAACCAATTTTGATTAGAAATTATTGATGTGGATAGTTGGCTCTAACGTGGCATTTTTTAATAATATTTTAATTTTTAATTTTTTTCTTCTTTTTATTTAATTTTTTGGCTTTTTTTGGGGGGTTTCTCTAGGCTGGCAAGGGTTACTGGCCAACCCTCGCTAGCCCTCACCCGTGGCCAGCAAGGGTTGCCCACTAGATCCGAAACACCAAAAAGAAAAAGAAAAGAAAGTAAAAAATATATATTATTAAAATATTATTTAACACGTCAACGCCGACTGTGCACATTAGCAATTTCCAATTAAAATTGATCGGATGGATTGAATTAGCAAGAAGTGAAAAGATTTAGAATCGAATTGGTAAAATTGAAATGTTTAAGACTGAATTGATAAAAATGCAATAAGTTTAAGATTTTTTGAATAATTTTTCCTATTACAAACAATCAATTTTACAAAAATGCTAATAGATAGACCCTTAATTTCATATTGATGGAACCCAATTTAGTGAGTGGCGTGTTTTTTTCTAGGACCGATGAATCTTGTTGCATCGGCCTGATGAGTTACCATCTCAGTAACGGAATTATTTTTGCTAGAATATTTGTATATACTGAGGAAATTGTTCCCACGAGTCAGGACTAGCAGTGGCTCCCAATTGTGCCGAGGCCAATGGGCTGTGCTAGGCCCCGCGTTACGTTACGCTCGAGCACGTTTTTCCTGGTAAGGTTTTTTATTAAATAATTAAAAAAGAAATTTTCAGTAAAATAAATTATTTACACTTCATGGTCGTTTATAGGGAGTCCCAAGTAGCGATAATTGAACAATAATGAAATACGCAGCATAGTATATAAGACTCCGACTTAAACGAATTCATCTCGTTAAAAAAAAAACGAATAATACCATACAAATTGCAGCTGTAAAATACATATACATAAGAATCGAACTTAGATAAATATAATCTAATAAGAAAAATTACAACCTAATAATTAAAAACACAATACTAAACAGATTGATAAAAACACATTTTTTTCTAGTAGAGGGCCTCTTCTTTGGCTTGACCATTTCAACGACATATATGTCTTGTTGTCTTTTCAAGTGACTCATCTGACCACTAGATTTCAAAGATAATTTCACAGCACATACCAAGTAAACAACCCTCTTCTTGCCATTGAGGAGGTCCATAATGTTGACTATCTTCCAAACATTTGACCCTTGTCCAAGAAAGTTCTTTTAGAGTTGGCAAGTCATCTGGAAAATGGGTTGGGCACCGCCAATAACTTAAGTCAATTGTGAATTCCAAGCTTGTAAATATCCTTCGACAGAGATTGCCATTTTTATTTTTATTTTTTGAAGTAAGGAGAAGTGCATGATCGTGAAAATAAGAGGAGGGGGTTTGAATTTTGTAGAAATTGAATTTCTTTTTCATTTATGATGAATGTGACCGTTCGGCCACATGTATTTTATTCTTAATGTGGTCGAACATCACACAATTAGAGATAATGGGCCATGGTGGGCAGCCCATTAGGCCCAAGGACCTGATCCAGCCCAGCCCAGCCCACCCAGGTTAGAGCCTGCGGTAACAGCCCCTTCTCCAAGCTCAGGACAACGGTAACCTACGAATAGGAGACAGTGACTCCTTTCGGAATCGGAGTGTACTATAGAGCCTGGCCCAATAATCAAGGTATTTTAGGGTTGGGCCATAGTCTTCATCGACTCAATCTGACCCGTTCTCTTTTTTTCTTTTTTTAATCTGACCGTTCTCTTGGGTTGTATGATATTCAGGTTGGGTAGAGTCAGGTTAAGCATACCGTGTAGTGTTTTGGGTCAGGTTGAGCTTTCATAAGCGACCCGAACCACGGACACTCCTATAATCCACCCTCTCTTTCCTCTTTCATTTTGGTCCTTCTATCTTTTCATTCTTCTACTCTTTCCTCCAACACGCCTGCCGTTAAAAACTTCCAGATGTGAACGTTGCTCCTATGGGGTTCCAGATCTATTGCTTCCACATGCCTCATGATCGGTTCCTGTCTTTTAGTTTTAATATTCTGTCAACTAGCAAATGAACTAACACAAACGGCAATAACGTTCTCAGCAACCCAAGAATGTGCCATCGTCCGGTGAACCAACTCGTCTATCTCGCTATTTCTGGATCAATATTGTCCATGGTCATACTTTCACGAGATGGAAACCGCATCTACGGGTAGCTCTTCATCTGGTTAAGGTAAAGTGCAGATTTATTGCCGTAGCTCGCACTCTAGTTTTTGTTGCCAGAACAAAGCACATGTAGATTGACCGTCATTTCATCGACAAAAGAAACTGTCCTGAGGAGTCAAACGGACTTCTTATGCACCCTCAAACCATCAAGGACATGTTCACCAAGGGACCACCGTGCTTGATATTCCCCGTCTCTACAGCAAGTTGAGTGTCCGGGACATCTACATTTCAACTTGAGGGGGGCGTTAGTTGTCATCAAATGAGTAACTATCTTGTAATCTACTTCCATAGTTCTTTTGTAATTCATCACTTGATTTTCTACTTGATTAAGCAAGCTAAATCCACCATATCATGGAAAGTAATCTCAATTATCCCACCTTTACAGCTGTCTATTCTGGGTTTATCTCTGAGTAAACATTTGCGCATATGCCATGGGAGAACAAAGCAGCAAGCAAAACTCAATCCTTGATCCATTACTTTTGAAATGGCGGATAAAGTGGAAGTCCAGTCACCTGAGAGCAACAAGATCAATCCTGGGCTGTGATGTTGCGCACGGAGCGAGCGAGAGAGAGAGAACTAGTTTGATGTTAAAACCGAGCAAGTGAAACATGACCATTCTAAAGATGCTTAGCGGAAGTAAGTCCCAAAACCTGATACTTTTAGACACAGGCACATAGGAAATCAAACTTAATAACACTACCAAAATTAAATGTCATACTGCTATTCCTGCTCCATTATTATCACCCAAACCCCACACACATTCAATCTCTTATCGCCTCGAGATCAGCAGATCGGACCGGCCGCAAGGATCTCCTCTGTCATCTTGCTGTCCTCGCCAATCTTGTAGTCAGTGAATGTCACAAAGTTGTTCTTGAACAGTTCGGCCAGCTTCATCAGGGTGTTGTTGTAGGCCTTCTTGTCTGACCAGGTGTTCACAGGATCGAGGATCTCCGAGGGCACACCCTCGACCTCAGTCGGGATCTCCAGCCCGAAGACCTCAGTCTTCTTGTAACTAGCTTCCAAGAGGCTGCCCGAATGTATGGCGTCAATGATCTTCCTGGTGTATGGCAACTTGATCCGATTGCCAGAGCCATAGCTGTACAATAGATGTGAAAGGTTTCAGTGTCAAAAAAGCAGCAACGAGATTGGCTCCAGAGTGGGGCTCAAACATGTCATACCTCCCCCCTGACCATCCGGTGTTGACGAGCCACCCAGTTGCGCCATGCTTCTGCATCTTCTCAGCCAGCATAGCAGCATACTTGGTAGGATGCAACATTATGAATGCAGCGCCAAAGCAAGCTGAGAATGTTGCACGCGGCTCCTTGACACCCTCCTCTGTTCCGGCGACCTGTTGAACAGATCAACAGTTAGCACGTAATCAGACGCCATCTTCTGCAGATTAAGCATTTGGAACAACAAAGGAACCAAAGTTCAAAAGTTGGACACATACCAGAGCAGTATAGCCGCTTATGAAATGGTACATAGTCTGTGCCAGGCTCAGCTTACTCACGGGAGGGAGCACTCCAAACGCGTCACATGCCAACAGAATGACATTCTTCGGGTGTGGGCCAACGCACGGGATTTTTGCATTTGGTATGTACTCAATGGGATAGGCCGCCCGTGTGTTCTCTGAAACAAAGGAACAGATCAGATGTTGCGAATATTGTGCTTGTAATAACAAACTGTCATATTGTTGCGAGCCGAACTTGGACATTCAGAATTGATCATCAAAGTCTTCTGATCAATAAATTAAGGCTTCTTGGATTCATATCTGAGATATTCAAAAAGTAATAATCTTGATTTTTCTGCTTCAAATCATATTCTATTCAGCTACTGAAAATCTCCGATTATCATATTTATCGCCTAAACACCATACCAATTAGGTCAAAACCGCACATCATTGGGTTGTGCTGACCCAGTTAGCTCAATGAATGAAAGGGTTGACTTCAATTTTCTTTCAGGAATATACTAACCAAGTCATAGCTAACATAAACTTTGACATTTGAGCATATTAAAAATCAGAGTATCCAGCATGACAAAATCAAGAAATAGGCAGTTGTTTATCTTATTTAAAACAATTCAAAGAAGTCATTTAAAAACAACTCCAAAATAATAGAAATTATCAACGACAGAGATGTTTACCTGTAACTGACTTGTCAGAGTAATCCACTTCCCTCGTGTGCTCTTCAAACACCACGTTTTCCACCACTGTCATCCACAAACATCTCGAGTCATTTTCATGCCTTGAGGGCATACGTAAACCAAAATCCAATTTCATTCAACTCAAGTACTCCGATGCATCCAACCAATTCGAGAAATTCAAAAAGCTGTGTTCAGAAATTACCAGTTCCAAACTTGATGGCATTCCAGATATCAGGCTCCTTCTCCCTCGACAAATCAATACATTTGGCATAGCAACCCCCTTCAATATTGGACACACCGTTCTCACTCCAGCAATGCTCGTCATCACCAATCAAGTACCTATTGTGATCAGTAGACAGGGTAGTCTTGCCAGTACCTAAATTCAAAAGAAGTTCATCAGCAACGATCAAGGCACTGCAATCTCTAAGTTGTGCAGAGGACAGGGACTTTATAGAGAGAGAGAGAGAGGGCACATATCATATGTCACAACCGACTCGGCACCATTTCCGATCTCCGATGGATACTATACCTGACAATCCAAAGAAGAGGGCAACATCTCCGTCCTTCCCCATATTGCATCCAGAATGTAGGGATAGGATTTGACGCTTAGGCATGAGATAGTGCATTACACTGAACAGACCCTTCTTCATCTCCCCGGCGTATTGAGTGCCGAGGATGACCATTTCCCTCCTAGCAAGGTTAAGATCTATGCTAGTAGAGGATGTCATGTAATGGGTGTAACGATTACACGGGAACTGGCCAGCATTGTATATAGTGAAGTCCGGAGTACCAAAATTCTCCAGCTCTTCAGGAGTGGGTCGGATGCACCTGCCAACCCACCCAGTTATCGAATTGTGTACACTAGGACTAATTCTTCCTCCGCCATGGGCTAATGAGTCGGAATGATATAACGCTATGCACACATACAGGATTCAATATTTTTAACATGACGGCAACGTTCAGGAGACTTATCTGGCAAGGCTTAACCTTTCGTGGACTGGAGACTATAGAAACAACTACTGCAGAAGATTTGTTAAAATAGTTCTTTTGTTTCACTTACATGTTGTGCATGAACAAGGAATGGTAAGCTCTTGCAGACACAATCCTCACTTTGATTTGGTTCACCGGGTCCCAGTTCAAGAATTGGTCGTTAACAAAGACCTGCAAATTCATGAGTTAGACTCCGTCATATTAATTTATCAATATGGGCATCGAATTTGAGAATTAAGACTGTCATAGGACAAGTAAAAGATCCCATGATGTGTGTGTGTGTGTGTGTGTCCACTCCA
Source organism: Eucalyptus globulus (assembly GCA_014182545.1). Taxonomy (NCBI): domain Eukaryota; kingdom Viridiplantae; phylum Streptophyta; class Magnoliopsida; order Myrtales; family Myrtaceae; genus Eucalyptus; species Eucalyptus globulus. Next base: position 12,156,947 of record CM024725.1, on the reverse strand, counting down.
TCATCATATGCAGCATCAACAAACATAAATATTGAGATTCATATTGTCCCTCAAGGGAATCTCCAGTGGAACCCACGCTCATTTTTGCTACAACTCCTACACAAACTGTTGCGTGACACAAATAACTATCAATTGAAGACTTCCAAGTGTTCATGTGCCATGGCGTCCTCATGGAAAAATTATGACAAAATAAAGTTTGACTACAACGTGTTACAACCAGGGTGGGTCCATGAGGATCCTAAATTCGTCCTAGTTTTTGCTAGGCTGATTGATGATGCATTTAACAAAACAAGAAAAAAGACACGGCCGCTAATATATGATGCAGTTGAGGCTGTACAAACCCAAGAAATTGCCCAGAAATTCCCCTGCTTCTAGTGCCAATAAAGTTATTCACAAGAGGACGAAATTGCCTATCCCACCAAATGATCTTGAGAGCCCATACACCAACTTCAACATAAGGACAAGAAAGATACCATCCCTCCCATCATTTTCATCCCAAAGTGAGCTGTGGTTTCTCCTTTTAGAAAAATATATTGTTCATTACAAGATTAGTAAAAAATGATTCTGCTTTCAGTCATAGAAATGCCCAACTACAGCATCAGAGGGAATCAATACTACAGACAAATATCCCAGGAAAGATGAGAACAACAAACCTTGTCCAAAGAATTCAAGTAATCCACTGCTCTCTCTCTGTTAACCAAGAAAGTCTGCTCGTCCATCTCAATGTTAGGTGATCCCCTGTAGATAAAAAGATTCAACCATGAGTTGATGGGGATTAAATCAGATGTCACAACCTTTTTCAACTAAATTAATGGACAAAATCAGAGCAAGGATCTGCTTTTTGTCTTTTTATTCTCGTGACGAGAAAGCTCGCACTTACTTTCCCCACCACAGTTCATCCTCGGTGGTCTCATCCTTCACGACACGCTTATCCCTCGGAGACCGGCCAGTCTTCGCCCCGGACAGGGTCGCCAGTGCCCCGCTCGACGTGATGTACGACCCTTTCTCATACTTAATCGCCTGCTCGTACAGCTCTGCACAACCACATACATACACGCCCTCAAAATCATCGATCAACTGGACAAATCGCTCGCAACAATAACCAAAAATTCAATCTTCTCGTTTCAAAATTCCTCCTATGAGAAAGTTCACGGCCGTCCTAACTCGCACCGAATAATAAGTCCACCGAGCCCGCGTCGCGATCCGGGCGGGCCCCTGCTCTTTTCCATTAGACATACGAAATCATAACTTCCATGAAACTCCCCGACCCATGTCCCCACCCATTTCGACCCATTTCGAGACAAGTCAAAAAGAGACGCCCCAACGCAAATTCCTCGTGAATTACAAGTTACAAGTGACAACACGGCCCCGCAAGTTCCCCATCACGAGTTGACGTTGAAAAAGCGAAAGAAGATTTAGACGTACCGGCGGGGGAGAGGTTGTAGAGGACGTGGGTGAACTTGAGGGCGCTGTCGCTGGCGGCGAAGGCCGGGGTGAAGTAGTGGCTGGCTTCCTGCGAGGGCTTCGGGGTCTCGCTTTTCCGGGCCGGGTCGCCCCTCACCACCCTGGGCCCCGTCTCCCTCGTCAGCGACGCCAACGATGCACTATAATTCCAAATTCACATAAAAACCCAACAAAAAAAAAATATTAGGAAAAGTCGAATTTATTAGAACGTGAAATTTAAAAGATAATAATAATAATAACACGCGACTAAGATCCACTGAACACGCCTTGGGGATTTTTCTTTTCTTTTCTTTTTTGTTAAAAATAAAGTTTGTAATTTCGGCTTGTCTCTTTTCTTTTAAATCGTAAATTTTTATTATGCATCGCCGAAAATGTTTTTATTTTCCTCCCAGGAAAAATGTGCCCTACCATCGGATTCTACGGGACCGGTCGAGCGCAGCTAAAAGCTGCTGCTATCCATCCCTAAAGCGGCACGCGCTTCGAAACAGGGGGCGGGCCCCACGCGTTTAAGGAAACGAACAAAGGGGAAATTCCCTATATTCAGTAAATTATAATTCAATTTTCTCCAGAAAGTGCCCTTAACACTTAATATATAAATAAATTATATTAAAATTTGAATTTTTTTTCCTTATTTGCTAAGGTGATATTTATATCCGAAGTTAATGCATTTTAATTTTATCCGATAGTTCCTGCAAATCCCTGAAATTATGTGGGCCCCATCTCCCTGCCTCCTGCAATTCCAAAGGATTTTCTGCATATATATGTATGTAGGTATGTACGTCATCTTCTTCAAGCTTCTTCCACGTTACAATACCTGATGGACTGGAGCTGCTGCTTCTGCCGCGCCTCCTCGGAGACGGGGGAGAAGGAGCCCTGGACCCCCGTGTTCGGGGTGGTCGGCGCCGACCTCTTCTTCTGCAGCGAGTGGAGCTCGTCGATGGTCTGCGCCTTCACCGGCGTGGCGCTGTCGTCGTGGCAGATCGGGCTCTGCTTCTTGCTCCCGCCGCCGCCGCCGCCGCCGTTCGCCGTCGTCTGGATCTTCGTCAGCCCGTTCCTCGCCGTCCCGGCGCCGGGTGGGGGGGCGGCAGTGTTGCTGAAACTGAAGTCGCCATTCCCGTTGGTCGCCATTTTCGGTCTCTCTGTCCAAATAACAAGCAAGCACAAGCAACGATCACGATGCGGATCGGTGACTGAGGGTAAATCCCCGAGCAGAGCGCAATTTATAACAGAGGACAAGATAAGGATCGTTTCTGTCGCGGAACGGAAAGGGCCGGATCGCGATAAGGACGAACGGGTTCGGCTCCACGTAACCGGCGCGGGTCGTGTGCGAACGCCACCAGCATTTCAGTACCGGACAAAAACCCAGTTCCAACACGTCGGAATTCGGACAGCGAACTAGCTCAACAAAATCAAAAGAAACCCAAAATTCTACGTGCGGGCTTTTTGTCAAAAAGTCACGTCGCGGCGTTACGATCAACCGGCGCTCTCGCCGCATTTCTCGCGCCAACCGCTCCGCGGTCGTTCGTGGTTTCGACGCGAAACCCGGTTGTCGTCGCTCTAAATGCGTAAGATCGAACTTCCGTGATCAAGAACAAGAACCTCGTCGAACCATTTCAGCCATTACACAGAGACAGAGACAGAGACAGAGAGAGGGAGAGAGGGAGCGAACCAGAGATGGCGAAGCAGAGCTGGAGAAATGGAGGAAGCTAAGCGAAAGAGAACGAGGGCTCGATCATGCAAAGTGGGGGTGATGACGATGAGAGAATCAGGTTTTGGTGAGGAGGTAGGACGAGCCGAAGGCCGCCTTTTAAAGCCTCTTCCAGGGTGGGGGCCAGATCTCTTGACCATGGTTAGGTATTTTAACCCGGGGTGGGGCTAACCGCGGTTAGATTCTATCCCTCGCGGTCAAGGCCCCCACAGATCCCATTTCACGAGGACGGGGCAAGCCGGGCAGGAGCCCGAGTAGCAATCCGGCGGTGCGCGGCCGCACGGCAGCTACGGTGCTTCCGCTTCCTAGATTTTGGTTGCAGGAGTGACAACATAATGTGCAATGTGATCTGTTCATTCATGAATTTTCCTTTCTTAGGAAAATTCACATTAACAGAAAAAAATTAGTCCACAACTCGAGTAAGTAATTCAATTTGGTTTAATTAAATTTTTATGGGATTTTTCTAAAATCGCAATGGTAGGATTACTGGCTAAAAATGGTATCCAACTCAGATAAGCGTCAAAAATGGTATCCAAATCGTCCCTATCTAAATAATTATCTATTTGGCCAAAATAATAATTAAAGAAAATCAATATTCTTGTAGGGCATGGGAAATTGGGGAAAGTTTATTAATTTCCACCCGCGTCTGGTCGCCACATCGCCACACGCAAAATTAGCTGGGAGGTGGGACCCGCTAATAAGTAATCTCTCCGGGGGTTCGTCAGGACCGTTCGTTAATAGGAGGCCCTCCATCAACGGCCGTTAGGGTTAGATGTTGCGTTGGACCCACGCGTTTGAGGCCCTTCGAATGGGGAAGGAAGTCCTATAATCCTAGAAATTATAATTCCAACCCCTGTAGAAGGTGACTTGTACATTTTTGCCCACAATTTCTACGGTAGTCGTTTGATTTGATCCGGCGGGAGGGCTTGATGGGTTTTAATTTGGTTTAATTCAATCTTGAATTGTTAATTTCGAATTGTGGGACGACCATTGCTAATTTTATAAAATCTCGTGTATGTTGGGCTTGAATTTTCGGACGATTTGATATATTTTAAAAGATGGACATTGAACAAAATATTTTTCATCACCTAATATCAATCCCGCAAATCAAAATCATCCGAAGATTTGCCAAGCATATGAAGTGGAATTTTACATTGTACATGTTAGTCTCAAAAATGCAAACTCCATTTCATACGCACTACAATAAATAACTTGTCCTTCTTTTACTCATGATTCGGAACTATATTGACATCCGCGCAATTAAATATTTCTCCATAAATGAGACAAACATGAAGCTTATGGCCACCCACCTGAGCGTGGTATGGCTCGGCCCCGCATAACTTTTTTTTTTTTTTTTTTATGACTTTAAACCCCTACAGTCAAGAACCCATGGCGAAAACTTGAAGGGACACGTAAGTGGGAGGACCCACCACCACCCAATCGACCGTGAGAGGATTCCAACTCCCTCATTCGTGAGGGAGAGCCCAAACCATCGCGGCACCAAGCGGTAGTTTGGCCTTGCACAACTTTGTTAGCAAAAATGAGAGAAAATACACTAAAAGTACCAAAAGTTGTTTATGGCGTTCACTTTAATATTGAAAATTTTTTACCAAATTACTTAAGTGTCAAATCAGAGAAAAAATGATCACTTAAGTGTATCCGGTGAAAATTTCGATCAAAAGTATTACGTGACATTTATAATTAAAGTATTCGAGTCGGCATTTTTAAAGAAATCCAATCCTCACGAACGTGCAAAATGACGTTGCCTAATCTAATATGGCTAGGTAGGGCATAAATGATGTCGCACACGAGGTAGGTTATAGGGTTTGATTGTCATCAACATTGGCTGATTGTTGCACCACTCTCCCCCATCACCATCGCTCGCTTGCTGTGGCTCACCCAACCAAGCACGAGTATAGAGACATGGGCAAACATGGCGTCAACCACAAGTGACGGTTTTCTTCATCATTTTCAAGCCTCCGGTGCCACTGCCAACCATCGCCATTTGTCATCCCAGAGCAACCAAAGAGCGGCCCTGTTCTGCCATGTTTCTTTCCAATGTCAACTTAAGAGATTTTATATGAAATCTATAATGAGAAAATTCCGGAGATTTGAGGTGCTCAAATTGTGAAAAGAGATCACGGCTAGCCAAGAGGAGAAATCATTAGAATATTTTTACTTGAAAATATGGCAAGCAAGACAATCGGCAAAAGATTGATCAAGGAGGGCTTTTTCTTTTTTTTGGTCAAAGAAATAACTTTAATTACTAAACCAACCGCAAAAGTATCACAACAAGGTTCGCAATTAGTACATAATACAACCCATAGTGGGGTTTTGGGGTGGGGTGGGGTGGGGTGGGGTCGGGGGCAGCTGGCTTAGTCAGCCAATTAATGGGGAGAAGATTTTTCCAGTGGGCTTTGACAATCCAATGCACAGAAGATTGAGAGAGAATTAAGGGAAAGAATCAAGAATTTGATGCTCATGGAATGAGCTGGCCATGAAAATTGTAGAGGTGATGAGTGAACTTGAGAAAGGAATCAACAGGATTTGCTACATGGAAAAATTATTCATTCACTCGGCCAAATTTGGGCGTTCACACGTTGAATGAAGCAAATGGAAATTTGATGGCAAATCACGACAAGGGGAGGGCCAACATCCTAGGATTTGAGTGCATAAATAAAAGGAAATGTTTGCCCAACTAAAGGAGAGGAATTTTCACATATCGAGGCGGACTTTTGGCTAGAGTGGAGGCCAATACAAAAAAGGACTTTCATCTTTTTGCCGGGCATTTCACAATTTAGGGTTTTTGATTGGAGCACGTGGATGAACACAAACTGGGCACATTAACGAGCTATATCACGTTGGATTTTTAGCGACTTTGATTAGAGTTGGCACTTAAATGGTCAAAAAAAAATTTGATACTAAAACGAACACCATACACAACTTTTTAAGTTACTTCTACACTAGTGTTCAAACATTGGCTCTTGTGAGCCTAAACCAATCTAGGCTAGAACTTTTTATCGGACTTGGTTTATGGATCACAATATAGTGTGACATTCAAAAAAAAATTATTTAACTATTTGTAGAGCTTTATATTAAACCTTAGGCCTTAGGTGGGTTTTTCGTCCTAATATTACTAATCAAATTTTTGAGATTGACAATAATCCTTCTTTACTGAGTTAACGAGAATTAAGAAATACTCATGGTAACCATTAGAGCCAACGAAATTAGTCATACTATCCGTGAACATATTGAGCAATATAATAGAAAAGTAAAAATTAATTCATTTCTCAGGACAAGGATCTAGGGTTAGTGCCAATTAATAAGTTGGAACAACTTTGTAAGTGTAGTCTATTTTCAATTAATCCCCTAGTATATGAAAGGGTGAAAAGTTGCTTTCATTGTTGTGGAATAAGAAGCCTTCATATCTTAATGCATGTATTTAATTTATTCGAAGCTATTAGAGCAGGATTCACTTTTTGGGGAATATGAGTGGGCCCGTGCAAACTTGAGCCTAGACATTTGACATACCGTTTGATGTGCCAATCGGCAACCAATATTTAAAAGAGAACTTCAAAAACTTTTAAAAACTGGAGGTCACTCTCTTTCTCATTTTCACATTCATCCCTCTCTTACAATTTCTCACCCTTTCACAAATTTTCGAAAAAGAAAATTTAATTTTTCAGTGAAATCCCGCTTTGCACACATGGCTTCCCTGGCCATTTCGAACTTGAAATGGGTAGGAACTGCTATCGAACCAGCTCCTAGACGAGGAGCTAGTCAGGTTGGTAGTGGTACTTCGATTCCTTCACCATCCTCGGCGACCCATGAACACTTACATGAGCATATTCAATAAGAGAAATTGAAGCTCTTTAATTTATTTTCTTATGAAATAAAATATTTTCAATTTTTTTTTTTTGAAAAAACCTCATGTACTTGATGAATGGCAGAATTTTTCGCAAGGGGAGTGCCGACACAAGTACGCACTCCCCTGTTACAAAGCGAATAAAGCTTAGGAAGGGATTTGAAGGGACCGAGGGCGCTTTCATTTTCATGGACAGTGTGGATTGGAGGAATTTGCCTTCTTTTGCAGAATAAATTCTCTTTGGAGCATTCCGATGCATACAAATCTCAACCACTCGATTCACCCATCGCTACGAATAATTGACACTACAACATGGTGATATAATTCCGGTCTTTTAATTTATTAAAAAACCCCAACTTAAAAACTTAAATTAATAAATGAGGAAGATTATATATATAAAGAATACAGGCGATGTGGAATTTTGTGCTCATCGGAAGGATTTATAATTATAATCCAAATGCTTGATGTGCAGAAATTCTTGTATTTTTTGTGAAATTCTAGTTCCACTTCGAGAATGCTTTGATTTTCTAATACAACTTATACATGCATCCAAACATAATATAGAAATCTAATGCTTAGATTTCCAATATAAGATTTCTCTAACACAACTCATCAATGTTAGAGTATCCATCAATCTACCATCAACTTTAATACCATGATACTATTTGTTAAGATCACGTAACAAAAGCCTTAATACATTTTGTTTGTGGAGATTGATAAGAGGTAGCTTAAATCCAAGCTAGTTAATATATTAAATTGGACCCACTTTCACTCAATTATGATATATAAATTGCTCTATATTATACTAATGTTTCAATAAAAGGATTTTTTTTTTTTAATACAACCCATATGTTCATACACACATGTTCAAACATATAGATAAATCTAATCGAGGTGGTTTGGCTTGAAAGTCAACGGGCACAAGGGATTAAGATGGGCAACCCGCTAAGCTTCGCTCAATTCTTGACTCTTTCATATGAAAGTCCGACCGGAGAAAAACTTTAAAAATGAGAAATGAATTGCAGACGGAGAAAAAGTCCGTCCATTCTTCTGACAACACACCTCATCAAAGGAGAAAAGTAGACGATAACGTTTTTGAACAAGCTATCTTAGTCATTGAACCCAAAAATTTTCATATCTAATGCCGGTCAGACCAATGGAGGGATCACAAGTCCAAGCAAGGATGATCACATTGCTTAGCTAGCTTTGACCAAACAAGACCTCTTCAGCGGTCAATACAGGGCACGTTTATTCTGCCCCATTTTCTGGAATTTGTAGACCTTGAAAAAGTAAAGGAAGAGTCGCGTCGGTTCGCAATTTGTTGGATTTGCTCATTGAGTGATACAATGAATTTGCAATGAGAATTTTATATAATCAATGGCTGAAATGGAGCCTCGTCTAAATCTGGACGATGATTTCTCAATTGAACGAGGATTTATGATGCATCAGCCTTTCCTGTAATTGGATAACAATGCAAGCATATACATATTAAATTAAGTGGAGCCTGACATGGAGCCTCGTCCTCCCATTTTATTATTTTGGATTTGATTATTCGTGGAAATGAAAACGATAATGGAGAGATGGTGGCGGGCGGCGGTGGCGTTGGAGTTTATCTTTTGCAGCATAGACTACGTCCGCAAGCAAGGGGAAGGGATATATTTTATTTATCCGAAGGAAACATCCTTCGACCTAAAAAAAAAACAAGAAAAGGAAATATCGCATTGTCATGATTTTTGGTTTTCCATTAAAATTCTTGTACGCTTATTTTTCAAATTATAAACCAAATAGAAAAGGTTCACTCGACAAAAAAAATAGGTAAAAAATAAAACAATGAAAGTAACCACCCATTTAAACTAAAAGAAAATGCGCTATTAAAAATATCTTAATTATCCTTGTACTCTAATCAACCTTATCCTTGCACTCTACGAGAGAAATTCAGAATACTTCTTTTATTTTCTTTTATTTTTGAACTGTAAACAGATTTTATTTTATTTCTGGGATGACTCTATTTCCGTTTTTTTTTTTTTTTAGAACACACTATTTCTTGAATGTTAACTGACCAAATTAGCCTTCAATCACACAATTTGATTTAATACTTCTAACTTACCCCCTTCTCTTGGTAAAATTAATCTCATAATCTCTCTCCTGTAATACCTTATATTTGGGCTAAGTTTTCAAAAATAAATTGAGTGCTGGACACCGGTGTGCTAAAACTTAGCACGATGGGATACTTAAGTGCCAAAAGTTAGGAAAATGACATTTAAATGCTAAAATTGGAGCAAAATGAATTACTTAAATGCCAACGGCAAAAAAATCAGGCCAAAATACTGACATAACAATTTTCTGGCGAGATAAATGCAAAACGACATCGTTTTGCTGCTGACATAGTAGATAATTAATATGAAAATTTATTAAACTAAATTTAAAAATAAATTTATTTAAAAATTAATTTTTTTAAAAAGGGAGCTTCCTAGCGATGGCAATGAGAGCTCAGCCCTCAACCGCCTTTTTCCTCCCTCCATTTTTTTAATTAATTAATTATTATTATTTAATTTTTTATAATTAATTTAATTAATTTTATATTAAAATTCAAATCTGCGCCAAAACAACGTCATTTTTGTGTTTCTTTGTTGAGTTGGCTCTCCAACGAACCACGTAAATGAGAAAAATAATAAAAAATTGTCACATAAGATTTCCGATGGGATTCGCCAAAAGTAGCACTTAAGTATCCCACTTTAAAAAAAAAAAAAAAAAAAAGGCACTTAAATGTCACTTTCCTAACTTTTGACACTTAAGTGTACATTCGTCTGCAAAGTTTTGGCATTTAAGGTATACTTCTTCCGAAGAATAGTTAACTTATCTCTGGGTGTTCTTTTAATTATTAAAAATAAAAGATGCCTTTATTTTAAGTAAAACCATGTTACGAAGTGGGATAAAAAATTTTCCTTTCTGCGACAATGAATGCATTCTTTTGTTGAAGATATAATATTCTTAATTTGCCTTGTTAAAAAAATCGTTCATTTGTTCTTTTGTCTAATTTTGAAGTGATTTTAATGGAAGTCCAAATCGGAATGTAACTTCTTCACATTTAAACTTATATTTACTCATGGAAAAGAACTTTGAGGAAAAGGTTGAGCAACATTGATAACTTGCTTCGTGGTTGAACAATAAAAAATGCCTCGCATTGATCTTTCTCTTTCTTTTCTTTTTATCATCTTTCTATAGTATTTATGTTTAGATATTTGAAGGGACATAAGAATTAAAATCTTGAATTGAGTTTCTAACTTAATATATATTCAGGTTTTATTTTTTTTCCCTATTTTGGAGGAAAAGGTAAATTGTTCCCTTCCAGCTAAGTTCAAGAAAGAATAAAATAGGAAACTTTAAATCAAACCGAGATAGGAAAGTAGAAAATCATTAATTATTAATTTGCCTCAAAAGGGGCAAAAGTATCAAATCAGTCTTAAACTTATTACACGGATGCCAATTTAATCTTAAAATTTTGTCGAAATTCCAATATGATTATTTCGGTCAATTTTACTAGAATCGCTAACATGGCAGTGTGTCATGTAGAACGGTTAGCGATAATAAAACCACCATGCTAGCTATTTTTAGTGAAAATTAACTAGAATGATTAAATTGAAATTTCACGCAAAAGTTTAAGAATAAATTGATAAAATTGAAAAATTTAAGAGTGGATTGATATCTGTATAAAGGTTTTAGAACTAAATTGGCATGTATGACTTGGTAATTTTCTTCTAGAAAAGGATGCTGGTGAATATCAATACATCCTTAATGAAGTCAAGGTTAATTTGAGCAATTACCATAAAAAGGTTGTGCATTAACGAAAGGTGTCCGCTATTTCCATCCTCTTATTGACTCCTGATACTCTCCTATTGCATTGACCTGACTATATTATCTCTTATGTTACTTATTCTTGAGTTAAGATGATTCGTTACCTTTTTTTTCTTCCTTTTCTTTTGTTTCAATTTTACTAGAGATGAAACTACCCATACTCTTTCCAAACAACACTTGGAGGTTACATGTGGTTTTTCCTTTTCTTTGGTGTCCCTCTTTTCCAAAGAATAGTTTATTTTGTAGATAGCTAACTGATTATTATGTTAATGAGTTATATATTCTCTTTTGTACAAGGAAACAATTCTTGTTTGATTTTAAGTTTAATTTGTGTCATTACATTGTAGCCTGCATATTTTAACTTCTCTACTATTATTTTACTAAGTAAATTTAATAGTCCAAGTTTTAATATTTTTCATGCAATCATTGCATGACGTGAAAAATATGACAAAGTTAAGTACATAAAAAAATTCTGAACTTCCATGATCATGCAAAATGCAAACGAAAATGTTCCTTAACACTTTATTATATATACTATATTTGCACGAATACTTTGCCTTAATGACGTGGTATAATTAGCCGTTGACAAGAAATCACAACAAGTATAATGAGATTATGAGACAACCTAATCAAACCATTCGAGGACATATTTTTTGTCAGTTCTAAATGTACCAGAATCTTCATGAAAATTATCCTCAAAGTACAAATGTACTGCAATAATATTAATAAGTTTTTAATTATATCAATAGGAGAGTTTATTCACTCAAAACAACATATATCAAGGAATAATGTTCAATGTTATAGCAAGAGGTTTCAAATGAATTTGTTGACATGATTGATTTATATTCTCCATTTGTAGTTTTATCATCAATAGATACATTTAAGCAATTTGGGTTCTCTTCAATATTGTCCTGCACAATGACTACACTACAAAAAACAATACAATTAAGATAAATTGATTGTGTGTAGTGTTGTCATCAATTGCAATATTCAATCTTTGAGTAAATTCTCATAAATTTGTATAAAAAATTGAAGTAAAAAAATTCACAATCATGAGAATTATCTGGGAAAATAAAAGTTAAAAATTAGTGGAACAATTTTAGAAGAAGACAAGCATGAACAAAACTCAAAATGTAGTGGATGTGGAAGAACCGACTAGAGTGAAAAAAAAAAAACATTGTTTGAAATGGATGTGGGTAGTTTGTCTTTTAATGAAACTGAAACAAAAGAAAAAGAAAAAAAATGGTAAGAAATAATCTTAAATTAAAAGTAGGATTCACAAGAAATTCAATGTAATAAAAGGGTGTCTGAAGCCAATAAAGAGATGGAATTAGCGCAAGTTTAAAGAAAAGGGTGTAAAATGATGCCTCATTTTATTTATTTAAAAAATAGCAAGTGCTTTCACTGTGGAAAAGGATTTATTTAGAAATAAAAGAAGAAAATGATGTCAAGTGTTTCTTTTCTCTATGCAATTACAGTTGTATATTTTATTTGTAATTGATAACGTTGCACAAGAAATGAAACTAATGGCTCGTCCATGAAAACTAGTATTAAAGAAGAAGAAAATAATATCATGACTTATTATGCAGATTTTGATAATCTCCAAGTAACCGTGCCTAATTAATCAGAATCCATTCCATTTGTATATAATTGAAAAGAATGGATAATGTTATTTAATTTGAATTATTTTAGGACATTATTAATTTACTTCCTATTTTGTTAGGAAATTTCTTTCTCATTTCTTATATACTCAACAAACTATTATCATTAGAATTTAGGTTCAGTTGCTGGTACCACTATATACCACCTCAACTCTTAAGATTTAGTTTTTGCATGATTTAATATATCGATATTGAATTTTTGCATGATTAAACATATCGACATTGAATTTTTGAATATTGGGGAGTGCAATTACCTCTTTTTTCTAGACTCTCGAAATAATGTATACTTACTATCCAAAGGCTTAAAAACTCTAGAAAATTAAGAAATTAAGTATGCCAGAACAAAATACAGAAAAAAAAAATAGAGAATAAACAAGCTCTAAACAGTGGATAAATATGAGTCTAAATCAAAAAAAGCAACTTTTGAAACCCATGAAGATGATCAATTTTGAGTGTGAGATCGACCTCAGGGGGGTCGCTTTTGGCCTCGTGACTGACCCATGATCAACAGTTGTCCGAGATATCTTAAGATACTCGTATGTGGAGGATGACGCAAGCACAATCTCTAGAGAAAATATCACTTTCTCTTTTTACTTTTTACTTTTATGCAAAAATAAAATGGAATATGACTTTCTTTCTCCAAAAGCATTTCCATTGGAAGAGTGAATCCCAAGGTCCTCCTACCGCTCGAAAAAGCAAATTTTGCCGTATGCATTTCTTTTAGATGATTTCGATATTTAACTTATCTCGAATGGCGGTTAGTACCCCTGAAACACTCAATGACCTAATTTTAATGCTTGTTGAAAGATTACTCACTATGCATGAGCACACTTATTTTGTGTGCGAATACCGAGGGAAAAATTGTTCAATTAATCATACATTTATTGTACAAATATCAATTCAATTTTAACTTTTTTAACATTCATATGAAATTCCAATGTAATATTTTTGCCAACGTAGCATGAGACATGGAACAGCTAGTGATGAAATTGCCACATCAATGATTCCTAATGAAAATTAATTGGAAAGATTACATTTAAATTTATTCATAGATTTATGACTAAATTGACAGAATTATGAAGTTTAGGATTGAATTGGTATCCGTACAAAAGATATGCTTATGGACAAAAATTCAATCTTGGAACAACTTATGCCTCCAACAAATTAAATGCTTATAGCGTTATAAGTTAAAGTCACCTGTAGGTAATATTTGAGCACATGACCACTATTAATTGATACAATAAGAATTATATTTTATATATATGAATAGTGACTATAACAGTAATATGTTTTATTAGTACATATTAATTAGTTGAGTATTTTATCGTTATATATCATACATAAAGAGCCAGTAACATGTTTATTAATTGCATAGTGAATATATTAGATATGGCCTATGATGCCATTTTCGATAGATTATCCTTATCCCTTTGCTCTTGCAGAGTCAATCAAACGAAGTAATAGTTATTTCATTATATACACCAGCATCATAATATATGCTATCGACTCATTACAAATATCATCGCCGTAATTGCTCTCGTATTATAATTTTAGTCATAATAGTAACTAAACATGAAGTAAGTAATATGGCAAGTGATATGTTATGCATATCACACATGAAAAACTTACAATATCCAAGTACTAACGTCCATTTCGATAATCCAATAAGAGGAAATTTCCTGCTGTTTTTTATTGGTCGAAAAGGAAAGTTCCTTTGAGGTGGTGCAAAACACAACCGTGTTGAATACCATCCACTTGTTTAAAGATTTATTTACACCCCGCCGTATCATTTAGCACATCGATTAATATCTATCGCTGCTCTATGACAAAAAATGTTCTTTCCCCTGATGCTCACACAATATCTGTTTCAACGCCACTGACCTCGTGCATCGCCCGTTGACTTTGCATGAACTTCTGGGTCTACGAGGCCTGACCTGATTGATGGATCTGGTGCCATTAGGCATTAAGAGTGGAAGAATCTTCTTTGTTTTTTTCCCTAAATATCTTCAAAGCTCCCTGGTAATTACGGTGATTGTGATGTGTCCCAACCAATGGAAACCCCCCTCCCTCCCCCTTTTCGTCAAGCCTCAAACTTCAAACTTACGCATGATCCGTTCACATGAAAGAACCACCATCTCCAATAGAAAATTCCCACCTATATGAAGCTTCCCATGAGCTCGGGCGGTGAACTTTGAAAGTTGAGATGGTGTCACGTTCACAGCTCCTTCTAGGAGGGGATGCAACCCAGGGGAGGTATTAAGTGGTAGAGGCTCGTTGCCTTTTTCCCCAAGTAAACAACTGATTCTTTTGGGAAGCCCAAAAATTCAAAAATTAAAAAAAAAATTAAAAAAAGAAGAAAAGGGAAAGAGGTGGGTAGGTGGTTCTTATGAGATAGATGGGTCAATTTGGGAGGTTCGAGACTGCACGATAGTTCTGATAAATGGGGTGGATGATGTGGTATGGGCAGTAATTTTGTCTTGATTTGGGGGAGGTGGGTATTGCGAAATGGGGTGTATAGAGAGCGTCTTGGAGAAATGAATGGGGGGAAGGGAATGGTGTGAGGGAAGTTCCAATTTTGGAGGACAGCGACCCCTCTTTGCATTAATTTTACGTTCAAGGATCATGCTGACCTACCGACTACAGAACGAACAAAAATATTTAAATCCCCAAATAGAAAAAAAGGCATTTTTAAAAGAATAATTTTTCCAATCTTGAGGCAGTGGTTTTTGCATCTTTTGGGGCGGGGTTAGGTTGGGTGGTTGTTTAAGTGTCTGGTCCTGGCCCGATCCCTAGCTTAGTCGGTCCAATGCAATTAGTCGGTCATTGAATTTGCAGAGGAGAGAGAGGGTCTGGAATCTTTGGATCTAATTGAGCACGCCTCGAATTTGTCCTATGTTGTTTTTCTTTTTCTGGCATAGAAGACGAAGAGAAAACCAATGACCAGCATGTAAGAATTGTTAAACCTATGTTCTAATACAAAGGGGCTGTTTTTTCTATCTTTTTAATCAGAATACAAAGGGGATGTTGCTCATGCAAGAAGTACCTGATTCTTTTATTATTATTATTATTATTTATTTACAATTGAGTACATGAAACTCTTTTTATTTAACCAAGTCCTTTAATTCCTTTTTCTTTTTTCTTTTTAAATTTAGATATATTATCATGTCATGTGATTTTACTAACGTGGCTTTCTTCTTTGGAAAAGCATAATCGCTCACGTGGCTTACTTATTCAACAAAAAAAAAATTACGCCATCTTCATTTAGATATTTGGTGATGACTTGGGGGGAGACTATATGACTTGAATGATTTTAGGGGTTCAATATGTCTTTGCTACATGATATCATCTCAAGATGTTACATCAAATGACAATATAATTTTTTTATTATTATTATTTAACAGCATTTACGTTTACGTTGCCATTTTCCCTTCGTGATTTCAACGGAAGATTCATATCGATCTAGATTTGAGAATTGAGGTACTTGATTGAGAATCAAAAGGGTGAGTTACTCTATTACAGAACAAATAAAATTTCAGGTAATTACAGGGTCATTATCCCAATATAGAAATACCAATAGGATTTACTCATTAAATAAAGCACTACTAAATATTAAGTCACAAAAAAAAAAAAAAAAAAAAAAAAAACGGCACTCGCTGTATTAAAAGGTTATAACCAAATGACCAAAAGTACATGAAATGTAAGTTGAACACTTGAAAAGGCATTGTTTGGGGACATCTTCTTCTTCCCTCCATTCCCGCTTCTTCCAAAAGTAGCCTAAGGGATTGGAAAACGTTTGCATCCGGAGCCCGTCAGCCTTAGAATGGGTGAAAGTAGGCTTGGTTGCTTTTGAATTCCGATCGACTTGGTTCGATGCTGATTCTTTTGTGAGTCAACGTGGTTCTAATTTCAGGATTTGCAAATCATGGATTCAACCCTATCAACCCGGTAATGTAATCAGCCAAAGGATTATAGGATTTCCTTTTCGGTTGAACCGAAAGGATGTGAAGGGGGACTAGCAATGAATGTCACTTCAAGCGTCGCCGTAAGGGAACCTGAAAGGAGTTATAAGGTGAGTGGCTTTTGAATGTCTTTTACTTTACAAAAAAGAAAGGAAAAAACCCTAATTTTAGAAAAGCGGTCGGTGAAAAGATGAATAATATTTGGCGTACAGTCACATGCAGAAGGGGCTACTAAATCCACCTCCCTTAGGCTAAACGAAAGAGGACTGTTCAGTCTTATCAATGTTGGATTGGTCGCGTTATCCTTAAAAAAAAAAAAAAATTGGGCTTTGTCACGTCAGGTCAAAATTTTTGTCGCCTTAGGTAAAGGAAAAAAAAGGTTTGTTGCGAATGAGTTTTTGCCATTGCTCTAACGCCTATGCTTAAGGCGACAAAATTTGGTATCTTAGGTGATAAAAAAAAGATGACAAAAAATTGTCACCTTTGATAATTTTTTATCGTGATAGGTTTTATTTTTTTATTTTATTTTTTGGGATTAGGCATGGCAATGGATATTTTCTTTTGTGACGTTAGACATTTTTCATTTGTTTTAAATTGGAATTCGATCGTGTTCAGGTTTTATAATTGTCTTACCTGTAGTTTAGATTATAAAATCTCACTACATCAAATAAGAATAATAAGCTCGAAAAAGAATTCTAAAATATCAATCAAATGTAAATGATATGCTCGACAACATACTTACAAGACAAAAAATGTCGATCGTTATAACTAAGCAAGTCCTCTCAACATCCTGTTTTTCCACACGTTGATCCCACTTCGATGTAGACACTTGAATGCATCAAAAGACTTAATTTAAAATTATAAGGCTCTTTACCATCAATTATCTAAACTCAAACATTAACCAAACATATAAACAAAATTTAAAAAACATACTCAATAGTGCAACGGCAACAACGTAGGTCGTTGTGTCACAAGTGTGGCTAGGCCAACGCTGCAACCAGATTTGGTAGCCGCAATCCTGGAAAAGCATAAGCAATAATGTAGAATAACAATTAAGACCTTATACTTCTCTTAAAGCTTAAATCTCAATCGCCTTAACTAATCCCAATTACCTTTCATTCCTCTTCGATGTCGTCTAGAGTTACACCTACTTCAGTCGCTATTGGGCTAACGAGGCTTGAGCTCGAGAGAATTCAAGATTTGGGCCTTGTGAGCTGGAAATACACTCCAGGTTTGTTAGTTGGTGGATCCGTTCTATCCTTGTGACTAGAGGTGGGAAATTGAGTTTAGAACCCACCTTTTAACCGATATTTAATATTTAATGATGTGGGTCATAAATGAGTTAGTTAACAATTTAATGGGTCCTAAATGGGTTGTAAATTGATTATTTATCTAATAAATTTAGTAAATCATAGGTAGACAGTCTTTTTTTTTTTCAATTCTTTTTATTTTCTGATTTTCATAAATTTTGAAAATTTTAATTTATTTTCTTTTCCTTTTTTTAAAGGAAATTTGGCACAACTCGTTGACCAGTCATCGGTCACTGGTCATTACCATATCTAGTCATTGGCTTTCGCTAGTCATCGGTTGTTGCCGGTAGTTAATCACCACGGGTCACTGGCAAGTGTCAATTGCCAGTCCCTACTATTTCTGGTCATCAGCTTCCATCGATCATTGCCGGTCACCGCTTGTGGTCGGTTGGTAGACATAGAAGAGAAAAAGAAAAGGAAAAATATATAATATAAAAAATTAGAACTTTCTTAAAAATTATAAATATTATCCATATGCTTCGGCAATATATATGTTGAAAAATTTACTGGTGAAAATAGTTTTAATCTGGCGCATTAAGAAGTAGGTCCGGTAAGGCCCACCCATATGAGTTTCGTAAATCGTTGATTGTTCTGGTGAAACTATTTTTAATCTCTTCTTCCGTAAGCCTAACCTTGTGAACCTAGACTGAGAAATTTATACATGAACTCTCACTAATTTCATTAATTCTTCTAATCCTTTATCACCTGCTCTTGAATTTTGTTTCTTAATCACCTCCGATCAAATTTAATTTCCTATTTCAGCATAGAATGTTAAGGGCATGATATCTTCGATTGATGATCCAACATGCACTAAAAATTAAGTTGTATTGACTAAAACACAAAATCCTATATATAAACCAATAAAAAATAATATATTAGGTAATATCAATACCGAATAAATAAGTGCACAAGAGTCATCCTGATTGACGTGGATTTAAATCAAATTTCGAAAACGTATCAATGCAAAATGAGAAACAAAATCAAACATTGTGCATGGTTGTTATAGATGATAAAAATTGAAAAGGAAACACAAATTTGAAACTTCTCGAAAAAATAGCAATATCGGTGGCTTAGAGAAGAAAAGCAAGTCTGAAGCCCTTCTACTTCTTTTATTTATTTATATTTCTTTTCCGTGGTCAGAACCTTCTACTTTTGTTTATTGACTTGTTCCCTTGTTATTAAGACATTGAGCAACTATATAAAGCTTAAAACACAAGGCCTAAAATATTCATTGGTGCTCACATATTTGTCATGAGCGTAGCACACACCTACATTAACGCCCAACAAAAATTGTGTTGAACAAATCCAAATATTCCGAAAGAGAGGAACATTTAGTATCCTCTTTTGTGAATTTTTATATGGATTAATACAATGAAAAATCCCAAATTGATATACATGTACTCCAAATTAATTTTTTGACCACTAGAGATCCCAAATTGGTATTCATGTAATTAATTTATCCCTTCTTAGTTTCCATTAAATTTTATTATCAAATTGCCAAATTCAATGACATAGGTAGTTAAGAGATGTACCAATTTGGAGTTTTACATTTTATTTGTCGCATGCATATCAATTTGTGTTTACGGTGATATTTATATGATTTAACGGAAATTAACAAGAGGTAAATTTATCACAAATATAGCAGTTTACATCTTTTGGTGGTCAAAAAATTAGTTTTGGATAATTTTGTCACAAACGTACCAGTTTTAAGTTTTTCATGATATTAAATCCTTTTTATATTTCAGTTGTTTTTTTTAATAATTATGATCTTTACGTATACACTTAAATGGAACACAATCGGCCCAGAAAGAAATATGCTCAGCCAATTCTGTTCGTTAGGGCCAGGCCAGCAAATTGGGCCTGAAAAGTGGAAATTCAGGCCCGAATTCCTTAAAAGCCTGGCCCGGCTTATCTACACCATATGACAAGGGGGTGCAAAATAAAGCTGAAATCTTGAAAGCCCATGCCAACCGGATCGGACCCGACCGGGTTTTGTGTTTATGTTTCGGCTTGGGGCCCAAAATTCTTAGTAATTTTATTTATTTTTCGTTCTTGTAATAAAATAAACATGAAAAACATATGATATTTCTCATTCCGAAGTAGAGGTATATTTAATTCCTCGATTGAACTTTCTATTGATTAAAAAATCGAATTAAAAAATATATATCGTGTGAATTTGAAAAGGTGGCTCGAAATACGTCAATAAGTGGATCTATGAGACCAAAAATGACATCACATTTGGCCCCGCGGTGACAGGCTCTAAACGTGCTTTTTGATTGTACTTAGGAGCCCCGTAACTCTACCTAGAATAAAGTTATGCTTTGTGAAAGTCGGATCATAAGTGTTTTTCAATTTATTTATTTTTGGATGAAACGTACACTCAGATTGCTTCTTCGTTAATATTAGATAATTAATCATTTTATTAAAGAAAATTTTGAAATTCAAGCTCTAGGCGGAGCCAACCTGGAGCGAACCGAATTATTTCGATCGAGGCTTTTCCCTTTTTCAAGCCTAAGATTGGGCCTGTAATGTCAAGCTTACATGTTTGTGCTGGGCTGACAATTCCCTGTAGCCCTAGCCCGCCAAGCTCGTTTGCATCCCTAGTTCCAAGATTTGGGCTTATCCACTTTGTGCCCCTTTTTTTTTCGACGACCGCCTTGTGCCCTTCACAAGGAAAAAAATGTTCGACGATTTGAAACCACCACATCATCAATCACGTGACATGGGTAAATCTAGTTAGCTCCCCTCGAAAGACGACACGTATCATTACATAAAAAATTAGAATCATAAGGTCTCTTTTTTTTTCTTTTTTTCGGAGTGATTGACTGCAGAATAGACTGAGTACAAGTAACGATCAATGTTGACGTTGCATGCTTTGTCCCTCTCCTCTTTGCAACGAAACTCGATGAGGTCCCTTTGTCTTTCACGTTTTGGCCACCCTCTTTTGCAACGAGCTTCCATCTTTTTTCCTCTCCCAAGGCTATACCTCACTCTTCTTGAGCTTTTGCCTCCTCCTCCTTCTTCGCCTTTGTTCTTGTCGTTGTCATCATCTTTTCGGCTCTGGATCCAAAAACCGTCGCCTAATCTCTCGAACTCTTTCTTCATCTTCTAGTCCTAATTAGTGCTTGGGCAGATTGCCAATGATTTTGAAGCGAAAGAGGCCTATATGGCTGGATATATCAATGCGGAGTTTTGGGTTCCAGTGATAGTCGCAAAGGATAAGGATGTTGTGCTGGAGGAGAGAGAGGTATATAGATATTGTGAGACCTCTCTCCTAATCCTCTTTTTATTTTCTTTTGTCTCTATTCTTTATTCTTGGCGGTGTCAAAACGGTTCAATTCAAAATCAACCACAAATTAGAAGGGATTTGTTGTGGTAAACAATGAACGTGGAGTCTGATTGTGAGTGGGTTATTTCCACCGTTCTTGCCATCCATTATAACATCCATTTGCTTTCTTTTGTTAACTTTATGTGTTGTTAGTTGTTACTATTTAGTATTGAGCGGTGGGACATTATCATTTTAGAATCTTGACTTTGCATGGAACGACTTGCATCTCCATTGAGTGGAGACTGGACACTGATCTTTCAGTGTATCCCAAGGATGGTTGCTAGACTAATAATCTTGTTTTCACTATGATCCGTGTTCTTCCATTTTTAGTAGATGGTCAAGAAGCTATACATGCCAAATGCAAACTGGGAAATTTGATGTCATTTTCTCATTTCGATGGGTTATTACAAAGTCGGGCTGTTTGTCTAGATGTTTTCTTTCTATCAAATTTTGGATGAGCGGGCTTTTGGAGCTATTTATCATTCATGCAAAAGCTACTTTAAATTGCGTGAACACGGATCGGTAGCTTCTGTCAGGTGCTTGTCTTATCCTAATACTACATGAGTTTTTAACTTACACTTTTATGTGGGTAGTTCTCATCTTATTCTTAAAATGAAATTACTGAAATTTTTTCGATAGATAGCATTTAGAATATTATCTTAAAAATAGCATTGATTGCGTAGTGTGCGCGCATGTTGATACCTAAATTTTGGCAACTCATTTAGTCGTTTATCACATTAAAAATTAAGGATTAATTTTTAATCCTTAAACAAAAATATTAGAATTAAATTACATAACATATAGTTTTATGAGCATTTTTTTATTTGCATTATGCATTGGACCGACTGATGATAGATGAGCGTTAATTTTTCCATTATTCGATGATATGACAAGAGATTTTTTATATTTTCAAGCAATATACATCGAATGATATATTTTTTGTCAGAAAAGAAAATTTCAAATGAAATATCAAAAAAGTAAAAGAGAATATTACACATAAGTGCATATATCTCAACAATATATTCAGGATATATTCTTTCTTCGTTTTGTGGGGGGTTTTCTATTTCGTTTTTTGGGAGTTCTTTTTGTTTTTTTGGGTTCAAAGTCAACAAAAGGAGTAACGACTAACGAGAGAGAGCGAGAGAGAGAGAGAGAGAGAGAGAGGGACGTGTGAAAAAAACAAAAAAACAAAAAAAGCAAAGGTCTTCTTCTTCGTGCAGCCCAGCTTCCTCGCCGTCCGCGTCGCCCGCAGCATCTCCACCCGCCGCCTTCCTCCTTCCGGCGAGCACCGCTCGCCCGTCCGCGTCGCCACCGCCGCCCGTCCCCCGCTGGTCGTCGTCCGCGACGCCCGCAGTGCCTTCCGCCTGCCGCCGGAGCCTCCCCTCACCCGCGACCTTCAGCCCAGCTCCGTCGCCGACGCCAGCAGCCGTGAGCACCCGCGCCGGTCACCGCTGCTGCAGCAACCGCCGGAACGCCGCCTCCTCCTGCACTCGCCACCGCTGCTGTCGACGCCAGCGGCCTAGGCTCCGCCCCTTCTCCGCCTCTGCTTTGCAGCCCGAGCCCCCGACGCCGCTGCAGCACCTGCAGCCGCGACGACCGCCGCGCCAGCGGCCCGATCCCCCTCGCCGCGCCGGTTGCCGCCCCTCCGCCTGAGCGCCGCCCCCTGTCCTCGCCGCGCGGGTTGCCCGCCGCCTGCAGCACCTTCGAACGACGCCCGCAGCCGCCGCCCCTGCTGTCCTCCGCGCCGGCCGCCCCTGTTGCAGCACCTGCGACTCCGGCTGCCCCCTCGCCGCGCGCCCTGCTGCCCCTCGCCGGAGCTCCGAACGCCGGCGCCTCACCGGCCATCCAGCGTTTTGTCTTCCCTCCAAATCCAGCGCGCGATATCGAAAATTAGGTAAAAATCTTGTCTTGGGTTTTCAAATATTTCATTCATTTATTTGAAATGTTCGTTGATGCACATCATTGAAATCTCTCATATGCTATTATATTTATGTAACCATGAAAAATCTTCATAATTTCACAATGTGCATATAATTGATAGTTTGATTTCACGAACAACTTGCAATTGTATGGAATAATCGCCAATCCGATCTCATTTTGTCTAAAATTGATCTCATGCACGAAATACGATTCATCAATTTATTTTCAAAATTAAATGGAAATGGATGATATATTGTTTGATTTGTTGCCGTGTTGTTCTTGATCTCTTTATTTGATTGCTTCGGTAAAAGAAAATCCCAAAAAATATATTTGAGTTAGATTATGTTCATGTTAAAATATTGCTTGTTTTAGGGATATTTTGCAGGTTTAGAATATGAAATTTATTTATTTCGATTTTTTTTTTTAAATGTAGTTAGTTTTTTTTCATTAATTTAAGTTGCACGTTTAATTATGTGACAAATTTAATTTCGAATTTCATAAAAAAGAAAAAAAGGAAAAAAACTTGGTATTCTTTACACGTCATTGAATGTTTAATTTTATTTTCTAATTAATTATAAGTTTAGATAATTTTTCCTAAATAGGTTGCATTTTAGGTTAGGGATTACTTAGTTAAGATAACGTTCTAGTTTAAATTAAGATTTGGCCTAACCTAATTCCTAATATAAGTTGGAAGATAGTTTAATCTAGATAGACATTTTTTGCTTTTTTCTCAATTTCGAATTTCATGTAAAATACTCAAAAATTGTCTTAGAATAAATTAATTTCATTCTCTATAATAGATTGCATGCTTATTAAGAAAACACAAAAAATATTATACTTATGTCATATTACTATGTCATATCGCTTCATATGATATTAGTAGCATGTATTGCATAAAGCATGATTCTTGTTAAATAAGTGAAACTAAAAGATTATGTGATTGCGTGTTAATTATAAATCATATTTAGGACTGTTAATTAAATTGCTTTCGTGCTATGAGGTAAATCTCATAGCTTATTTATTGTTTTATTTGGGTGTTAAATTGATGGATTGTGTACCCGTATGATCACCTCACATATTAAGAAAAGTAAATTAAAATCAACTCAAGTTGTCTACAAAACATCTTCTTTTTTTTTTCAAAATAAAAGGGAAAGGTCCGAAAAAAGAAAGAGAGAAAGGTGTCAAAAGGGTGTTAAAGAATTCTAGCGTGTCAATCTCCGAACTCATAAACCTTTCATTCGTAGGAGTAAAGTAAATCTTTCATTACTTTATTTAGGTTTCTAATTAACCCACTGATAATAGATTAGTGACGACTCTTAATTAAAAAATTAATAGCATATTAAGAGCTTAAACCTAACTTGTGAATAGGTATGGGCTTGGGAGAGTCCGAGTTAAATTTGGGTTTAATAATCTAGTAACCAAATCCTAAGTGGTACATCCGAGGTTAGGTTGCGACAACACGAAATCTAATTCATTTATTATCATTGATAACCTAATATAATATATTATATTAAAAGTGACTTTTGCACATCAAATTCAATATATTTTCAAAGAAGGGAGTCTTTTCTTTTCCAAATAAAATTTAAGGGTTTTAAGAGTTTTTCCAAGAAAAAGTTAAAGTTTAGCATAAAATCTCTCAACTAGCTATCAAAATAACCTACGAGATAAGAAAGATTAAAAAATTGACATAATAATAGATATTCCATCTAAAGTAATAAGTAGTAAAATGACATCTACAAGAATGAGAAAGTATCAAATTTATAATTTCAATTAAAAACAACTCTATCATCCACGATATGTGATGTGACGTGTTTACAAAGAAAATCTACTCCTATATCTATAAAGTAATAAAGAGAAAATAAATTGTCTTAATGCGTGAAATAATACATCATAGGTGTAAAATTACTTCCGTTTAATCAAATACAGCATGTAGCCAGAGACACAATGAAAGTTAAAGTTACTTACCTGACAATTATCACTGAAAAATTATTCATCAATTGAGTTGAGTTAAATAGAAATAATATCTGATAAATTCAAATTTTGCCAATATGACGTCAAAGATGCTTGATAAGTGTGGACTCAATTGGCATATTCATTATCTTTTAAATGGTATATATTATTTTCAATTAATATATTCTTACATCTTTATTAGTATTGTCACTACTATAGTCCATAACTCCCCCAAAAAAAAACCATGTTCACGAAAGTTCAATGTGCAAGAATAGAAGGACTTTTAATAAAAATAAATTTTCAAAAAGAATCATATATTTAATTCATCGAATTATGGACAAATATACTAAAAAACCATTTGCTCCACAAAAAATAGACTGATCAGGACATTTTTCTTAATAAACGCTTCATTATATCACTTATAAAAAATAAATGAATGAAAAAAATTTCAAGGTTCATGAAAATATTCGACATAAATTAATTAATTAATATGAAAATATTATTTATCAATTAATTATTACAAAATCATATTTTAAAAAACAAGTTTCGGATCATTCAATATTTCGCGAAGCGTAGATTTATTAATTGGATTTGGCGGGATCCTTGTCCTTTTTTTTTTTGGGTCAGTGGCGGGATCCTCGTCCCCACGCACCCAAAAGAGAGAAAAAGGAGGCCGTTTCCCCTTCTCTCTCGCTCTCCCTCTCCCTCTCCCTCTCTCCGCACGCTGCTCGACCTCCAATCGCTGAGTCGATCGGTATGGTTTTCTGGGTTTGCTCGGATTCGTCGAATGATGTTGATGTTCTTCTTGTTCTTTTGCTCTGTTTCTTTTCGTTGGGTTTTCTTGTTGATTTATGCAAGTTCGAACCGTCTTCTAGTTCATCAGCTTGTCTTGCTAAGCCCTTGGGTTCCGGCGGTTCTTGGGTTTGACTTTAGCCATGAAGAGATCTGGGTCTAGGAAGTCGAACCCAGTGCCTTAGTACATTGGATTACGCGACTGGAATGTGTGCGTTTTTCTTGCGTTTCTTTCTGTTACCGGAACGACCCTTCTCCGTTAACGAGCGATGGGTTTCGATTGCAGGAGAGTTCGCCATCCGGAAGAGGTGGAAAAATGAAGAAAATGGACAGGAGTGGAAGAAGGCAGGAAGAAGGGCAGGTGCACAAGGTGGGAAGCATGATGAAGTCGCTGCCTTCGCAGACGCAGGTGCCCCCATCTTTACCTCCGAACAATCAGGTTAAAATACATGTTTTAACATTCATATAGATGGGTTTGTGGAATATTTGAGAATAGTTTTGGATGACAGTCGACTTGTCCTGGGAACAAGAAGGTTATGGCGTTGTTTTTGATTAATTGGATTTGGAACAGAAATGACAGCCTCATGGTATAAAAAACGACGTGTGAGTGATTTGCAAAGAGTTTTTCTTTTTAGTTTAGAAGATCCACTTCATAATACTATAAGCTGCAAAAAGAGGCAAATGTAGTTAGCTGGCTTGCAGAATAATGGACGATAAGTTTCTGAGACTAATGCACAGTTTGACTACTGATGTGCATAGATATAGCAGCATATTTAAAGAAAAGTTTGAAATTCAACTAGATTTGCCATTTGGTCAGTTGGAAGGTGGTTCAGAAACCATTTTCCAACAAATGGCGGGTGGGGATATTGGGCGTTACATCTTTGTTGCTTTTTATAAGGCTCTGGTTGGAAGGCAAATCTTTGTTTAGTTGTTCAGGGCTTGTTTCCCAGATATGAGCCTCCTATTGGCTTATAGGATAAGAAACATAAGGACCACAGAGCCCCTTAGTTTTACACATGAACAAGCAACTAAGTGAAATTGACTTCATTTTCAGTTTTTCTGTTGGTGAAGTTGCTTCCTTTTTAGTTTTTCTGCCTTCCAGGCTGTTAGGATATATCTGATTTGGACTCTCTGTTAGTTTGAGAACATTAGATAGCGTAGAGAATTAAATTTCCTGATTAATTTTGTAGACTAAAATTTAGGTTGGTAATGATTTTGCTTGAGTGAGGTTGATTTCGTACTCCTAAGATTGCATGGAGTTTACTTGTCAAACATGATTTTGACTGGATAGGGTATTAAATGCTATATCCTCCTTGTCATACGATCAAGTATATCTGGATATTTGAAACATCTTGTTTAAGTTGTAGCTCTCTTTGGATAACCTTATTCATCTGTCACTGTTAATGCCCAGGTGTTTTTGAACGAGTGGTGGCTAGTCAATGCTAATGGAAAGGGTTTAGCTATTGGAGGCTTTGCTCATAGAGAGTATTAACTTCTCTCTCTCTTTTTGATATATATATGTTTTCATTCTTTTTTGAACAAGTTCTGCTGCAGTCCTACATATGCATTGTCTAATATATGCATTTGTAAAAATGCTGTCATCCATCGATCTTCTCGTGTATAAGTCCAAATTTGTTTGCACAGCATATACATCCCTCATATTATTGCCAACCATAGATATGGCTGAACCCATCCTGCACAAGCACAATCTGTAGAAGAGCACCTAATCCCTTAGCTTATGTGTAGTGTCAACTTTGGTATTGAGAGAGATTCACGAGATGTAGCTCTCGCTGCGATAGATCTATATCTTCTGGTTGAACTTTGTGGGGTTCTCTTTCAAAATTTTAAACACTGTACTTGAGCGAAGTAGGTTAATAACCAGTTATCTCAAGTCATCATCCAATAGAATCCATTCCAATGTCATTAAAGTGCTAGGTGCTCTTATGCTATTAGGACTCCTTGATGCCTAACACATTATTCATTAGCCTGATTGACTAGAAGGACCAAGTTAAAAGTGTGGGATTTATTGGCTAATCAATCAATTATTAGGTCTTCAAACTAATTAGAATCCCTAAATGCTATTTTTGTTATTTTCCATGTATCATACAAAATGTTTCATAAAAGCAGTAAAAATGCTTTCAAAATTTATTAATAATATCGAGATTTCTCATACATATTATCTAACAAAAAGAAATAATTTTTTTTTAAAAGAATTAGCAGGCGAGTATCCTAATATTTTGCAGCCGTCATTGGGGACTTCATTTATCCAGCACAAGAAATATTGGCAGTGATAAAGCAGGCTTTTGATTTGGAAATTGTGATACTGAAATAGTATAACACAGTGGTGCTCACCATTTTTCAAGTACTCCATATTTATGGAACAGAAATATTAGCATGTAATAAAAATAGGTACAAGCTATTCTTTTCCATCATCCAAGTATCCACGCATTGTGCTCTAAAATTGTGTGCTTTAAAGAAGGGATAATTATACATGTCTGTGCTACATCACTTGTTTTCAGTACCATTTCTGGACTGGAATTTCAAGAAGGTATTTGAATCTGTGAATAAAGGTTTTGCATCTCATAATTGTGCTAGCAGTTAAGTCATGTCATGGTTGAAGCCTAAGCAAGTTTTGTTGTAACTTATCACAGCAGTGAAAGAGTAAGCCTTTTTTGCTCTGCACCAATTGTGAAGAGGCACGGTATTACCACCTTTGAGACAGCAGATGGCATGGCAATTATGGTTGGTGGTCTAATCAACCGGCTACGAACCCTGGAAAATGGATTTTCCACAAAGGTATATAGAATACTTTCTTGTGAACAATAACTCTTGTTTGCTTGTAATTCAGTTAATAGTTTGTTATACTATCAAGTGCATGGCATCTTACCAATCGATCTGAATAGGCGTGCAACAAATTCTTGCTTGGATTTCCATATGACTGGGCAGAGTATTCAACTTCCAGCTGTGGCGAATACTCTAGTGTCCAAGCTGGTTCAGTTAAGGCTGCAGCTTCTGAGAAAACTGACTTCCGGTCAAGGAGCACTACAAATTACTTTGAGGCAACTTCTCTTGATGATGTTACTGTGCCAAAGTTACGTGATCTATTTAGTCTGGGCGATCTTGATGATTCTTTCTTGATGAAGAAAATATATGATGATGTTGTGGGCATGACGGGAAGTGGTGCTGAGCATGATGGAGAATTTCTTCGTTCATGCAGAAAAAGTAGTCCCAGTACAGCTGCCGAAAGCCAAACTAATGAAGCTCAAATCAATGATAAGAAATCAAAGGAGGATGTGTTGTGCAAACACAAAGAGGACATCTGGTCTACAAGAAAAATTGTGAAGAAAGTAAACCATAAAAGTGGTCGTCAATTGAGGGCCACTTATGTTTTTAGACGAAGGGAAGGTGTTTCAACTAGAAGCATGACTAGATTTAAGGAGCTTTAAAATTAGTAAAGGTATAAACAGGCCCATGTGTGGTTCAGATGCATAACTCATATCCAGTATCATGGCACACCAAGTTGCTTGGGGCATTCGCCTGGATTTTGGAGCTCCCTATAAAAGATGGCCAATGTCATCTCTTCTGCATCTGAAGAAAAAGAAATCTCTTCAAACTCCCATAACTCCACTTTCTCCATCATCTGAGCAGACTTGAGGTTTTCCTTTTCCTGTTGAACAAGGCGCTTTCAGTCCTGCTTTGCCTAATAAATATGGGTGCAATGGAGACCGTGGCATTGCCTCCAGTGTTGAGGGTGTAATTAACAGGTTGTGCCAAGTGAAGTAATCATGAAACTGTATTTTGGAATTTGTTTCTAGGAAATGTGATGGGCCTGGCAATTCTTCCAAAGCGCAGGAGTCCGTCACTTTCAGGAAGTTATCGAGGGGAATTTTCTGGAAGAAATCAGGGGGTCTCTGTTTGTGAAAGTATGGTTGAGTCATCATTTTTGGATTTTGATGGAGGTGGGGCTTCTTGGTAAAGGCAAAGTATGGCAGAATCTGTTGGAAATCAGTTGTTTAATGGTCTCAAAGTTGGGTCGATATTCTCTAATAATAATGTGATAGGAGGTGCTTCTAATGGGGACAAAAATCTTCTAGGAAGGGAGGCATTGCCCAAATCAATGGCTCTCTTATCTGTCCATTAAAGATTGAGTTGTTGATGATACTGCATCCGATGAACTCATGTCATTTGCTGGAATTGGAAATAGGGGGGACAAGGAGATGGGAGACACAAAAGAAGTGGCATATGGAAAGAAGATGAAATGGCTTTGGACGAAAGAGAAATGTGCAAAAATGTTTATGGAGAACTGTGACAAGTTAGTGCATTTTTCTTAACCTATATATACTTGTTGAACAAAGGGAGACAACCAAAAGGTCTTCTTGGGAAGAAGTGAAGGCCCTGAGGTTTATTAATATTTCAGAACAGTGAAGCTGTGCAGAGAGATTTATATGGACTGGGCCTTGTTAGTTCAACCTTGCTAGTTCCATCAGGTGCAGTCTACTTCGAGATTTTCTCTCCTGCATCAGTCTCTTGGGAGGAGGGCACAGGATCCTGGTATTCTTGGTGGGTATCATCGCTTTAGTTGCTTCATCATAGTCTTTTCTTTGGCTATATTACCATAAACCTTCAAGAGAAGCTTGAAATGAGTTAATGAAGGTAGCTGTTTGTGGCATCTTGATCACATTCTTGCAATGGCTTAACTGGCCAATGTTCACTGTGTGGTTATGGCCAGTCATCACAGGACAGTTGAACTTGCATATAGGAAACACTTTATTTTGGCAAGGGCATTTTGCCTATTTTTGTTTGGAGTATGTATTGTACATCTTGTCCTCCACTTATCTTCTTTGGCTATTTTGTTTGGTTCCAAGAAACATACTACTAGGTTTGAGAATATTCTATTACAAAAAGGCGCTCAACGTTTCCTCTCTCAAGAAGAATACTCTAGTTTAATGTTTTTTCATGGACAAGGGTATATGATCTTGCTTTTTCATGGTGATCAAGGACCATTAACTATACTTCAGACAAAACAGATGAAAAACTCAAGGAAAATGTCTTTGAAACGTGCATGAATGGAGAACCTTGAGGCTTAAAAATGTTTCTTAAAAAGCAAAAGATGCAACAGAAGAACTTTTTCTGGTCATGCTATTTTACAGAAGGGATCTTTTGAATACTCGGTTGTATTCTGACAACTTATTTCTGTATGATTGCTTAAGTCTGCTAGACGTGATGGGGCTGACTAATATCACTGATATCCTTGTCTTCCTCCCTCTTTTTTCATCCTTAGCAATTCTGGTTTCTTTTTGTTTTGCTTCGCCTTTGTGGAGATTGAGTGAGTATGCTAAAATTTATGTCATCGTTTGCAGTTATGTTGACGACTTTTTTGAAGAAAATGTATCCTTCATGACTTGCACCTTCAGCCATTATTGTTGCTTACATCCAATAATAGTCCATCAACATGTCAGTATACTCATATTAAGCTTGATTAATTTCCCATTCTCTGGCTCTCTTCTGTCTGTTTCTCCTTTTTCGCTTATCGTTATCCTTGGAAAAATCTCTTCATATCCCCATGTCATTGTTCTTCCACTATCTGTTTGAATCAATACTTCTCACGTTTTGTTTTGACCACAGTCAAACTTAGGAATCATTTTATAACCCGATTTGTCAAATAATAATTGCTTTACACAGTCATCTGCTTCATCGTGTCAATTTGATGATTCGAGTTTCTGTTTTGAACAGATTCAGTTGCTGGAAGTGGAAAGAGGGAAATCACAAGAATTTCTTTGTTCCCACACTAAAAACCAAACGGGAAACAAATGAGTCATCTGTCTCTTGATTACTTCCACAAGGTACATTCAAAGCCTACTATTTGCTACTCTAGGTGTATGGGCAGAGACCTGTGCCCATCCAAACTATGGAGGAAATGTAAAGAAATCCCTATAAGCAATTTGTTCTGCAAATAGAACATGATTTTCTCAACGATACTCTTATTCAGTGCAGTTTCCTCTTTGTATTGTACTTTTACCTCTCTTTCTCTGTTTGTTTCTTTCAGGTCAAAGCACTTTCTTTTAAGAAGACTTTGGTTGGAATTTATCATCACTTTCAGGTGGTAGTTGTGACGAACGAGTGTGCAGAACTACTACAAAACACAGGGCAGTGAAACAGATGTATGTCAATGTGGATCTTGCTTGTAGCCTAAGATATTGTCGATAGTGATGACAGTGATGAGCCCTCCTAGATGAGTTGGTTGAATGGGTCTTATTGTTTGATTTTTCTGATGTTTGTGAAGATGGGGAGATGAAAAGTATATGAATTGGCTTCTGAGAGAATAAAAACGAACTGTTTTAGTTTGTAAAACAGGTGTTACTGGATAAGAAATTGGAAAGGTGGTAGGTAGGCTGTCGAAACTTAAGTGAAAACCCAAACTGAATCGGTTCGGTCTGGGTAATGGAAAATTAACCTTTCTTTTTCCCAGTTTCGTTCAGTTCATAACCCAAACTGAACTTCCTAAACATTATATCCTACAAACTCTCTTCTTATGAGCTCCTCTGTCTCAAACCCTAAACCATTTTATCCTACAGACACAAGCAAACCTCAAATCCTCTCTCAACTGGACTCGACTCGATCTCCATCCAACCAACTCGCTCCTGCGTCTCCGAACACCCATCCTCTCTTCTCGGCGATCGGAATTGAGAAATCTCTCCCTGGCTCTTTCTCCTTGTCTCTCCACATTCTCTCCAGGTACAGTTCATGTCATCCTGAGCGTTGTTTTAGTTTCTCAAATTCCGTTTGATTGTGCTACTGTAGAGGTTTCCCAGATCATTGATTCATGAGAAAAATATATTTCATTTCTGGTTGACTATCAGTCTTAAGCAGTTTAATTGTGGCCCTCTGGAGAAAATTTGTTTGCGGGCTTCCCATATATTGCCACACGTGTTTGATCTGCTCAATCGGGTTGATTGAGGAATTTTCCTTCAACGATGATATTGCTAATGCGAAGGAAAAGATTTGCTGTCCTCAAATCAGCCTCTTCGAAGCATATTAATCGTATAATGCCCTAGAGTCTAGTTTTGATGATGTATTAAAATTGACCTTTTGAGGTCCATCTTGTAGTTTTGATATGTGTCCCTACGGTGATGTTTTGCAGCTGTAGTGGATCCATCTATTTTGCAATAACTCAGTTGTTATCTCAATTGTTATCTGTTGTTTGAACTCAGATTTGTAGGTTAGTCTCTACTGTTGGCCAGCTGAGTATCCTACATCACACGGTTCTCCAAATTGTAAAGCTATTCTGTTTATTCAGTACTTCATGCCACTTATTCACAACCTGTTTGATAGAATGCCTGACTCAATCATAGACTGACTTGCTGGGTTCTTGTATATAGTCGATAGGAATGCATAAATTTGGAAATATAGGCATACTGTGTTGCTCACTGTTTTTGTGTGGTTAAATATGTCAAATGCTGTCCATGTGCATCAATTGTTTGCTGTTGTGTGTGCATTTCTTGGGTCGACTGATGTGAAGCTTGCTTTAGAAGATGTACATTGTATTACTCATCTTAGCTACTGGACATGAGAAGTTCTGGTACAAATGACATATGAATGATGTTATATTCATAGTCCTTGAGGTGCATAAATATGCAGTCAGATGGACATGTATAATGCTTTATGGATATTGATTTCTCATCAAATTGTCATATTTTCCAGCCTTGTACATAATAAGGGTGTTTGCTGGTCGCTTTTGTTCACGTGGAATATGAGGATTTTGGCTGGATAAACAACTTAGCACTTAGCAGTGTGATGAACTGGCATGAATATCCACAGCGGAAACCTCAAAGCCTGCCACTGCAGATCCTAATCTGGATAAGGATGGGTTGGATCTCCTTTCTGTAGGTTGACACTACTTGCTTTCACTAGTGAAATAGCTAATTCACTGATAACTAAAAGATAATTATTCATTCACATGTAGGGTTTGTGTCTTGACCAATAAATATATGCTGAATTCAAGTCATTCCATTCATGAAAATGCAATTCACTTGATTGGGGAAGAACTGCAATCATCGGTGCTCATGGTCACGGGCTATTCATGCTCACATTCTGCCTCATGACCGAACTTATGCTGCATTTGTAATTTAACTATACACTCTTATCTGACAAAATTGCTGACACTTTCGTTATTTTCATTTTAGATATGAAAAGCTTAGGGAAGAAACATAATGTTCATTCATGAGATATTTTTTTTTTTTTTTTGGTGACCCGGGAACCACCAATATAGTCGTGTTCGGATTGAGCCACCGCCACAAACCCAACTGAGATATGCTTTTGAACTCCTCCCCTTTGTGAGGGGGAGAGAGCCCGTAAGCTATGTTTATGGGCTGTGGTTCCATGAGATATTCTTCATCTCTATTTCATATATTTTTTTATTGAAAGTTAAAAAAAATGGTTTGCATTAAACTAGCAATGCATGCTTTTGGCAGGATTTTGGACATGCCTATGTCTTGTCAAGTTGAAAAAGATTGTTAATGGGAAAATTACTCCTATAATATATGATAGCAGGCCACAGAACCCACGATTGCTCTTTACCTTGTGAGAATAGGGCATAAAAAGAGTGAAGGAAACCAAAAACCGACCCAAACCATGCTTTCGGTTTGGGTTGCAATTCTGTTCGGTTTAAGCACTCGCTCTAATTGTAAACCTGAGAATGTATAATAAGATCACTTGGTCAATTGACTTGGAATATCTTGGAAAATTCAGGAAAAAAGCCTTGAAGGGATTAGATGAACGATTTGAGGTCCTGATGCTTTTTAGGACTGACTAGTGCTATACAAATTGAACACATGGGGCAGGTGAAACTATGCTCGGGCAATGTGGCAAAAGAAACAAAAAAGTCAAATTATTCATCATGTCCATGGACAAAGTGCAATGGTAATAACTAGGGTCTTTGTGAACCTCATATTGGTAAATGTCCATAATCAAGGAGACTATAGGTTCATGCTTTACTAGCAATGTCATATTGTCGAACGTCTTGGTACCTCTTTACTCTCTATGCTTGCCTCACGTGGGCTTGTCAGACTCTAATTAGTTGTTTTAATTTGATTTTTTTTTCTTTTGTTGTTTCAGTGAAATGGCAACAAGAATGAGGATACAGCAACATATGGCAATCGGAACAAGATTGTTATACCCTGATAAGGTCCACTGCATATCGATAATATGAGTACTCTGGGAGGGGGAAGATGAAAAATCTGTACACTGATCTGGCGAGAGTAATCAGGATGAAGAACAGTTTACTAATCCAAACCGTGATGGTCGGACTCTTGGTCCATCGGAGGGTCTCAATCTGTTGACAACATTCAATCATCCGAATGTCTCACTTGACCATAAGCCCCAATTGAGCTTGGCATGTGGAGGATTCTTTTCACTGATTTTCATATGAAAACAAGTTTTTAGCAAAAAGGTCGAAAGCAAGTTGGACACGGATCAGGATCCGATGAATGCGACATGGATTGAGGTCAATAAGAGGATAATCTAGATAGTGGGAGGACCTACAGACCAGTAGGACTTACAAACTGAGAAGGTAAATAGCAGCAAAGATCTTATCTACATCCCAAAAGGGCACGAGGAAGGTGACTCATGCACTGCTTTGCATGAGATGGCGACATCAGTTAAGATAAGTCATTTGTTGCTGACAAGCAAAATGAGAGATGATCGCAGGGCCGTGACATTCTTAGTACCATGTCACAATACTTGTTATGGGGCACATTAGATGTTCAGATGCTGGAAAAAGTGGTTCATGGAAAAGACAGGATAGAGAAGCCTACTGTGATCAAACAACTGAATGATTGTAGGATTTTGACTACTTAGATTACTCCCTGAGCTCAACATGGAAGCAGTGCCTGAGGAGAATTGCACAGAAAATATCATCTGATTTAGTTAAAGCCTTTGAAATCTGACATTTCAGACTTGGTGAAAAGAGTGCTGGAGCCCGATATATTCTTACTTGTTCTCGGATGACATTCCTCGAACTTCTAAATCTGGAGGCAATGGGGATTCCTGAGCCAACGCCACTGAACGGTAGAAACGGAACTTGGCAACCAAATCAGAACAAGTTTGAAGCAAAATGGCAGTGGACAGTATTGAGACCTAAATCTTGGCTACCATATTTAATTCTTTATCACATAAGAAAATTAGGGGTTGGTTCAGCCTCTAAACAAAAATAGCATTATTGTTCATGTTGCATTTTTTTTTAGTTATGCATCATGTGTAAATCATATGGTTTGAGTGTGGTGTTACCACGTAACATCGGAGGCACCTGTTGAAAATATAGTTGGCGTGGCGAATTTAAAATTTGCACTTAACTCCATTTTAGAGATAAGAAATGTCGGCATTATAGCCATCTTTTGAGCTTTGAATGAAAAATCGGATCATGAGATGAGTTGAAGTTTGAATAAAAAGAAGTTTGTTATTCTCCTTCAAAATTATTTCAACAAGGGTAGAGCTACCTCTATAAACAAAGGGCCTAGGGGCTTCACACAATATGGACGGCTGAAGGAGAGACGATCGAAAAAGAGAGCAGAGAGAAAATTCACTGAAGAGGGGCTCCAGATTAGAGAGTTTGGCTCCGATTGCCAGTGTGCCACCCCGCTTTTCTGTGGTTAGCTGCACGTAGCCATCACGCAGGCTTCTTGTCGCCATCCAGTTTCCAGTCCTTCAACGAACTCCCACAATATCGACAACGAGCAGCTCCTCTTGTTCCTCCAACCTGATCCGAGCCCCGATGACGAAGCCTATTGTTCCTTGAGACGAGCCAAGCCCATCGACGCCTGCGGTTTTCCTCCGGGATGCCTGCTGCTTCCTGACAAGTTCCCCGCAAAGATCGATGTCGCACGCTGTCCGTTGCTCTCAGCTGCGTTGTGTTGTTGCCCCTGACGACAAAGAGTTGCCGCTGCCATCCTGCTTCTGTCCACGAGCTGAGAAGTGGTAAATTCCTGACGACGCTGCTGCTTTCCCCGACGCTGCGGTGATCCTCCCGTCAGCACCCTTAAGACGCCACCGCCAAGCCGAGCTGTCACAATTTTTTTGTCTTTGTTTCGCAGGTTGTCGGACGAACATCACAACGAGCCACCACCCACCAGCAAACGTAGCCTCACTTTGAGTGTCCTCGGCTGAACCTCCATTGTCAATCCCGCAAATGCTCACCACTTACGGCCGCCGTTGTGATCCACTTGTCAGCTTGAATTCAGAAACGACATCCACAAATTAGGTAATGATCATTATCAATCTGATCTTCAAATTTCATTGCCTATTTCAAATGATTATTATCAAACTTTGGTTTTTGTTGAGATTTTAGGCATTTTTCAATAGGATTTTATTGACAAAAATCATTATAATTATAAATTTGATCTATAAGACTTCAGATAATTGTTTTTAATTATTTTGACTTTTCCTACATATTGATGATGTTTAGGGTTAAAATAATTTTTAATTTAATCGCCGAGATGATGAATTATTTTTTTGATTATTCTAATCCCTTATTTGAAATATCAATAAATATCTTGAAATGGGTTGGATATATTTTTTTAATTGCCATGATTTGAAAACACCAGAAAGACCAAATTGCACGATAGATTAAATAGTTTCCTAACTTGATTGGAATTTCATGTTTAGTTAGATTTGTCTTTTGGATTTGGCTGTAGTATCTATCTAATTAAGATAAGTTTCAAAGTAATTGTTCAAGTTTGGTAGTTAATTTTCATTAACTATTTATATCGAATTTTAATATAAAAATGCCAAAAATAATAAAATATCATACGCATTGGTAGTTAATTTTCATTAACTATTTATATTGAATTTCAATATAAAAAATACCAAAAATATTATGCACGTCATATAGTTTATGTATTAGGCTCATTTAATTCAAATTGTACATTGCGTGTCATATTAAATTAGTTGCATTGAGAGACCTTAGCTAAGTTAGGAATAACATTTTTCTTATTTCTTAGCTTTAGGATTCTTGCTTTTTCTTGCAATTTATTTAATACTTCATTGGTTGTTGATTATTATTTGGATGATTGCACACCCACATGATTAATAATTTAGGCTAAAATCAATTTAAACTGCTTGAAAGAAATGAAAATAAAAGAGAAAATGTATCGAAAGAGCGTTAGAGTAATTTAGCATAATCAAATCTCCAAACTCATTTGATCTTTGGTTTATAAAGGTAAATCAATTCTTCCACACTTTATTTGGGTATCTAATTGATTCACCAAAAATTGGTTAGTGGTAATTTCTAGATAAAAATCATTTGTCTATAAAAAAATTTGAACCTAAATTGCGAATATTTTGGAGAGCTTGAATTAGACTCAGTAATCTATTAGTTGAATCTTAGGTGGTTAACTCGAGGTAAGGTCACGAGACCAGGATGCTGATTTTGGGTAATCGTCTTTTCTTGGGAGCTATTTGCCACTATGCAAGTGGAATAGTTCACTCTTCATTAATTCAAGCCATTGAAGGATGTGCATGATTCTTCCATATGGAAAAATGCCCTTGAAACATTGAGCTTGCAATGTGCAATTTATGGACAAGATATTAAACCCTAATGGTTTTGTATCGAGGTGCAGCAATAGAGGTCCGGATGACAAGAAAAGTGCAATGTTATTTAAGATCTCTTACTTCAATAGCAAGTATCAAGAGATAGAAACAGAGTGTCTAATTGGTAGATGTATGAAGGATGGTGGAATGGTAGACCCCCAAAATGATAGCTAGAAAGTCCAAAATTTTAGCAAATGCTCACTTGCTCAAAATTGATGAGAATGGCAAATTTGTCAAGATTCAAACTCTGGATCAGCATAAGGTTGAGTTTCTCTCTATCCCTCTAGGTGATAGTTGTTTCAATCTACCAAAACTCCAAATCACCAAACCCTAAATTTGTAATACATGGCAGATTTTAGGCACACTCCACCTGATTAAATCTTCCCAATTCCCGTTGTTTCTCTTCTAGATGGTGCCCCATGGCAGAATGTCTACAAGTTTTGCTGGGTTTTGCATTGCATCCTTCAATCTTTCCTCTTTTGGGTGACCCAAGAATGAATGAAGCTTTGTCGAGTTCCTTCGAATCCCCCAGATCCTCACCATTTCTATTATCCCAAGGTATCGTCGTTCTCCTCTGTGATTGTGTGTAGCCGAGAGGTTCCAAGGGGTTGGAAACTATGTGGCCTTAGGGTTTTGCGTTTCTTTTGGTGGGATTTTGGACTTCTGTCGGTGGGCGTAGTTTTCTTGAAGTGAATATCTCCTTTTATTTTTAGCAATATAACCCCTCTTCAAAGCCATCACCTTTAGAGCTCCCTTCACTCCATTACCAAAATTCCTTAGTGTCTCGGCAAGACTAGAATTGGTGGCAGGAAATGGTAGACAGAGAGGACAATCACCTTTGTTTGGTAGTGCTGTATAGGCAAATGGGAGACTTGTGGTTAAAAGAAGACATCACGGACCTAGGGGACGACATTCCAAAAGAAGAAAAACAACAAAGTGAGTTAACTCTTTACGACAAGCTATTTTCGAAGCCCAATATTAATTTTCAGGCTTTTAGTAGCACTATGAAGAGAGCATGGAAAGCAAATTTGGTCAAATGTGAGCTAATTGAACCAGGTTTCTTCTCATTTATATTCCAATCAAGTGAAGAAAAAAGAAGGGTGTTAGAATCGGGACCTTGGTCCTTTGCAAGCAATCTATTAGTCCTTAGAGAGGGAGACCCAAACATACCTGAGCATTGTTTTGAATTCACACATTATGGTTCTGGGTACACTTTATAGGCCTTCCTTGAGCTAGAGTTACTGAAGATGCCATATGTTTGTTAGCTTCTAGATTGGGGAGAGTTGAGGATATAAAAATCGAGGTGAGAAGCAATAACTCTCGAAAAATGGGATGGCTAGAGTGTTGTTGAATCTGTCCAACCCGCTCAAAATTGGATCTATGATAAATTGTGGGGACAAGAAATGGTGGATCGATTATAAGTATGAAAGGTTTCCTCACTTTTGTTACTCTTGTGAGTCGAATTGGGCATTATGCTAATTTTTGCATTGAAATATCCTATGAAGAAACTGGACTAGCTTAGGATCAACTAGGTCGGTTTGGTTTGTGGCTAAAGGCGAAAGTCAGAGAAGTCGGCCCTTATTGGAAGGCATTTTATGGTAAACTTGAACTCTTAGAAGAGGTTGTAATGGAGACTTAAATAGAAGTTATCCATGAAAACAACGGCAGAAGAT
The DNA here is from genome assembly GCA_014182545.1 of Eucalyptus globulus. Lineage (NCBI taxonomy): Eukaryota > Viridiplantae > Streptophyta > Magnoliopsida > Myrtales > Myrtaceae > Eucalyptus > Eucalyptus globulus. The sequence continues at coordinate 12,116,880 of CM024725.1, read as the reverse complement.
CAAAATGCACTGGCTCTTGTCCCTGTCCAGCCTGAAAAGACAAAACAAATGAGTATAATAAGAAGGCACAACTCAGATCAACATCAAACACTATTTCTTTCTCCAGCTGGGAATGAGATACATTCACAAAATACTAAGAAAGGTAAGGTGATATATAAAGCTCCTGTGGCTAAAAAACAAAAGTGGGTCAGTCCCTATGAAAAGAAAATCTCACAGGAACTTATGGTGGATGAAAACCAACTCTTTGATGCCCCTATTCAGTCTTGGGAAGGGGCGAGTACATGGGCTATGGTGGCTGGCCCTAATAAGTTACCAAAGCATAAATGAAGCTATTGAGCTAGAGAATGTCAAGGGCTAGGCACCCCTTGACAGTCCAGCATCTCAGAGCCTTAGTGGCTCAAGAGAGGCCCAACCTGGTTTTCCACATGGAGACAAAAAATTAGAATACCATTATCGAGAGAGTGGGGAAAAGGACTCATTTCAAAGCTTCTTTTACTATTGAGCTAGTTGGCTTAGTTGGAGGCTTGGCAATAATGTGGGATGAGGAGGTCAAGGTGGAAGTGGAGGGAAGTTTTGGGGAGCTCATCAATATAAAATGCAAGGATCTTACCAACGGCGACCTAATGAGGATATCTTTTTTACATGCACCAACAAATTTTCAAGAGAGACTGAAACTGTGGCGGGCCGTGAAAGAAAGCAACAACTCAATCCACTCCCATGGTTATGTATAGGAGATTTCAATGAAATATTGTACCATCATGAAAAGTTTGGGTGTAGAGAGGTGGACCGCTACAGAATTGTGGCTTTCCGGGGGTTCTTGGATGATTGCCCTCTGATGGATATTGAAAGCAAGGGCTGTGCTTACACCTAGTCCAACAATAGAGAAGGCAGCACATTAGTAAAGAAAATATTAGATAGGGCACTTTGTAATTTGGAGTGGAGAATACTATACCAAAATGCGATGGCTTTTGCCCTACCGGCAATAGGTTTGGATCATAGCCTAATTGTTCTATCCCTACATCAAATGGAAAAGAAAAGTCAGAAAATGTTCAGATTTGAACCATTTTGGCTCGAAGACCCGGTGTGAGGAGGTGATTAAGCGAGTTTGGCGTGAAAATCAGCTCTACTAAAACCAGTCTTACACAAAAAATAAGGCTGGTTACTGCTGAATTGGCATGCAAATAGCTCTACTGAAACTAGTCTTACACAAAAAAATAAGGCTGGTTGCTGCTGAATTACTCAAATGGAGTAGGAGGAAGTTTCAAAATGCCCAAAAACAGATCAATCCCTTCAAATTCCAGCTTATGGAGTTAACAAATACAACGAAAGGGGAGCAAAATAAAGAGGAAACTAGCAACATTGTTCGGAAAATTGAAGAGTTGTGGAGGCGAGAAGAAATGTATTGGTGTATGAAGTCCAAAATGAAATGGTTAAAATGGGGGGATCAAAACACCAAGTATTTCCATGCAACTACAATTCAAAGAAGACAGCGAAATAAAATATCTATGCTTTGGCTTGATGATCAAACCTGGTGTAGGGACCCTCGAGACTTTTAGTCATCATATCCGCAGCTTTTATCAATCCTTATTCATCTTTGTTGGAGACCGGAACTATCAACCTGTATTAGAGCAATGCCAAGTGGTGGGCAATGAGGAGATGAATGAAGATCTTATTAAACCAATCACAAAATAAGAAGTAAAAGTTGCTGTTTTTCAGCTAGGGGTGACAAAGGCACTAGGACCGGATGGGCTAAATGGTTTATTCTACTAAAATCATTGGCCTATTATCAATGATGAAATTTTCAGCATGGTGTAATCTTTCTTTAGTCAAGGTACGTTTGAACTAGAGCTAAATAGAATGCATATTACTCTCATTCCTAAAGTAACAAGCCCAAAGAACATCACCAAATTTAGACCTATCATCATTTGTAATTTCAATTATAAAATTATAGCAAAAGTGTTGGCTAATAGGCTGAAACCATGGTTGGCAATGATAGTTTCTGAAGAACAAACAGCTTTTATAAGTGAAGCAAATCTAAGACAACATATTTATTGTCCAAGAGGTGATTCATCAACTAAGGATAAGGAGGAGGAAGCGTAAATTTCAAGCCATTTTAAAACTAGATATGCAAAAAGCGTATGATAGAGTTGAATGGATTTTCTATGTGATTATATGCTGAGGTTGGGCTTCCATGAGAAATGAGTCAAATGGATAAAGCAATGCATCTCATCGGTATCTTTTAGCATCTTACTTAATAGTGAACCTTCAGCTGCCTTTAGACCCACTAGAGGAATTCAGCAAGGGGATCCCCTTTCCCCTACCTATTTATTATCATGGCCAACACTCTTTCGATCCTTATGAGTAAAGCAGTACAAGACGGAAGTATAAAGGGTATTCGTCTCAATTCCACATGTCCAACTCTCTCACATCTCCTCTTTGCTGATGATGCCATTTTCTTCTTAAATGGCACGATACAAGAAGCTTAGAATGTATCAAATGTATTGAATCAATATTGTTATGTGTCGGGATAAGCTATAAACCTCAATAAATAGGCCTTTTCTTTAGGAGAGATTGCCCTTAGAACCTTAAACAGAATCTAGCAGCAGAATTGAGAGTTCCTATCTCAAAAGTTTATGGAAATACCTCAAAATTCCATCTGACTGGGGCAGAACAAAGAAGCAATTGTTTGCTTGGATCCTTGCTAAAGTCAAAAGGAAACTTGAAGGGTGGAAAGAGAGGTTGATCTCGAAGGCGGGTAAAGAAATTCTCATCAAGACAGTTATTCAAGCCCTTTCCCAATATGCGATGTCCATTTTTAAAATTCAAATTTCCATTTGTCGCACTATTGAAAAGAGAATAGCCTCATTTTGGTGGAAATAGAATGTAGCTAGAAGAGGAGTTCATTGGAAGAAATGAGAAGATCTGAAAATTAGGAAGGATTGTGGCAGCCTAGGTTTTAAAGATTTGGTGGATTTTAACAAAGCTATGTTGGGAAAACAAGCTTGGAGGATTGTCAAATAACCGAACGCTTTATGGTGCTAAATTCTGAAAAGTATTTCCTACCCTCGAGGTGATTTTTGGGCAACAAAAAAAGGTACCCATCCGTCATAGGGATGGCAAAGTTTAATGGTGGGGAGAGATGCAATCGAACCTGCCACTAGATGGGAGGTAGGTGATGGATAGACAATACAAATTAGAGAAGATGTATGGCTGCCTTATGGAAGAATCATATGCCCAGCAAAGAAGGAAGATTCAAGAATGGTGGCTGAATTAATTGATCATAATACAAAGGAATGGGTCACGAACAGAGTAAATGAACTTTTTCTGGAAAATGTAGTGAAAGAGATTAGCTCATCCTCTTAGCATACATCCCCACCTAGACAAGCTTGTGTGGACAGCTAAATAGCTCGGGTTCATATACTATCAAGAGCGGCTATAATTGAATACATAACACAGCCGACCCCTCCACCAAACAAAACCCATCCCCATCCTACCAAGTTCCAAAATCACTATGGAATGAGATATGGAGGCTCTCGACCGATTTCCCCCAAAATTAGATTCTTACTCTAGAATATATGCAGCAACTCTCTTCCAACAAAGGAAAACTTGTACAGAAGACAAATGATACTTGACCCAACTTGTCATATCTGTGGCCAAGCACCAGAGACAACAGAGCACATCTTCCTCCTTTGCGACTAGACAAAAATGTTATGGTTAGCCTCGGATTTTCAAGCCAACACAAATCCAACATGTACTACTCGCATTGATAAATGGATTTTAGAAAACCTCACCTCTAGAGTCAAATCAAGATCAAATACTCTCTTTGTGGCTGTTTTATGGTAAATTTGGAAGACCCACAACTCAACGGTCTTCCAAGGGAGGAAGCCCGACCCACTCAATGCCCCAATTAGAAGTCCGAACAGCCATAGATCTATGCACAAATGGATTGCCAAGGGGAAGACTGAATTAGCCAAAGCCGATTGACCAAAGCAGCTCGACGAGTTGGAAACCACTAGATCCATAGACGTTGAAGGTAAATCGATGCTTCTTGGTGCAGCTCAACATTGGAGAGCTTGGTTGCTGGAGTATGTTGAAACACAACTGGCCTCCTTGTCATGCCGGCTTTACAAAGACGATCCATGCTTTGTTTGCTTGGGTTGCAGAAATCCTAGTTGTGGGTACGGGAGAAAAGAAAGATTGAACTACATGAACAGAACTCCAACATGAAGCTTTAGCTGGAAATGATCTGCATGTTCTCCTATCTTCAGACAACCTATCTTTGGTGGAGTGCTTATTGGGCCAAGAGGAGCCCCCTTGGCAAGCCTAACCCATTGTTGCTAACTGCACAGGTCTTATGGCCCAGCTAAGTGGTGTCTTTGTCTTCTATGAGCCGAGGGAAAACAACAAGGCCACGCATTGGATTGCTAAAGCCCATCGAGCCAACTCCCTTCCTAGTAATTGGTTTTATTTCCCTTCTCAGCCTTTAATTTCAACTTTGTTTTGACTTTCCAACTAATGGTGCCCCTTTTGCAGGTTAGCAATGATATTTACTATCTTCCAAAAAAAAAAAAAAAAAAAACTTTGGATTAGCACGTGTTGGTGAAATTACAAATTCAACTAGGGAAAAGTCACTTGTTTCCGATCCAAGGTTGTTTGACTTGATGGATTCCCCAAGGTTGGGGAATGGGAGAGTGCTGCGGAGATGTTCTTAATGCGTAATGATCTGCTTCAACTTCAAGGTGGTGTGTCATGCTTACCATGGGAGCAATCCCATCATCTTGCCTGCCTTTAGTGTTCTCACATGCTGGAATTCTCTAAGCGACTATCATGCAAGTCTAGGTCTATATAGAAGTTTTCCTTCCAGTTCCAGTTCTAATTCAGGTTATGGTTCGAGTGGAGAAGCAGAGAGGGCATAGGACAGAGGTCTTCTAAACCTTTGGTATAGGTTCAAATCCTATTGGACACAATTTTTTCCATCTATTTTTTGACATTCTATCTCAAGAAAGAATAAGCCAATTCATTTGGGACCTTGTAGATCCACTCTTTTTCTTATTCAAAGATTAGCCCCTTTTCCCTATGTTTTCACATCGAGAATTCTTTGCAGATGAAGAGATGTCAAAGGGTCTTCTTACTTCCCAAATGGATTCCCCTACATCTATATATAAATGCCGGTTTATCAAGAATACGCAAAAGAATTTAGTCACACGCTTGAACGATAGCCCAAAAAGCCAAGAGAATACTTGCATAATTGGTTTATATCGAGCATTCCTTGTTGAAACCAGGCGTAAAAATGATATTACCATAAATTAACAAGATAATATTTCCATTTCTTCATTAGAAGAGGTGTATCTTTTGATGCATAGATTTCTATAAATAGAATCTATAGATAAAAATATCTATATATATATATATATAGATCTTGTGAACGTACTCCCCATGCGAGATACTTAACGCATTAGCTACAGCATTGCATGAGTCGATATGCATAGCGCCTAGTATCCATTGTTTACGCCTGTTATCAGATTCTCTTGATGTTGGATGGTGGTATAAAGAGATTGATTCTTTCTAAATGATAGTGAGAAAGAATGACAAACCTTGCTTGAAGCCTATAATTAAACTATTGATTTCTTTCATTCCCTGTGATCAAGCCTATAATGGCAAGCTACTTAGATCCTTCCCTCCGAAGCCCACCTAGGTCATTGCCTCTTGAAGCCTTGCCTATGCCATTGCCTTCTGAATTCTTGAAGAGGAAAGTTGGTTCATCACTAGGGATTTTTGTCGGCTTAATCCAAACCATCTTAAGATTGCCAAGGTTGAAGCATAATTTAAGCTACACCACCAATTCAAGTACAACACAAAAAGGTTCTTTTTTTTTTTTTTTTTTTTTATCTATCTATCAATTATCACCTTAACTTGAGTTGAGTTCCATGGTCATCAATTTAAGATTCGGCTTCATTAGTGAAAGAGAAAAGAGTTTCTTTAGTGATGTTGAATTGGATTTGTTGTGGAATAGTTTTAGTTAGACAAGCAATGGCTATCAACAGATGAATACATAGTATTATTGTTGGAGTGAGACTTAACTTCCATGATGATATGTTGATTCTTATAAGAATTATACTTGATATGAATTTCGGACCTACTTTCTAGGGATAACTTTCCATATTGTTGTAAGCTAAGAGATCTAGGTCTTATCACAATTGGATACATTTTGGTTTGTCACTGTCTTGCTTTGTTTAAATTGGAAATGGTTCGATTTGCAACCTTGGCAGTTTGCCAACTAGACCAGGAATATTGCTTTGATGGTGGTGACCATCATATTGAGCGGGTGCCAATGGGAGCCAAGATAACCTCTTTGGTTTTGCCTATATATGGGCCCCATGAACAGTATCTCTGATTATATTGCTTTGGAGATTTGCAAATTATACACATCTCCATTTTGGCATTGCTATGGAGAGTTCAAATGGTTCAATGAGATATATTACAGTACTCCGACATCTTTCCAAAAGAAACCATTAATAGTAAATATTACAATTGTAACAAAAAGTTGAAATAACACCAAGATATAAAATGATTTCATAATAAGTACCTAACTAGTGAATGGGGAAAATCCATTCATAATGCCTTGCGGCATGATGTATGATGACTGTATCTACATAAAAAAATGACCTAATTACCATAACGTAAATAAATTATCGTAATGATTGTAACTTTTGAGAAAGTGTTTTCTACTACTACAAATAGGCATAGTAACTTGAAAAATATACAAATTGATTGATCACCAATGAAGCTCTTCTTGTACATTAAGCTATTTAATACCTGGTTAGGAAATTGGCAAAATCCATTTATAATCGTTGATAGCATAATGTATGGTGGTTGCTGTATTTATACTAAAAATTTTACCAATTAGTAAAATGTAAATGCTAGATTTTTACTATACGAGAGCTTTCAAAATGGTTCATGAGATCTATTACGGTACTCCAACATCTATAAAATAAAAACCATTAATAGTAAACATTACAATTGTAACAAAAAGTTGAAGTAACACTGAAATATAAAATGATTTCATAATAAGTACCTAACTAGTGAATGGGGAAAATCCATTCATAATGCCTTACGGCATGATGTATGATGATTGTATCTATATAATAAAATGACCAACGTAAATAAATTATCGTAATGATTATAACTTTTGAGAAAGTGTTTTCTACTGCTACAAAGAGGCATAGTAGAGATCAGTTGCCCGCAAAGGCCCACAAGGCTCGGGGGCTCTCGTGGACGGAGTAGAGGTAGGTCTTCCTCCAAGAGGCCCCAATCTAGAGATCAGTTGCCTAGAAGCTCCGTTGATCCACTTGCCTATTCTTGGGCCAACGTTGTGTGAGTTGCAACAAAGGGCTATGACCTAACATTTGTCCCTCCAACGTTTGTAGACAACAAGGCGGTTATCAACCTGTTCGAAGATTTGTTGGAGGATGCTGATCCCAAATGGTTCCATTGCTTGGTTGGGTATTTCGTGGGTAAAAAACTTCCGTTTAAACTCACGGAGACAACCCTTAGTCATGCTCGGGATCGAAATTAGTTGGTGTGATGGCAAATGACCAGGGGTTTTATTTCTTTCACATCCTGGATGCTAATTTTTGGAGGAAGATATTAGAGGGTGGTCCGATCATAGTTGCTAGGGTTCCCCTTGTCCTTCAACAATGGAGACCCTTGATGGAGTTGAAGAAAGATAATCATTTCACCGTCCTTGCGTGGATAAAGCTGAAAAATCTCCCATGTGATCTCTAGTTAGTGCCAGCAATTAGTGCTAATGCTAGCACGGAAGGAAAGCCTCTCTATGTCGATCAATAGATGGAGCAAATGAACATGATCTCCTTTGCTAGGGTGTGTGTGGAGATTTATGCAAACTTGCTTTGGTTTAGCTCAGTTGATGTGGTCCTTATAGTTGAAGACACCCCCCCTCCCTGCCTCCCTCCCGACCTTGGACATCTCTTCCTCATATTATAGCTGCTGCCAACTCGATTGGCCCGTCTTAATTGATGATTCACCTTATAAAATGCCGTTATGTTGTGCAAATGGCCTTCTTGACATCATTGCATCGAGCTCGAGCCAAAATGTTTCCGAACACCAAACATTCGTCTTCGTGAAATTGGTGTCAAAGTTGCTTGCGATTTTTCTTGGGGGCACAAGTTTTGTCCGGAGAAGCTTCTTGACAAGGAGGCTACTTTCGAGCGTTTGCCCCTACAATTTTTCCAAATTGTCAGGTCATCATGTCTTTGTCATCATCAAATTCAACTTGTTGCGAGGAAAAAGTCAGCTCGTATATATTGTTGTCATCGAACTCACTAAACGAGTCCCACATCATGTCTTGTCATCATCAAATTCAACTTATTGCGAGGAAAAATTTTGCTCGTATATATTGTTGTCGTCGAACTCCGCGTCGATTGCATAGTGTAATCCAAGTTGAGTTGGAATGATTGGACGGCTACTGTTATTGTTCCCCGTTGTTATATGTGGAATGTGATTAAACCGTGGTCAAGAGAAAGGAAGTAAAATATTGTTAACAAACGATTTGAGAGAGGAAGAGCGATTTGGTAGTTGAGGAATGTACAAAAGTGAGAGTAATGGGCCCAACTTATAGAATCCAATTTTTTTTCTTTTCGACCCCTAACGGTCACTTATATGTAAGGCCAACGGTCGGCCCTTAGGGCTAGCTTGGGTCACTAGATGAGTGACCCAAAAATTAGCATAATTTGTCAAGCTTGGGCTGGTCCATTAAGGAACATGGCCTGACCCGGCCCAGACACAAAACGAGGCCCGACCCACCGCGCACAGGCCTGTGCCTCGCATGGCCTGGTGGCCAGTCCTGTGCTATTGGCAAAAGTCCTAATAAAAAGCCGATCAGGTAACAGCCTATGATTTGCAAGATCGGTCATTGGCTGAAAAATCTTCAATTGTAATTACAATGCTTACAATATGCATCAAAACAAGCTTCAATTGTATTCTATTACAATGCTTACAATATGCATCAAAACAAGTATCAATTTGGAGAGCCAGCCAGCATCTTGTTACTGTGTTGATACCGGGCCCAAATCCAAGCTTAAATATAAAGAAGCTAAAGACCCAAATTAAACCATGACGATGCACTTGATCCATAAGGTTCACTTGATAGAATGCCTAAACAAACTTGTGAATAATAAAGTCATAACAACACAATTGATCCACAAAACCCCTCGATGGAGTGTTTGGAGTGCTCATCGATCGTGAGCTTCTAATGGACAGAGTTCAAGTGGAGTTCATGACATATTTGGTGATTAATTAACTTGAAACATGAGAAGAAGTCAAAGTTTGAGTGAAGAAGGATCCATCGACCAATTGATAACTATAGCAAAAAAGATCGGGAGTGATTACAAGTCATTCATGGAATACCGAGAAAGGCAAAAGGTAATTAGAGATTCTACGAAGGAAGATCGAAATGCATAATGAAATGACACTATAGAAATACGGGAGGAGAATGACACATATATCTCTCAAGGCATTCAACATGGACAATACACTCCAAACAAGAATTGTACAACATCAATCAAGAAGCCCATCAGATTTTTAAAGAGATTATTCCCTTTAAATTTTGCTTAAGTTTTAAATTTCAAATTTGAAGTAGATTAAATTTCCTAGGTTCCGTATTTGTCTTTGAATCTAATTTCCAATCAACTCTCGTAAGCTTTTTACTTTTTCCGTGCACTTCGTTGATTCCCATTGAGTAGTTACTTTATTGGACAAATCCAGTCATCAAGCAAGAATTCATCCAGAATTTAAACCATCTGTTCTAACTAAACAAAAACTCCTTGCAATTTCCTTATTTTTTTTCTATTATTTGTGCACGCCTTCTCTTTCAATAATTCGAATCTTATAATGTCATTGAGACTTCAGGGCATATTAGAATCCATTAGCTTTTTGATTTGGAGTCAAATTTAATGGTTTAATTGGTCATCGATCAGTTTCAATTAGACTTTTACCATCGAAACTATTGAAATCCCGACGACCACAACTTGACAGTATCACGCGTCTCACTGACAAATAGGAGTGTGCCGGGGCTTCTGGATTCTGAAGCTAATGACTCAAATAATTAGGAGTTGAATCCTAACCCATCACGAGCCTCTAAGCCTAGGAATGGTGCTCAGGATGGGTGACCACCATTCAATCCAATTGTAGGTAGCAACTTAATTTAAGCCAGAGGTGACTCGGGAGCAACCTCTTGGTGATTTCTAGTGACCAACCTTTGGAATTTGGTGGCTAGAGAACCACTTTTCCGTTTTTCCTCCCCTCTAAGATTATGCACGAGTTCTGGACATCAAACTGAAGGTTCAAAGGCCGAGGACAGAAGTGGCCCACGTAGGTTTGGTATTGAGGCCAACAGCCCAATAGCTAGAGCTAGTCCAGACCAAGAAAAACATGTGCTACTTTTGAATTAGGATTTTGTCCCTTGATTAATGTTGCATGATTTTAGTATACCTCTATACTTTGCTATCATGTGAGGGCTTTCATTCACTACTGCCCGCTTCTATTGGCATCTCTAGAAAAATATCTTTCACAATCAATTTTGGAAGTAGGTATGAAATTTGGGATATTCTATCAAAGGGAGAAGGGTTGATAATATCCTAAGTAAGAACTTATCGATGGTAAGGTCGATGTTAAAATTACTTTTGAATTTGATTTAGGATATAAAGAGATGGGTGTGAAGAAGCGAGTCCCTACTTCTAGCACCTCACAGTTTGGCCACAATTTTAGCTGCTTTTAGTTTGATGAGAGATAGGGGCGCAACTTACTGGCAGCAAATTCAATTATGAAAAGATGCAGTTTTATATGGTGCTCCATAAACACTTCTCGAAATGGGCACGGAACAAGGTGTAACCAAGGATCACAGTCCCCATTCTCACCCGTGTGAGTGACGTGCTGCCTCGCATCCCACAAGAGGCAAGGCTGAGGGTCGCCCCTCATCCCCATGGTGCAAGGAGGTGTGACAACAAAAGGTTAAAAAAATAAAAATCAGCTGCTAGATTGAAAGAGAGAACAAAAGCAAAAAACGATACAAATAACTTATGAATTTTGGTCTAATGTATAATATTATTCCCAATCTTTAAGTTTGAGGTTCAATATGGTCCCTAAACTTTTGTCCAATGTATAATATTATCCCTGCACTTTTAATTTCAATATAATCAATCCAATGGTTCATGAATCATATTGATAAATTAAAAACTTATTGACAATATTACGCATTGAGCTCAAGTTTAGGGACGATATTACTTATTGGACCAAAGTTCAAAGATCATTTGTGCTATTATTCCAATCCAAAATGTGAGGATGAAGATGGAGTGCTTGCTTTGAGTATTGTCCGTTGCTGCAAAAGTAGGAAGCTCAAAGGTTCGTTCAAATCGTGGCCGCGCTACCACAAGGAGCTGCGACGGCGACAAAGTGTGCAGATGATGAAGTGAACGGCCACATACGAGGATGACTCGCTGAGATTATATAGAGATTAGAGAGGATGGCGGCGGAGAGGAGAGGAAAGCACGACTGAAAATGAGAGGGGGTAGCTCTTCGGTTTTCCAGAATATCAATGTCGAATCAAAGAGGGAAAGCACAAGGGAATGGGCTGGGCTCTAACTGTTTGCCCCTAAACATTCTCAGCTATAGCTTTTAAGAAAAACTACCCCCATCGGACCCAAATTTTGAATAACTTGAACAGTGACACGGCTGTCAGTCATGAGATTCTGCTCTCGAAGCTAACATATACAGGTTTTCGGAGCAACTAATACTTCAAATATTCCATTATAATGCGAATTACTACACTGTCATTAAAGCCTAACACAATATCTTCGTATCATTAAAGTAAATGCTAGTAATTATTCAGATGGACATTTTAAATTCATTTAGCAACATTATATATAGGAAAATGTTTTTCATATCATTAATTTTTTGTGAAACTAACAGAGCTTAAAAAATTGAAAGAAATTGACTCCTTATCTCTTCTTCCGAGTCCTTGATTTTGTCATCTAATCTTCTTCGAATCCTGCGATGGTTCAGAGATAAGTGAGCAAAACCGCTGGACAAGTAACACGCACCTCCTTACTAAGGGATCAAGCATGTTCAAAATAATTGGTTATAATACTTTATAAGAAATTAAATGAAAGGTCACATTAGAGTCTTATTATAAGGTAATAAGCTTGCCAATAATAAACAGCGGGCTTCACAACAGATGTTCAAAATAGCTGAAGTCGAAACAAGTATTTGCAACAAAGATACCCGATTTTCTGAAAAATCATAATCTTATTGCTTCGTCTAAGTTATATGATTAGAAATCTGCCCTGTGACAAGGCCCAATTAAGTTCAGCTCACATAATTTGGTTGGCTCAGCCTAACATTTTGAATGTATCAAACATGACCTTATTGAGACAAGAACACCACGAGTGTCACAATTTTTGTGCAACGTTTACTTGAGTACCATAATTTTTTTTCTAATAGTTTAAGTGTCATAACTTCTAAAAATTGTTCAAACGCTATAACTTCCAATTGATTACTTGTGTCCCCAAGTGCTAAAAATCGAACATGACATCACACTTGTGGTGAACATTTTTAAAAAGTTATGGCACTCAATTCCTCAATTGAAAAGTTTTATGGTACTTGGATAATAAAAAAAAAGAATTAGAGCATAAGTAAATGCTATATATAAGTTGTGACATTCAAGTGGTTGATACAAAAACTTGGGCATTCAAGTGTGTATCATAGAAAAGTTATGATTTATGTGATGTCCTGTGATGTCCTTTTCTTCTTCATTTTAAGAGTTCAAAGTTGTGACCTCAATAGATGAAGTGCATGAAATGTCAAAACCATTGTATCATATCACAAGTTCTAAGGTTAAAAAATCATATTTCAAAGAAGATTGATAATGGTACAAAATAAAAGATATCTTCCAAGTAGTTTCCTTGAAACATATTTTGAACATTTAGTTGAAATAGGGAGTTTTCATGATACAAAAATAAACATAGAATTTAGTAAAAAATTACTTTGTTGTGACCTTCAAAAGTGGCCCTCATGTGCTCAAATGGTGTGGTTTCTCCCAAATCCTTACCTCACTCGACATTGAAAAGTCCGTTAGATTGATTTACCTAAGAAAGCTCTCTATCTTATGAGGGAGTCGCTAGTAGCCTATCAAGTGCTAAGAGCCAAGTGAGATATGGGTTACTTCCTACACAACCAGAAATCTAAGTGCATAAACTTGATTACAGTAGTTATTTTACTAATGCCCTTTTGATACCCTAACTTGATTGATTTGTTAACTAAGCGTCACATGCAATCTTTTACTCAATTATGAGTTTCAGAGATTTGTCCACCAAATGTCTATGCGATGTTTTTGTGTTTGTTATGATCCTAGTATGTGGCCGAGTCATCCAAATAGGCTAAATGAAATAAAAGATTCTTTTCGACTCTCAATAACCTCGACACTTTCACATGCTAATGGACTAAACTGGATTACTCCAAGACCATGATTCATTATCACAAGATGCTCCATGAACCCACACTATTCATGTGGCGTCAAACTCACACCTCAGCAACTAGTCAAGCACAACTATTGCTAGTGATTCCCCTCTCTTTCACTTTTACTTCAACAATTTAAGTTCTACCAATTCAGCACCAAACTCCGCTGCGCTGCTTTGATAAAATCACCTCCAACACATTCTAGTCATTCTTGGACACTGGATTTATCCATGTTTCCTTCTACAAATCCAACACCTATATGGTGAGTCTTTTACCTCTTGTCAAGTGATAACATGCACTCTTTCTAGTTGTCTCATTGATCTGCTAAGACCACTTCTATCCAGATATTCCTGTTGGTTACACTCCAAACAATTTCTCGTCCTAGGAAGGACATAAGACCGATCTCGGACATCATGTCCAGAAACAACATGATCCATTTGACTTAGTACTGACCTGACTACCCCACCCTTCCTATTGGGTGGAATATGATACTTTTCACTCGACCTCGGTCTTTTCCCTGACCAATTTCCATTTCTACCTATATTGAATTTGTACCTCAACTCGAATACAATGGCTCGCTCCCATATCATACCTCCACACTGGACCTTAACAGGTGCGGCAACAACAGCGGTAGTGACAGCGACAACAACGGCGGCTCGGTCCTGAGCTTGCTGGCTCAACCAATTCCAAGGACACTAGCGCCTGAACGATCCAGTCGAACCTAGGATCGCTCAATGCTGCTACAACAGTACCAACCTACAATGGTACTCTTACACTCAAGCTGGCCAAAGCCGACACTCTGCCACAACCATCTCGGGTACCGACCTTTGTCGATGCTTTATCTCGAGTTACTAGGAGTTCTCAGCTCTTGCTCGCTCATGATTCAGTTTTTACACTCAAACCCGTCTTCCAAATCCACACTGGATTAGAAGGTGAGCAATCCACACACAACAAATAATTCTAGCATTTAGCTAACACAGACATGCACCAACATGAGTTTAAATGCCTTTCTTACTACTATCCCAAGACTCATCACTCCAATCTTGAACTTATCTCTGATACCACTAAAAGGGGATGTCACGCCCTAATCCTCGGGCACGCACACATTCTTCTACTTGGTCGATTTTATAATGCAATATTCTAGGACTACATATCGCCGACCCTTTCATTCTTAATAGCACATGCGGAAGTGGTTATAAATCCCCAGACAATGACACAATGTGATAGAAAAGCAAGGCCATATTTTTCATATTGAAATCCACAACCAAACCTTTATACACGGCATAACTCAAAGTCTATTCACAACATTCTAGTCACACTATTCACATTTAAACATGATTCACAAAAGAGGATGGAATCTCAGTTCTCATCCGAGTTGTACTCAGGATCATCCTGATCCTCTTCTAACTTTTCTTCACTAAGCTCACATCCTTCAAGCTCTTCATCTTTTACCGGCTCATCGTCCTCTTATGGTTCCTTCTTCACATGCTCATTTACGGGCCTAAAATGTTGTCTCACAACCGGGATGAAACTACGTCTCAGCAAGTTCTACCCCACTAAGACTCAATGTCCAATTTTGTCATGAAAAAAATCCATAAAATTTCCACACTTTCCTATCGTCAAGTAGCTCAGTTTGAAAGTCAGAATTCTCTTCAATTAAGCTCATCCGAATTTCCACTAATTTTCCTCAACATCTGAATCAATCTTTCGTAAAAATTCTCGGACTTGACGAAATTTCTCCGAAAGACATGATGACATTCTATAAATGAATTGTGATATGCTCGAACATCTGATTTCCGAAACCGAATTCAATTTCATGGTTAAAATCGATCGAACGCGATTTTAGTCCGATCCGACCTATCGAGTAGCTGTTAGGGATTTTACCGCGGTTATATCTCTTAACAGTTTCACTCAATAGATTGGTTAACTTGTGAGTGATCAGTTAAGAGAAAAAGGACCATAGGCGCGCCGGCGAAATGCCCATTTCATATATTCGGGACGGGGTTGAAATTCGGAATGTCACATGTATGGTCGATGGTAAATGTGTAGCACAAATACCAATCAAAAAGTCTTGATGTTACAAAAAAAAAAAAGTTTGGATAAATGTATCATGCGGATACAAAGTTGAGGTTTTTGATGTCATGAAAAGTTTGGTGCATATATGTACACGGATATAAGTTTGGAGTTCTTGAGACCACAAAAAATAATCGTTTGGGTCTTTTGGTGGTTCTTTTTCCTTCTATAAACACATTATTTCAATGCTTCTCAATGGTCTTTGTATCCACAACTTTAAAATTCTTACCAATCGTACTTTCTCTCTATTTTCTCTTTGTATGTACAATTGCACAAATGGGGGTTGCATTAATTTTCTCTTTATCCCCATTTATAGAATTTAAAAGTCCCGTGTCCTTTCTCCTGATCATTGTAGTATTGGAGAACAATCATAGGCTCTTAATGCAAATTAATAAAAATTAGCTTGCCAGGGTCTTTGACTCTTACTAACGAGGAAATATATCTCGAAATTAGCTTGCCCCATGTGCATAAAGAATGACAAATTCATGGATGCATGAAAGAGGGGACCGTTGAGAATCGAACTCGAAACTCTTACATCATATCCTATTATAGAGTTTGCAATCATTTTCTATTAAAGTTTAAGGTATCAGAGAGCGACACAAATATATCATATCACAACAATAGTACTTATAAATAGTTGTGAAATCAAATTAGGTAATTCTTTGGATCGGCATTTGAAGACAAAATTTCTCACATTTGGTAATTCTTTAAACCCAGATCTGCTTCTTTCTTTTAGTACTATCTATCTTGTGGAAGCAAATCAAATAAAATAGATTTTTTCAGCGGACGAAATATCATGACGAAATATAGAGATAACAACCTCGCTCATTACATATAAGTCAAATCCCTAAAGAAACGGATGAATGACTCGCCATGGCGATGACCATGGATCAAATTTACCAATAACATCACTAGGCGATAGGCACCTGATGTGAGATATCGAGGTCCTTCTAAACAAAGTCAGTAGAATCTCTCTTTCCTTTTCTTTCTTTTGCGAGTCCAGGAGCAGTTGCAGACAATAAGGCAAGAGAAAATGCAATGGCTCTCGTCTCTGGTACCATCTAGGGAGACGTCCCAGTCACCCCCAGAAAGAGGCCAAACCTTGGAATTTGCGACAGCAACCCAACGAGTCACTTTCAGAGCGCTGGTCCGCAATAACTAATATGGCAAGTGCCATGCTGATGAATGACACTTCGGCGATTTGCTTTTCATCGGGATCTCTAGACTTTGCACTCATCTTGGGAAAAAATCAAACAGAAAATTCCACAAGTGCCTTCTCTTTTTGTCTTGTTTCATGCTCCGGTGCAGGTCATCTGGGTTTTTTTTTTCCTTCGCAAGGGGACGAACGAGTGAATCCAAAGTTGAAAACTAGGGATGGTGCTGAATCCATTTTGTCCTCATGAGAAACTTGATTTCTCGATTGATGTGTCTCTACACATGTAAAAGGAGAGGAATTTGGTAGCCTGCTGCAGAAGCATTAGCTTGTCCATATGTGATTAATAGTGACAGTCCAGAATGTCTTGAGGTTTCAGCTGATAGCAACTTCATGGATGGCGGCCCGGATTAGAATCTCAGTTTTATTGGGGGCAAAAAGACTAGAATAGAGCTGGCCTTTCTAATCTCTTAGGTTTCCTAAAGGCTCGTTTGATAAAATTGAAAGATAAGATAGATGGTGTAACTTTAAGCACTAAATTTTAAAATGTTGAAAACATAGTCAAAAAGTTGTTTCCTAATAATTCAAAATTGACCCTGAATTTAATTAATTCTCACCACACATGAAATTGTAAGGCCCATTAGTTCAAGATTAAGTAAAAGCCAAAAAAAAAAAAAAATCACAGTATAATCAATGTTTTAAAAAGTAATGAAAAATTTATAGGGGAATCTACATTTTAACATTGAATTGTTGCAAAAGTGTCAGGTGATTTGCTTGAAAAAAATTCTAAGTAAGTCTGTCACAACATTTAAATTTAACATATCCAAACACACCGTAATCATTATTAGTAGATTTGAGCAATTGTAACTGGCGAGATTATTATTACCATCATTTACTTTTTCTCTAAAAGAATTAAGTAGGCCCTCCCTTACTTATCACATTAACAGATTTTTTTTACTTAGCTAAATCATTTCAGTCAATGTTAGTTATAATTATTGCACAAATTTAATCTCATGTAGTCCTGCATTTTCTATTTGCAGCACTTGATTGAGTTATCATATAGTGGGTTATACCATACACATACGTGGCATTGTAACTCGGTGGAAAACAGAGGATGGAATTTGGTTTTCTGTGATTAATCTATCATTTGAGTGACTTGGGCGAAATTTTTTGCTTTGTAAGGCCCTGCTCATGAGAAAAGGATTAAGCTTGGGGATTTATAGGCCTAAATCCCCAAGTTTTACATCCATGTTTCAAGATTTTCTCGTCTAAGATTATGACTGGACCGACCGGATTTGACTGTCTAGGACTAAAGTTTGGGCAAAACTCCATCCTAACTCGTCCATTGATCACTCTTTTATCTTGAGAACTAATTTGCTTTCCCTCGTATTTAATCAATCGCATCTTCTCGATTCCTTTTATTTTCGAACACTAAAGAAACAAAACATTGCAGAATTCCTCGGAACTAAATAAGGCCACGTACGGCGGGCGTGTGCCAGTAGCGTGTGCGTCCGCTGAGGCGGGTGTTAGGAGAGTCCTTGACGCCTGGTATGACCACCCTCCTTAGTTCCAGCAGGTCGCGGTGAGCATCCACTGTTTAGAAGCCTAGAAAGACAAGAAACTAGGAAGACGGGATTGAATGCAACACCGTAGCTCCTCACGTATGAACCCTAAGCTGCCACATCTCCTTCAAATCTCCATGAACACACGCATGCACATGAGTCATGATTCTATTGGAATTGGCCCATACAATAACTGCAGAAACCCTTCAACGAAAAGTACAAAAATATCTTACGTTTCTCTATCGGTGTCTCGTGTTCTTCGCACAAGAACACAACGCGTTCTCTTTATGACCTCCCATTACACCCAACTGATCCACGTTCATTGCCGCTTTCCAGATAGACACTTCGCCAGAATTTTCTCACGCGCATTGGCAATGTGCGATGGGGGTGAGCCCTTTTCATGTGTCCACATCCTTTATGAGATGGGTCTAGCTTATTCAGAGTTTTTGCAGGATGAAAACATGTCCTCTGTCTGGAGCACACGTATCGTTTCTATCTGTACATTCCGTTTTGCACTTAAGATTTGCACTTGCGTGGACCTGAGATGTGGTATGGATTTTTGTGAGCAAGGTAGAGAGTGTCTGAGTTCATTCCACAAAAAGCGAATAACATGGATGAATGCACGTCATTAAGCGAGGCCATATTGCTAGCTAACGACCTCCTCTACTTTGATAGAGACCTTCAGATTAGTCTACGGCTCATTTCTGTCAGAAGTAGGGGACAAAAGATAAAGAAGAGCTAAAAAATTACGGTATTTCAGTGTGGTTGCAATAGGAATCGGGATGAGAAAAATGGGATGGTTTTGCTTATCTCTCGTATAGGTTCATGAACTTAAATTTCGATTTGCTCAATTAGATTTTTCTGAATCGAATTGCAAGTTGCGGCGAGTAGTTCTTTGAAAAGAACAAGAATATCGTGTCATGAGCTCCCCTAGTGGCAAGGGGCAACTCACAACTTAAGCCAATTATCGATCCGTTGATCTCTTCGGCGTGTTTGAGGACCCGTGATATCACTGCACAACTGCTTAAAGCAGTTCGAGATTCAGACTTGGGGATCGTGTCTTTTCATTCCTGGCTATTATCATTTCCACTTCAAGAACAAATTTTTAAGAGACTTGAGGAGGGAGAGAGTATCTTCTTAGACATGAAGTTCAACCACTTAAGAATATCTAGGGGATGCTCTTCGATGAAAAGGTAACCTTGGATTGGAAATTGTCCCTGAAGTTTCAGTCAAGTCTTTGGGATATCAATTCAACAGGTGTAGACCCAATGCCACTCATTAGAAGCAACCACACTGAATTTCTAGAATGCTATGACATCATATGCGTGTATAATGACAAACAGTTGACGACTATAACCACATATTTTGAGGCACTATATTCCTTTTAAGAGGACCCCAAATTTTTACCTAGACTCCAATAGTGAATGGCAGATCTGTTTGTGTTCCCCTTGTAGCAAAACAAATTCCAGATCTGTTGCAATTCCCCTTTCCTAAACATCATAATCGAGTCTTGATCGTCACTTATCTCTATTCTTTAATCATGTGAACACATAACATAATTTAACCGAATTTATGGAGAAGATTGTATTGTTAAAAATTACGAGTCATGCATAGCCTTAAGAACAAATTTGGTGAACCCTTACTCTACTCTTCATGAGGATAGGCATTAGATATAGAGATTCACCCCACTTCTGATCTTCATCATAGATCTCTACCTCTAACTAGCCAATCAAGCACTTCCATCCCTGTAGGTGGGTTGGTGGGGGGGGGATTCCAGCAGCAAATGAATTGGGAATCCCCTTGGCATGTGGCCCAATAATGACAACCACTTAACCACCAACCAGAGTGAAATCACATTACCTGATCATCTTTGTCCTCCATCACCATCACAGAACAGTTTAATAATCGAGTCAGGAAGGAACCAGGTTCTTATCCTCTCCGTTTGTCTATTAATGCGCTGATTCATGTCACCTTTTTGGATGAGTTTAAAAATGGCAAGTCCTGGAAACAATCTCCATGAGACTGACCACACCACTCACTAATCATGCACTCGAGAAAACAATTCTGGTTAGGCCCGCCATCATTGGTTTCTGTCGCTATAGGGAGGATTTTTAGGCCCTAGCTCTAGGACCTTAGGTGAAGACGATGGAAGGTTTCACTCTTGGGTCCTAATTGCCATCCCGAAAGGAAATACATGAGCATTTTTTTCCTTTCAGCAAGGACCAGGAGTCTGAGCTCAATCCCAAACCCGAGGGATCTGAGATATGCTCTTACATTACACGATTCAAATTAGCAACTTCTTTCTTTCGAGGAGTTTTCTTTATTGGATACATTCTATTCTTCGTTTATACTTTTCGCCTATATATAGCATATTTTCTGTCATAAACTCATAAGTTTATTCAGGAGGAAGCACAACGACATACCCAAAGCCCTAAAGGTTGGAATCAGAAGGATCAGTTATCCAACTTTCAATTTACAACAGAATTTCCTTTTTAAATTGTCAAAAATAGACTGAAGCCCAAGCCATTCAACTAGAGGTAAGGTGCGGACCTGTGTTCCTGCTTTTAATTGAAGTTTAATGTATATAAAGCGTTGGGAGGTACCGATTCTATTGCTTTTATCCCTCATAAGTCTCAAAGCCGAAAGATTCTTGCACATAAACTTGGCTCCGTAGCATTAGAGCAGTTTATAAAACTCTCCATCATGCGGTCAAGCCCTCCACTCGTTTCCTTTACTTGATTCACAAAAAGGAAAAGGTCTAACAAACAAAAGGGTCGTGCTCATCTACAAATACAAGATTTTGCTAGAGAGACTAATTTAATCATGACCCCCTTTGAAAGTCCAAGAGATGTGTTTGTGGATCTACCATGTGGGCATGTCTCAAGATCATGTGCAACGGTGGTCCTTTCCTTAGGATTTGTTTAACCTTAGATTTTCTTTAAATAATTACTCTAGGTGAGTGGTGGTGGTGGCATACCATTTTTGATCGATGTGTTGCGGACTCTTTAATAGACATTCTCACCTTTGAAGCATCGTGACTTCAGGACCTTTCTAGGGTTTGGATTGTTGGAAAGACCTCTATCTAATTAAAGGAAATTGCATTGTTTTGTATAAGAAAAATCACTTTGATTACAATGTACTTAAAGCCCCAGGCAAAGCCAAGACATGGGAAATTATTAACTATTCCCATTCGCACAAAATTCATATTATCTTTCATTTATAGACGAAATAAAATAGAATGATGTCATTGAACTCTTTAATAAAATTCTAATGCAAAAGTACGGTAGGGTTCTTTCAAGTCTAAGCATGATTAGATCTCACGGTCATGAATCATATCAAGACAAGCGAATTGGAATATCCAAATGGAAATATAATAGTGGACTTAAGGTTTTGATTTATGCAATGATATATTTTGTGCAATTTTTCAATTCCGCTCCGAGTCAAAAGGGGAGATGGGATTAGTCTTGACAGTAGCACTAGAAGCATACAAATTTCATTTAATTATCAATGATACTCTATTAAATTATTAAAAGATGAAGTATAGTCAAAGGCAGGTGCATGTGTTTCTTTAACCAAGCAGAAGGGAATACAATGAAACAGGTTATTCTTATATTAGTAATTTTGATACTTTTTTCCAATTTTGTTTAATTTTTTTAGTAAATTTCGAATTTATTATTTGGAGGTGGGAACATGCTGTTTATATGAGTAGGCTAAGGTTAAGCATCATGTCGACCGTGTATTAGGATTATCAAGCAGTAACATGTTACTTGGAGGGTGCGCCGGGGTACTTGGCACATAATTTACTCCTAGAAAATGTCAAAACATTTTTTAATTTTCCCAGGAAAAGGGCCCTGTTCGAATTCTTTGAATACAAAAAAGAAAGATGTACAGGTCGTGTTATCCTATTAGCTAGACACGTGGATTCTCATTTACAGTGGCCATGTGAAATAAAACTAAAAGAAACGTTACTAGCATATAAAAATGTTTATGAGATTTTAATCATATCTAGCATGAATATTTTTTTCAGTACGTTGTCCCCTTCGAAAGACTATTATTTGTTCCCCCTTTTGCAGAAAAATATAATTATATCATTATTGCTTTATGATTTTTCATAAGTACTTTTCAAATTGAATAATTTCATTATTTATTTTCCTTTTGCCATAAACTGAGCATTGGTTCTCAAATTCCTGAAAATTCTATTGTTAACTTCTTATAGACATATCGATAGTAAGACGAATGATATTTATGATATAGTTAAAATGCGGAAGAAGTAAAGTAAAAATAAATCCAAATACACATCATTCATTGAATGAATGATAATATGAAGTTTTTTATACCAATTGTGGAATTGATAAAAGTATCATCAGGTATACATTTTTTTAAAATTTATGATTCTATTAATCAAGTAAATTCGAAGATGATTTCAATTTTAACATGGTTTCTTGTTTATATTACTAATTTTTAAGATTATTTTTGTTTCACAAATTGAGGTATCATTGTTATATCCTCGACAAATACATGGTTAGATCACTAGTGATAAAAAAAATTTCCCCTTCGTGTTGGGTTATCTTAATTTTGAAACAAAGAAATATTATAACACGTCATCATCACCATAACCTTTTTTTTTTAGGATAAATTAGACAAATAGTTCATGAGTTTTTGCTCAATGTGCAATGTGATACATAAACTTCAAATTTATACAATGTGGTCATTGAACTTTACCCTAATATATAATGTGGTCTATGAAGTTTTAATTTATTTAATATGGCTCATAAAATTATGTTACATGTTTAATTTGATCTCTAGATTGAATAAAAATATTCAATTTTACTCAAAGTTCATGAACGACATTACTCCCCGATTTAAAATTTATAAACCACATTACACATTTAATCAAAGTTCTTAAACCATTTACATTATTATTATTATTATTATTATTATTATTATTATGTAAAACCCCTTTGCCATTTTTGGCCTTTATATTACGTTAAAGTGGCCCTTTTATATTACGAATGGCAGCTAAGGAGTGCCGATGCAGTGACATACAAATTGATTTGACCGGTCCTTAGGCCAACGGGGGAAAAGTTGCTCGAGCTTTTCGCACTGTCAACTAGCCATGAATTCTGACCCAAAAAAAAAAAACTAGCCATGAACGGTAGGTACTTTTCCCCGTCCGTCGTAAAATCCAAAGATGCACGATTGTCTAGACTAAAATGGGATAACCACCTAATATTTTTTTAAATATTGATATTTTGATGAAAAGAAGTTTTTCATAAGTCAACCAAACAAAATTTGTATTTGTAATAATCTTTATCTTGTTAATCTTAATAAAGTAATTTAAAAATAAATATAACGTCTGTTATTGTTTAAATCATGTTGAACTTATCGTTCTTGAAACCCTTTATATATGTAGTGCTAGGGTACAAAAGTATGTTTGATTTAGGTTATTACATTGTATTTGAAACATATAAATCTAAATAATAATTTTTAATGAAGTAATATTTAGCATAAAATACATCAGATGATCATAAAAAATGAAAAAAAAATGTTGTAAATTGCATCATTGAGCATAATAAGTGATTGAGAGAAAATTTCCAAAAAAAATTATAAACATTTTATATTTATGCCAACTTAATCCTAAATATTTTTTTTAATCCTAAACATTTCAATTGTATCAATTTACTCCTAAATATTTTGACAATTTATCAATGTAGTTTGTATAGTCCATTTTAATGGAAAATCGTTGACATGTGCATCTATGATTCTACAT
Source organism: Eucalyptus globulus (assembly GCA_014182545.1). Classification (NCBI taxonomy): domain Eukaryota; kingdom Viridiplantae; phylum Streptophyta; class Magnoliopsida; order Myrtales; family Myrtaceae; genus Eucalyptus; species Eucalyptus globulus. The sequence goes on along the minus strand of CM024725.1, from coordinate 12,092,792 downwards.
GACATGATCAATACTAATGTTGTTAATTTTCTAAAGTCACGCCACTATGTATTATTTGATTTTGTCATGAAAAGAACAATGTTGTACTTTCTTAATTTTCAAATTTTGAAAAAAGTGTCGTCATGAAAATAATCAAAACTTCATAAAATCCTCAAGAGGCAGCATAACCTTTTCGTTATTCAAATCATGTTCATAAAATATATATATTTCCTCTTAATATATAGCAAAACGGTCGCATTAGTTAGGTAAAAGTAAGAATAAAGTCATAGATCGAAAAATAAAAGTTGAGGTCATTGGACATTTCATATAAGAGATCACATTACTCATTCACCATAGTCTATTCATAATCCATTGATCTTAATATACATAAAATATATACAGATCTTCTAAAAATAAAATGTCAATTGTTAAATAAATTAATAGAGTATTTGTTTCACGGAAAATAAATGATTTGAAAAATATTTTTCTAAAAGTAATCACTTATAAAGATAAATCAACGAAAAATATTTTCATCATTCACAAAAAAAAAAATGTAGGCATGAACTATTATCGATAATACAAATATTTCATTGGCTAATTATTCAAAATATTATAAACGATTATTTTTAGAAAGATATTTTTCAAATCATTTATTTTATGTGTAATAAACAAAGCCTAAATTAACCTTGTCACTTGAATTTCTTTTTGAAATGCAAGTAAAGTGATTCTAAATGCTCTCAAAATCATGCAGTGATGACATTATGAAATTTAATGGTAAGTCTATAAAAGCTTGTATTAGTTTGTCATTAATAGAAATTATGGTATTCTTGTAATTAATAGCATTAGATTCACTCAACTTGCAATTAAACCATGTTAAGAGACAACTATCTTGTCCACAATAGTAGTAGTAAACATTCACATGCATCATCTTCGTCAAAAACACTAGAACACACATCGTACATGTAGCCAAGCTTGACCTATACCACTTGTATCATCTCAACGATGGCTCAACATCTGTGGACATTTCTATAATTGTACAACACCAAAATGCAAAGGAATCCCTAGGTAGCAGCACATAGTTCAATGACCAACACAGTGCCCTAGTAGCAATCATATGGATCTCCACTGAATCTAGAGTTATAATTTTTTTTTTCTCTATAATTCAAGATCACGGGTTCACAAATTTGACTATGTAAACATTCACAAAACAAAAACAAAATCATGCACTCAGGCAAGATGATTTAGCTAGGGGCTTGATCCTAGAACTAGCTCAATACAAGATCCAAAATTAATTGATAAAAACATAAAAGCAAACATTTACAATTAGTTTATTTAGCGACAAATAAATGGCTTGAATATATTTTTCTTTAAAATGATTGGTTAGTACTTAGAATAATTAGTCAATAAAATACTTTTACCATCGACAATAATTTATGCTTTAATATATTCATTCATTTGTCTTTATAAGTAATTATCTTTCAAAATGAATTCTGAAAAGTGATTTAAAATTTTAAAAAGGGGCCTTAAAGTGAATATTCAAATCGCATTCGAATAGTAAGATGGGGATTGGGAAATTTGTAGATGGGTCACGGTCAGGCAGTGTGGTACAACTCGTACCAACGGAGAGGCTCTGAAAAGAGAGGCGACCTCGGAAATAACAAAATAAAAAGGTTTCGCTGTTCTTTGCTCTGACTTTGAATTTAAGCCCCTCTGTTTACCCCTCCTCTGACCGCGTAGCAGTAGACTTGGCGCCCCTCGTGAGAATAAAATATCAAATCCAAACTTTTACACAATTTCAACTCATCGAAAATCGAAATTTTTTTTATTTTCAATTAAATTAATATTCCGAAAAACCTAAACTTCGAAACTAATTTTTAAAATTTTAAATTGATACATTTATAAAAAAATTATTTTCGTTAACTTTTATTAAATTATATTACCACAATGAAAAACCACAAACGTCATACCTTTGTGGCATAGTACCGATAGATTTGTCAATTATCATAAATAATTAAATTCGAAAATTTAATGGTAAAATTTAACATAAATTAACATAAAGTAAATTTGTTATATATGTATTAATTTCGGATTTTTTATAATAAAAACATATCATGGTGGTATTAATTTAGGATTTTTTTGACTTTTACTCTAAATTAATTGAAGATTAACTTTCAGAATAAGAAAAAAAAAGAGCACTGCACTGCTGCGACCGGCGACCGGCTAAGCTCCGCGACCAATCCCGAAGCAAGAAAACATAGTCAACCGGGAGAACGTGAAGAAAAGCAAAAGGTAGGGCCCACCCCACGAGGTTAAAAAATTCGGAAAACCTGGGGAAGGCGGGGGGGGTAAAAATTATTTGACACTTATTACCCCCGTGACGTTTCGCGACGAGACCGCCCTCCGTCGGCAGTTCCCGAGGCGGAGATCTGACGGTGAGTCGACCGACGCCGTCCCATCCCCCCGCGGGGGGGCGGCGCGGAACCCCAGGCGGCGGACGGCCAGCCGGGGCTAACGGCGTCAAGAAATCTTGGCATCACGTGACCTTGTGTGAATGATTTGACTTTTGACCCCCCTATTTTTATTAATTTTTGTCAAATCGGCCCCTGTCTAGAGGGAGAGTGCGAGAGCCTCTTCTTAGACGACAGTGAAAGGACTGCGATGGTGCAGGTAGGGGTAGCATCAATGTCGGCCTCAGTTTCAGAGATGCATTCCATTTCTTTTTCGCTCTCTATCGTTTCTTGATCAATGGCTCTCGTATTTTATATTGAATTAATAAGGCGAAATTTTTTAAATCGATATATTCATAATAATTTTTTTCAAATTACTTATTTTACCACATAAAAACTCAAACTCAAATGTACGTAAGAAATTTATCTTTCGTTAATTTTCATTAAATTTTATTATCATTATTAAGTTAGATGATAAATAACAGTTTAGGATTTTACCATATATTTTTCACATTTATACCATTCAGGGTCAGGCATAGTTGCATGGTAGAACTTAGAACTTGAAAACCGAACCGATGGAACCAGTCCAGTTTCAAATTCCAATGTATGCAAGGTAAGTTTCTCGTTCAAAAAATTGGAGAATTTGTTTCGACGAATAAGTTCCAAATTCTAGATTTGTGGAATTTAAAAACTAGACTAGACTCCATGATGTTTGATAATGAGTCTCTAATTTGAAATCACCGGTCCAAGCTTCCATTTTATGATTAAGACTTTTATTTTGTCAATGATTCATATTTTCGTGCATCTAAATATAAATTATAATCAATGAATTGTAGCAACAAATAATAGTTATTAAATGTGATAATTCACTACAATCGTTCAATAAATAATAAATGTAGAACTAGGATTGATTCTAGAATTGACCTTAAGACTTATAACAAGATAGGTTCCGAGATCTAGAAAATAAGGAACCTATTTTAACAAGTTGGTTCTAAGTTCCGAGGTAAGGTTCCAGTATCTAGAAATTGAAGACTTGTTACAACGAGTTGGTTTCAGGTTTCAGGTGAAACCTATATGAAACTCGGAACCACTTACCCTTAATACTAATTTGTGATTTTTCGTGATACTAATATAATTTAATGGAAACTAACGAAAGATAAATTAATTACATGTGTACTAGTTTAGATTTTTCATGGTATTAACCATTGTATCTTTACAAAAAAAAGGTAAATGAACTATTTTTAAAAAGTAGCCATACTGATGTCCAACGCAATATTTAATGGGAGGCTCTAGTCTGTAAGGATGACTCTTTGCTATGTATATTCATTTTTTTTATGAGTAAAACAATAGGAAGGAGGGGCAATCGGTGTCAACGATCTCTCTGGATGTTACTGTATGATGCTACCACTCAGTTTGAGTGAGCCAGTCACCTTCACCTAGCCATGGTACTAGTGAGAGAAAAGTTGCGATTATGCTAGCCATGGCACTATTGAAATGTACGCCACAAACAAATCAAGGTTTATTGAGATTGAAAAGTGATTAGGGGATATGAATCTGTGACCAGGAGGCCCATGGACCACTTGAGAGTACGTGTTACCTCATTGTGGTAGTCATGTAATATTTGGTAATGAGGCAAGCCGAAGCCAAGTAATTGGTTAGTCGTAGGAAGATAATTGAGATCTAGTTATATAGAAGTAAGCCAAGGAACGAGTCAAGACGTGAACAAAAAATGACACTGTAAGCACGACCACAGATAAAGGGCAAAATTTAATTTCTACTAGTCAAGATTTTCTTTTGCCTTATAAAAGGAAAAATATTAATGACCAAAAATCTTCGAAGATCCATTTTTTTTTTGTCTTCTCTCTACATAAAGATTGAAAATCATGAGAAAGAAACTCGAGTGAATTACAGAGGGGCCGCATCTTGTTCTTTTGTCGGAGAGAGAAGTGTTTGAACATGGTTGGGATTTACCTAACTCGTTGCTGGAATGATGGGTTCCCTAAGAGATTTCATCATAAACATGGTATTTGCATAGCCTTTAATTGTTCGTGGATAGATAGATAATGACCATAATTTATCATCTATGTAAATCCTTAGAAAACATTTTTCTAAAAACGATCGTCTCTATTACTTACAAAAATGAATGAATATAAAATATATTTTTCATTTAGGTAACTATTTAGACATAAATTATTATCGATACTATTAATATTTTTCATTAGTTAATTAGTTCAAATGATACAAGTAATCTTTTTAGGAAAATATTTTCAAATCATTCATTTTTTTTTTACTAAACAAATGGAGTGAAATTAACACCCCATTGAACATGTAGATAGTCTCATTCACGTGCATTGCTTAAGAAATAACTCATGTACATTGACCCACATTTCAAACTTTTAAAATGTCTTTTAACCCCCACCCCCCACAAAGTTTTTTTTTTTTTTTAAATTCAAGGAAAATCTCTTTTTAATTTTTTTAATCATAAACAAATTGTGCTGTACCCAGGATCAAAAGGATGCTTGGCTACAGTAACTATATTCCTATATGTCGTATAATGCATTTAATATATATATTACCAAACATATAAGCCGCAATGCATGTACATTGTACATCGTACAGTTATAGCAATTTACAATAGTATCGATCGGATTCTTTTTATAAGTCGTACTTTTAATTACAATACTTCTCTTTTCTAAAAATAAAGAAAAGAAAAATAATTGCACATGCCCATAGACATACACGCTGATGACATAGATTCATTATGCACATAACAATAATGTAAATTATTGCATGATGGCGTATTATTCTACAATATGTTAGCGTAATGAGTATGTCCGCTATCTCTGTTAACTCTCAAACCCAAGAAATTATTATTCTTGCATCCCCTAATTAATTATATGGTGATCTCCACAATTAATTGTTTTTTTTCTTAAATGAAGATGAATAACTTGAAAATATATCTAACTTGCTATTGAATCGAGAAGCGGAGAAAGAAAAACAAATTGGTTTGAGCCAGTTCAGCTATAAAAGTACAAGATCATATTAGGTGAAGAGATTCCAAAAAGCGCTACACTAAAAAAATTCACTTAAAGGTTTCGATATCGTACCTCACCTAAAATTCTAGGTCTCCCATTGGTCATATTCAAAGGGTTTGAACTCTCTTAATCAAGGGTCGATTGATATCATGAATTCCTAATGCCGTCGCTGGAAATAAGATTTAATAAAATGAAGAAAATTTGGTGGATTTACTTGTTTTTGTTCTTGGGGCCTCATGGTATTATCATCTCTACCACTCTTTTAAAATTCTTACACAAACATTGAGAACAAATGAGGTTTGTTTCGTCTTTCGAACAATTGCTTTAAATTGACTTCATGAAGCATGCACTCATGAGAAAATGCACGACAAAAATAGACAGATTCCTAATTAGTTCATTCCAAAATGCACACGTTCATTACGTTATTCCCTTGACAGGAAATAATGCCAAGAATCAAAGTGAGGGTTTGGTGGGATTTGAATTGGATTTGGATCGGGTCATGTCGGACATGTCTCGCCAAATTCGTATCACATAAAAATGGTTAATAGAGATCAATTTAGGTTTAAATTATTTTTAGACCCTTCCAAATTTGATCCAACCTACTCGTTCCTTTTTTTTTTTTTTATTAACAATCTACTCGTTTGATAGGTTTAGTTGAAGCACATATGCATGAATGCTAGATCGTTTCGTATATTAAAAATGGTCTCCTAGAAACTTTTCTCTTTTTGGTTTGTAATTCTGAGTTGTTAAGCACTACCTTTTGTTAAAAGCGCACTTCGTCAAATAATGAACCCGTTTGTGGGGCAATAACACTCGCCCCGGAAAATAATTATTGAAAATATAACTTCTTTTTGCGGTTTCTTTGTTAATCATTATTATGTCCCCAAACTGGGTAACCTAATCATCTAATTGAACTTCTATGCAAAAATCAATTTCCTCAAATTCCCACTAGAAGATGGGACAAAAAACACTCAATACATGCATAATCAAAATCCTAGAAAATTATATAATGACCGATGATAATTAGATAGTTACGTTACTGATTTCTAGTAAAAATTGATCGAGAGGACTATATTAAACTTCGCATGAAGCAAGAAATCCATTTCCTCAAATTCCCACTAGAAAGATGGAATAAAAGACACTCAATACATTTGTAATCGAAAACCCTAGAAAATTGGGTAATGACCGGTGATAACCGGATAGTCAAGCTATCGATTTCCGGTGAGAATTAATTGAAAGGATTACATTGGATTTTACATAAAATTTTATAATTGAATTACTAAATTTATAATTAAAATGACATGTAGATTTATAATTGATTTGTACATTGGATTTCACACAAAAATTTAGAACTAAATTAGTAAATTTATAACTGAAATGACACTCGTATAATAGGTTTAAAAGTGATGAGGTAATTTTGTCTAAAAAGATGTACCTCGTAGTGATAAATTTTTTTCTATTACTCGATTTCATATTAACCACACCACGTGGCCCACTTAGATGAATTAATGAAGACGGCACAATCATGTCGATAAAAGAAAGGATTTGGCATTGATTTTCATGTGTCAAGTGAGTAACTACAGCCGAATGCCATTATGCGACCCTTTTCATTTGGCCCACTACGTGTGGGGGGCAATAATTGCCCCGACCTATTGAGTTTCGAGATAGGTGTGGTACATTGTATCGTCGAATTGGCATCATGAGGATCTAAAAGAGGACGAAAAAAGAAAAAGGAAAATGGAACGCCAGTTGCAAATTGCGACCATGTTCGAGTGTTCAAAGATAGATGAATGGTCATTTTCGCCCGTGAAGTTAGGGTTTCTAAGAAAATGCCGATAGGGATTTTAGGGTAAAAACATCATAAAAGTTTTTAAATTTATTACACTCATGTCAATTCAGTCTTAAACCTTTATTAATTAACTTCTAAATCTTTTGATGATCTGCTAATGTAATGCATTTGATGATTGTATTAATTGACTCGTAAACTTTTTGATGATTTACCAAGATAATCCATCCAATGAATTTTAACTAGAAATCCCTGATATAGAACGACAGCTGTTTTCTATAACACAACTAATGCTAATAGGGACAAAATTTAAATTTTTTTAAATATATTAAAAGATTTATTATTATTATTTTTCTTCAACCTCTTCTTTTTATGTTCTTTCTTTTCATTATCACTTGGCAAGCCCTCGCCAGATCTAATGAGGGCGACACTTGCGGCTTATAAGTTGCCTATAGGAGTGTCAGCACTAGGCATGGATGTAGATGATAATTTCTATTTGGCAGTTCGCGGAGGACAATACAAGTGTTCCAATCAGAAGTCAAAGGTCAAGAATCTTTTAATGACTCAAGTGAGATTAGAGCCACGACATTTTCTGTAATTAAGGTTTGGCTCGAGGAGAGTAGGTGTGGGAATGACAATTAACAACTCGAAAAGAGTGGACTTGGGTCGTGCTTATTTCCCTTTTTTTCTTTTTGGTATCGTTTCGATTTGGTGGTTGCGTTTTGGTTTCTGTTTCCCTTCGTGCGTGTCCTTTGTCTTGGATTATGCTAGAAAATCAGGCCACGGGATGCACAGGGTATTAAGATTATATCGAACTTATTATTTTTTTATTTTCCGTCCTTCAAAATGAAATTTCATCACGTCAAAGTGAGCTAGGTGATGATTTGTTCTAAAAGGTAATACCGTGCGGAGTTGTTATGCAATAATAAGAAAAAAAAAACTCTTCTTTTGAAGGTTAATTGGAGTGGTTATATTTTGCGTTTAATACCATTCTTTGTATTGTTAGGCCCAAAGAAGCAAATAAAAGAGGCTGAATAGGTTGTTCCAAGAGGATAGAAACTAATTCTGCCGAACCAATCCCTGTACGAATTCCGCTTCCACTAGTAAAGTAAACTTGTAATATAAATGACGAAGACTAAAGGGTCCAGGGAAAGAGAATGTGAAAACGAGAATTATAGTGGTCCGACTCGAGTGTCCTAGTTCATCTCTTTTGTCTCCATCGGCTTAAATAGGTCGCATTCCACTAATAACGCCAAAAGTACAAATTGTCGACTATCGCCAGTCTCGCTCTGAAGTAAAGAACTATTGGACCATTCAATAGTTGTTCTCAGACCTTGCACATATAGCACGAGAGTTCCTCTATCCAAACCGTAAAGCACGCCTCTCTTATGTGGACAAATGCATTTGTTCTAAGTACAATGACTTCTCTCATGTGTCAACATAATGGGTCTGTTACTCATGCTAACTCGCTTTCGTTCTCTCTCGTCGCTCTCGCGGCACTAGTAGCCAATCCCCGCTGCCACAGTTCAACCCTCCTATACCTTTCTCTCGCCGGAAGCATGCGACCGGAGGTCCGACCAGAATTCGAACGGAGTAAAATCCTAGGTAATTCGAAGATGCTCGAGCTTACAAAGTAAACTCCTCGAGCAGGAAAATGGCCGGGAGTCTTGCTCTTTTGGTAGGGGATCCGATGCAACCCAAAAGAACCATTCACGGCGGCCGTCATTCTCCGCCATACAATGATACAATCTTCCTCAACTCCGCACATTTACATCTATTTCCACGCAAGACTCGCTAAAAACGGGAGGATGTCCCTTCAATCCGTCGACGTCCACTCCAAAGAGGTCGGCCCTACCCTCCAGCGTCGCAAGGAGCCAATCCTCGAAGATCCCCCACGACCCCCCACTTCATTAAATTCGCTACCCAACGAGCCTGTGGGTCCCAGGCCCCCCTGCCCTACTACCGATCGACCGAAAACACTTCTTCACATGGAGTGAGAGAGAGACCGCATTCCTTTCCTCATTTTCTTTTCTTTTTTTTTTTAAATTTCTAGCAGGTACACTTAATATTACAATTAGTTCAAACTAATTTTCGTTTAAAAAAAAATCTCAAACCGATAGATTTTATGTTACATTTGTCCCGGAAACTAATTTTTCACATGGCAGAAATGGGGAACGGATACATGGATACCGTATTTATCCAAAATTAATTTTCCCATTATAGAAAAATATATAAATTCTTTAGAATCTTTGATAAGGAAAATTTGCTAAAACTTGATTGATTTTGCATTGAAAGCTTTGTAGAATTTCGAGAAATCTGCTAAATTTCATAATCTTTCCCAACTCAAAAATTGTTTCAGGGTAAATGCAATATTGGCATCATCAGTTTGGAATTTTTCGTGACACAAAAATTAGTTGCAACATGGGTTTATTGGCTGTTTTGAGGCTTTGTAATATCAACCCTTTTTTTTTTCTAGAAAAATGCTTTCATTTTTATTTTTCTTTATTTTACTGTGTTTGGCGGTCGACAAGGCAGTTCCCTTCAACGCACCGCATTAAAGGCGTTCCCAAAATTCCATGTCAGAGAGAGAGAGAGAGAGATAACATTATGAAGGAGGAGTGCATGCCATACCACACATGATAGGCATTGGAAACATTCTGCACGCGATAGGGTGTTCGTCTCCGCTGCCACCGCTCCCCATTTAAGGCCTTATCATCCCCCCAATTTTGTGTCCGGATAAAGGTGTACCTTATCGAGGCCGATCCACCGGATTCGGGATATTCATAATCTTAGCAGCCAATCTTCCGCGAAAACATCAAGAAATACAATAAATACGGATTAGAATTATATCGAAAACGTAGCGGGTAAAGGGGCGGCGGCCATAGTTCACTCCCCTCCTGAATTGGTCAATAATGCCGGCTTGGTGCACCATTCGGAATGGACTTTGGACCACTAAAAGTCATCAAGCCAAAGTCAAGATGCGAGTTCCATGTATGGAATTCGGCTTTTACGCTTTATAAAGAGATAGAATAAAAGTTTGAAGAGTGAGTTAAGATTTATAATAAAACAAATAAGAAAATAAGTCGTGATGATTTCAAAGTCTCTTAGCCCATTGCCTAATTGACCCCAGTGACTAAGCTTCAATTTATTTTCGTCTAAATATAACTAAAGCCTTTTACAATTTTAATTTTTTCTTCGTACAACATTTAAATCAAAATTATTTATCAATGCACTTTTCAATTGTAATTCACCGAATGCTATTTACATTTAAAAAAAAAAAAAAAACTTCTGGCTTGAAAATCATTTGCACTTCCCTAAAGAATTTCTCAAGTGCTCTCCCGAATGCAATCCAAGTACGACTAAAGAAACAATTGATACTCTTTTTTCTTTTACCGTCTATAACAGTGTTTCCATCACTATTATTATATTGAGTAATGGTATCTTTTTCTTGCTGAAAAGTAAAAAAAAAAAAAGGCATTTTCACCGACATAGCCGAAAAGATATTTTCCATTGATGCACATACAATCAAAAGTTCCAAAAAAACCCAAAATTCAAGCGACGGTCAATACGACTCCCATGTGAAGAGTCACCCTTTCAGATCGGTCAACGGTCGACCGCGCCGCGAGAGAAGGCAGGCTCGAGTTTTCCAAAGCAGAACCGACCCGTTGACCGTCACGGCAGCCTGGGGTGGCAGGCCTAAAACCCAAAAAAAAAGAAAAAAAGAAAAAGAAAAACCGAAATAAAAAATGGGGAAAAAAGCAAAAAAAACCGCCACTTGCCAGTTCCCAGTCACCATGTTTAAAATCCCAATACCGAAAACCCCACTACTAAAAACATCTTCCAATCCTCCCTTTCGCATTTAAATAAATTAAAAATAAACAATCAAGCAAATAAATAAAAGTAAATAAATAAATAAATTAATGCGTTCGGATTATTTTCCTCCTATGGAGCTTTTTATATCGTAATCTTCCCGCACCTTAAACCACCGGAGAAAAAGCTCAGAGCTAGAGATAGAGAGAGAAACAGAGTGTGGGGTTTTCAAATATATTTGGCAAGGCGAGAGCGAAAGCAAGAGACCTTTCTCAATTTTCTGCAGCGATCTTCTTCCTTCCTCCTCGCCATCTCCCCCATGTTCAGACCCTCTTGAATCCAAGAGCAAAACGAAGCCGACCACCCGCCACGACAGACACAGCGACGCGAAAACGATGGTCCTCGGCTGGAGACGAGCGTTCTGCACCTCCATCCCCAAAGACGACGACGCCGCCGCAGCCGCCGGAGCCGGACCCGGAGCCGGGGCCGGCTCCGGCGCCAGGACGTTCTCCTGCAAGCTCCCCCGGCTCAGCAGCAACAATGGCGGCGCCGGCAGCAGCACCGGGAATAGCCCCAGGATCTCCTCCAAATTCGGGTTCTTCTCCAATCCCTCCACCCCGCGGTCGCAGTCGCGGCAGCGGCCGGAGCCGGAGCCGGAGCCGGCGCCGGCGCCGAGCCCCAACCTCCGCTGCCGCACCGCCGCGGTGGCCACGCCGGCCTTGTCCGCGGCGAGCAGCCCGAGGCTCCAGTGCAAGACGGCGGCGCCGAAGAGGAGCGGCGGCGGAGGCGGCGAGCGCCACCAGAGCCTGTTCAATAACCTGTCCAATCCTTCGTCCCCGAGATCGCCGTCCGGCTTCTCTCTCCTCAAGGCGAGCCTCCGTCTATCCAGAGTAAGCGAACCGCGAATTGCTTTCCTGCTTTTTTTCCCCTTTTTCCCCTTTCCTCGCATTTTTTCGTGACGCTCATCGCTGTCGTTGCCAGACGAGATGCGGAATCTGCTTGCAGAGCGTGAAAACAGGGCAAGGGACCGCCATTTTCACGGCGGAGTGCGCTCACACCTTCCACTTCCCTTGCGTCGCGGCTCACGTCAAGAAGCACCGGGTCCTCGCCTGCCCGGTCTGCAGCGCCTGCTGGAAGGAGATTCCCTTGCTGGACGCGCACAATATCGGCGGGGACGACGACGCGGGGTCGAAGATCGCGAGTGCCAAGCCCAAGCCGCTGCGAGCCTACGACGACGACGAGTCGCTGCTGTCTCCGAGCTCCGTCTCCCGATTCAATCCGATTCCCGAATCGGACGAGAGCAACGAGGATGATCAGCAACGGGAGGAGGATGTGGAGTTCCAAGGTTTCTGCGTCGGCTCATCGGCGTCGCCGTTGAGCAGAATGAGATTGTCGGACGAGGAGAACAGCGGGAGGAACGTGGAGGTGAGCTTGCTGCCTGAAGCGGCGGTCATTTCCGCGAACAAGAGCTACGGGACGTGCGCGGTGGTTCTGAAGGTGAAAGCGCCGCCGGCGGCGACGAGGGCGGCGTCCGCCAGAGCTCCGATCGATCTGGTGACGGTCCTGGATGTGAGCGCGAGCATGAGCGGCGAGAAGCTCCTCATGATGAAGCGCGCGATGCGGCTGGTGATCTCCTCGCTCGGCGAGACCGACCGCCTGTCCATCGTCGCCTTCTCCACCACCTCCAAGCGGCTCCTGCCGTTGAAGAGGATGACGATGACCGGCCGCCGGTCCGCGCGGCGGATCGTCGACGCGATCGGCTGCACCGGCCAGGCCGGGCTCGTGAACGACGCGCTGAGGAAGGCGGCGAAGGTCCTCGAGGACCGGCGCGAGCGGAACCCCGCCGCGACGATCGTGCTCCTATCCGACGGCCAGGACCAGCGCGTGCACGCCAACGCCGCGAAGCAGAGGCGGAACTCCTCCATCGTGTCGTCCACGCGCTTCGGCGACATCCCCGTGCACGCCGTCGGCTTCTGCGACCCCTGCGGCGGCGCGTCGGGCCACGCGGCGGCGCAGGACGAGTCCTTCGCCCGGTGCCTGAGCGGACTGACGTGCGTCGTCGTGCAGGACTTGAAGCTCCAGCTCGGGTTCATCTCCGGGTCCGACCGGGTCGAGATAACGGCGGTCTACTCCCTGATGGGCCGGCCCACGTCGCTCGGGTCGGGCCTGATCCGGGTCGGCGACCTCTTCGCCGAGGAGGAAAGGAACTGCTCGTGGAGCTGAGGCTCAGCGGGTCCCACCACGTGATGTCGGTGGGCTCGTCGTACCGGGACCCACTAACGCGCGAGCTCGTGTACTCGCGGGAGCAGCCAATCCCCGTCCCCCCGCCCCCACGCCGTCCGATCGTCGTCCCCACACGGCATCCAACGCCTCAAGAACCTCCACGTCACCGCGCGGGCTATCGCCGAGTCCGCCGGCTGGCCGACCGCGGCGATGCGTCGGGGGCCTACCACCTACTCTCGTCCGCCCGGGCGCTGCTGGTGCAGTCCGGCCTAACATCCGCCGACGAGTTCCTGCGCTGCCTGGAGGCCGAGCTGGCGGAGCTCCAGCGGCTCAGGCAGCAGTCCCAGAGGGCCAGAGCCGCCGCCGACGAGAGGCGAGAGCCCACCGCCGCCGCCGCCCGTGGTGGGGCGGACGAGAAGCCGGAGCCGCTGACGCCGACGTCGGCGTGGAGGGCGGCGGAGAGGCTGGCCAAGGTGGCCATCATGAGGAAGTCGATGAACCGGGTTAGCGACTTGCACGGCTTCGAAAACGCCAGATTTTAGGCCCCACTTTTTCCTTTCTTTTTCCCATTTTCACTTGTCTTTTTTCTTCCCCGAGGAAATATAAATATATATAAATATCTCACCTTGCAAGGCAGTATTTAGCGAGTAAGAATATAGTAAGCAATTCGAAAGAACATTGTATATTGTAAGGAGGTTCTTCTGCAATAAATTTTTTCAAAGAAGGCGATGCTTCAAATGATTGAAATGGCAGCACAGGGAGGGAGGGAGGGAGTGGGCCTGAGCCCATGAGAGTGAGGACGAGCAGTACCCGACGCGGAGGCCCTTTTCTGCAGGAGGCGGGGCCGGAGGGGAGGGGCGGAGCGGCCCCCACACGGCGGAGATGGGATGGCTCCGCCATTCTCTCTGGTTTGTCTCCATTATCGCCTCCTCACTGTTTGTTTTTCAATTATTATCGTCGTGGGGATGGTGGTAGTGGTGGGGAGGATAAGAGAAGCAGAAAGATCAGAGAGAGATCCAAAATGGGGGGGTACTGACTGACTGAGCATTTTGTCTTCTTCTCCTTCCTCCCCACATCGTCCTCCTCCGGTTTGTCCTATTGCGTCAAATCCGTCGGTTAGGCGCGCAACGTGATCGAATGCGATGTTCTTTAGACATGTACTCATCGATGCTCCTCCTCATGAATTTTTTTTTGTCGTTCGAGAATGCGGGGGATGGTGATGGGGATAAAACTTTTCTTCGTCTTTTTCGTCCACGCCCTCTAATCGGCGCTAATCATGATCGTAAACAAAGATTTGTTCTTTTGTTCGTTGCTCGTGGTATTGGGTTCAATGTATGTCGTGATTGATTCGCTTGCATCTTCTCTCTCGTGCTCTCTTTCCATCTTTCATGTGCCGCGCATTAGGAGCACAGAGAGGGAGAGACGCGGGGCCGCGCCGAACAGGACGCATCAACATCGTCCAGTTAGCAAAAGAGAGAGAGAGAGAGGTACTAGAAATAAAAGGAGTGGGGGGAGGTGTGATGGGTGACCACCACTGGTTCGGTCCCTAGAAAAACATTTCGAAACGGCCTTTGTGTTTTCTTAATTCCCATTCTCCTTTTCCATAGGATTAAGACATTTAGAGAGAGAGAGAGTAGACTCCATCCAAGGATGAGTATTGATAGTAACGGGCTGGTGGTATTGGGGCACATAAGAAAAGATTCATTTCATGGTACCCACCTGGACTAAGCTCTCCTTTTCCAAGGAGAGCAATCAATGTTTCGCAACGGCCCTTTGCGGTCCTTTCGATCACGATGAATTGACTGGAGATATTTTCGGTAGAGTGGCGCCATCTGTGTGGATAGGTAGAAAAAAAGATCTAACCCGCTCAAGCCTCAGGATAAAACGGTGGAGTGCTCGATTTATTTTGGCCATTGGAATTAGGTTTAGGCGGTTCGGTAGTAGTCAATATTGATGGATATTCGAAGAAAATTGGGGGCTGATCACATGATTAGAGGGAGGGACCATGCAATGATAATTAAAACCCAAGATGCTTCCCATTAGCAAATTTGCCTCTCCTTTTTCTACCAACGTTTTGTGAAGGATAAGGTTCTAATTTTTTTTTTTGATTTCCCTTAAAAAGGGGTGAGGGGTGAATAAAGAAAATGAAAAGGAAGGTGGATTAGAGGCTTTTTGGGAAGCCTAAATCTACGTGAAAGGCGATGGAAAGGGATCATCTTTCTTTTGATTTCGAAGCAACTTTTGGCTGCTTTCAGGAGAGGGGTGGGGAGAGGATGGGGATCTCATTTCCCTTCGATTGCGCTCACTTTTATGGGGGAGCTTTCAGTGCTGTCAATGAGTACCCTGTGGCTTTAATGTCCTAGGGGGAGGCATTGCCCTAGGTGCCAAGTAGCTCCCCAACTGCTCTAGAAGTAGACATCTCTCTCTCTCTCTCGAGATTGTCTCTCTCTCTCTCTGTCTCTCTCTCTCGATTGCAGGAAACAGAGGAGTTTGATCGTGTGAAATCGAAAAGATTTCCTTTGACTTCGGTGTCGTATTTCTTTTTGTTGTTTTTCTATGTTAGGTATGTTTAGGATTACTACTTAGGGTCGTTATCTTTAATCGTCGAAATCGTAGAATATCTTGAGAGAGAGACATCATTTGATCTTCTTTTCAAATTTTTTACTTAGTCTTTGAGTTTGGCTCCCTGTAAATAGATACGTTGTCTTCGATTGTAATAGAAACATTCGAATCAATAAAATTTGAGTTTAGTTAGATTCTTTGATGCGTCGGATTTTTCTATTCCTTAGGATTTTATTTCTTTTTGTAAAATTAATTGTAATCCATCTCGCTTTCGTTTTATGTCAAGTGGTGTAAGAGTGTTTTGAGCCGTTATGACTGTAATAGTTTGTGATTAGTTTTAGGATAGGTTTGTTATATGCTTTGGGAACGGGTTAATTCTTGGTTTTAGGATACGATAGAAGTGCAGCCCTCCAAAACTTCAACTATTGAATTTTGTTGAACTTGTATTACGATATTTGCTCCCAAAAAAAAAAAAAAAAAAACTTGTATTACGATAATATTTTCTTTTTTCTTTTTTTATTAATCTAGAAGTACAAGCAGTGGTGAATATGTTTAGGGATAAAAGTTACACAAAACACATTATGGAAGTACTTAAAAGATGACAAAATCAGACTTTAGGTATGAAAATGAAAATTTCCATTTATTAATGGGTTAATACTACAAATTTTTTTTCAAATTATGCCCATTGTGATAGAAATATCTTGATTTTTTTACTTGTCCATTGTGATAGAAATATCCCAAACTTTCTTTTGTCATGAAAAATATCAAATTTATACTAGTGTGACCTATTATATACCCTAGATGGAACTTAAGTATACGGTATATTTGTTACATATGCATAAGTTTGGATTATTTCATGATACAAAAAGAAGTTAAGAGTATTTGTGTCACAGTGAGCAAGTTTAAGATTTTTGGTAACACATTTTTTTAAAGGTTTTGTGTTATAGTGAGTATATTTTGGGATTTAAAAAAAAAAAAGAATTTGCCCTTTATTAATCAAAATAGATTTTTGGTCATTCAATGACCAACATACAGTGATTAAAAGTGTACTTTTGGCTAGAACAATATCGCAATGTGGATAGAGACAGGCAAAAACGGCTATATCAATGCAAATTCCTTTTGAAAGGTGACTACTGTGCTGCGAAAAGATGTAAAATCACATGTTTGGTAATACATGTTTTAAAGTTGTCGTACCTCAATATTTCATGAGATGATATCTTAAAAGTCAAGGTAGCAGTTAAGGTGCTTGCCAAAACATATCTGAAGGCTGTAGTACTCCCTTTTCACAATTGGAGCTGCTGGGGAAAACTATACCCTACAGCTTCTATATCTTGCTTCAAATTTTGCAGACTTTTAGTTTCATCGGCAAACATTGGAATGATCCTAACATGGCTCTTTGGAAATTTATGCTGTTGTTTGAATATACTTTTACTAGGTTCAGGGGCACACATTACGCGAATGTGTATAGTGAGGTGGTGCCATCTAGTACCACTACGGGGATAACCTCTTAGGCGATGATCCAAGCCGCAAGATTTGTCTATAACCTTTTGATGTAGAAGAAGCTGTAAGAATAGAGCTTCACAAGCTTTAATGTATTAGTTTACTTTTTGATACATTTTGTTTCTGACCCTAAAAGTCAAATGACATTTAAACAATATGGCATTAAATAAGGAATTCCGGGTACTCTAAATATAAAGAGAAATCTTATTTATGAAAAAGCTAAATTATTCAAAGTCTTTTCTAACTTTTCAATAATTTTTTTTTTTTTCGTTTTTTCGTTTTATTTTCTTCGTCTGTCGTTCATCTTCTCTATTGGAAAGGATCTCTGAGCTCTAGTTTCACCTTCTCGTGGTGCCTTGTCTTCATTAGATGTTTACCGCCATCGAGGAGTGTCTCCGTGTCGCCATCCTCGTCAACTAGATCCTTGCTACCCTGTCATTAGAGGGCCGTGTTGACAATTTCCAAAGGAAGAACAAGTGCGTGTGTAGTGAAATCATTCGCTTGTGTTGCGAATGGTATTCGAGCTAAAGAGAAATTTCATGTAATTGGACAGTGAAAGTGGAAGTCTTGTGATCGTTTTGTTTTGGCATAACACTCAACAGAGAGGCACAGACAGATATCTTGGCGAGCTCGACAGCCATGGCCGAGTCTCTATATCTCTGCAAACTCGAAGCACCGCTTCTGCTGCTTCTTTTGTTTGGCTGCCATTGAAGTTGCTTTGAGCTCGGTTGCCATGGTTATGAAGATTAGGGAAAACCGTGAGGACATGTGGCCCTTCAAATTCAATTTGAGCTTGAACAACAAACATTGACTCTTGAGATGGAAAAAAACGAAGGAAATTTGGATCGTGTAATGAAACTCACAAATCTCTGAGATGGAAAACCTGGTGCTGAGAACCTTTAGGTGGAGAAGATGAACAAACCGAAGAACTTAAAGAGAAAGAAAAGAAAACAGAAAATGAAAAAAAAAGAAAGAAAATAATTTGAGAAAAATAAGCAAAATGTGTTGATTTTCATGCCTTGTAGGACAGCTGACAATAGCTGGATTTTAGGTTATCAATTTTCAGTGACACTATATTGACATTCACACAAAGATTTATGAGTAAATCGACATATTTAAAAAAATTAGGACAGAAATGGCATCTGTATGATACATTCGGTAGTGATTTGATAATTTTACCTTATTTTAGCTAACTTTTGAGTTTAAAATTTGGGGCCGTATTTATATGTCCAGCTTGGCATTCTTTTTATTTGGTATTTCTCATTGTTCAACCAATTACAACCCCAAACAGTATATACAAAAAGCCTATTGCAAAAAGGAGAAATGCACGTAAAGTACTTCCATCAATATATGTCTGCGTTAGTTCTACATCTACAATCCTTTTAATCTTATCTCACATCCATTTCCTAGACGTTGCTATCTTCCCAATTTCCTAAACACTTAACTTTGAAATTTAATTTAAGGCTCTATTTATTTTGCAAAAAACATTTTATCAGAAGATATTTTCTTCATTTTTTTAGCTTTTAGGTCACTTGAGTCAATGGCCTATTCAATGTAAAATCTATGTTCAAATTCAGTAAAACAATCTCCTCTTTTAAACATTAGAAATCATTTTGCATAAAAATGAATAAACATTAGCGCTTGAACCAGAGAGCTTGATGCTTTGGACATGGGATCCCCAACACTCTTGCTTGAGTCCTCAGTGGCTAGTCTCATGACCCTAATGCCTATGCCTCAACGTGGTGCCTTAGACCTTGGGTCCCTAGCGACCATACCCAACTATGCAGCTCATGGGCTTGAGTCCATTGAGGTTGGCATTGGTACCTTGGCGGTTGAGTCGAAGGCCTCAACTCCCATGCTCGAGTACCTGGCTCGTGGGCCTAAGTTATTGAGGCCTAGGCTCAAGTCCATTGAGACTCGGCCCATGTCCATGGAGGTCGGGCCAGACCCTGACGCTTATGCTTGGGTCTCTAGCAACTATACTTATGTCCTCCGCTCTTGCACTTGAGTCATTTGCATTTGAGCCTAAGTTCACAGTGGCCGGGCTTGAAACCCCGTTTTGGCGCATAGGCTTGGGACCTTGGTTTGACACTTGAGTTTGACTATATCGAGGTTGAGCACATGTCCATGGAGGTTGGGCTTAGGAATTCAATGCTTGTGCCTGGGTCCTGGTGGCCATGTTGGTGTACCTCATTCTTGTGCCCAAGTCTACGGCACTTGAGCCCAAGTCTACATAGGCTGAGCCTAAGTTCAATGAGGCGAGGCTTGAATCCATAGAGGTTGGGCTATGGAACCAGGTGCTTGTACCGAAGTCCTTGATGACCATACCTAGCTCCTATTCCCAAGTCACCTATACCTAGGCTCAAGTCCACGAAGGCCAAAACTGAGAACTTGGTGCTCATGCTTGGGTCCCTAATGACCATGCTTAGGCAACTAGCTCTAGCGCCCAAGTTACAGGCACCCGAGCCCAAGTCCACAATGCTTAGCTCGAGCTTAGGTCCACAAAGGTCCGATTAATGCTTGTGCATGGTTCTCAATGGCCATGCTCGAGCACTCAGCTTTTGCCCCTTAATCATCGACGCTTGGGCTTAGGTTGATTGAGATTAGACTTGGCTCCACAAGGTTGGGTTGAGACCCTGGTGTCAGTTCCCAAGTCCCCAAAAGACATGCCCTAGTATTTGGCTCTCGTGCTCAAGTCATTAGCTCCCGAGCCTTGGTCCATGGAGGTTAGGCTCAAGACCCTGATTTGATGCTCGAGCTTAGGTCCATTGAGGTTGGACCTAGATCCATATAGTTTGAGCTTAAGACCTTATTGTATGTGCCTAGGTCCTTGATGGCCATTCCCAAGTAACTGGCTTTCTCGCCTAAGTCACTCTCACTTAGGCCCAGTTCCTCGGTAGTGAGGTTTAGGTCTATTGAGGCCGGGCTTAAGACCTCGGTGCCTATGCT
Organism: Eucalyptus globulus; assembly: GCA_014182545.1. Lineage (NCBI taxonomy): Eukaryota > Viridiplantae > Streptophyta > Magnoliopsida > Myrtales > Myrtaceae > Eucalyptus > Eucalyptus globulus. Next base: position 12,072,501 of record CM024725.1, on the reverse strand, counting down.
CGAGTCCTTGGTGGTTGTGCTAAAGTCATTGGCGAATGTCCTTGGGTCCATCAAGGTTGGGCTAGATCCTTTGACGACTTAGTATGTCTTATATTGCACAAATAGTGTGTCTCTATAGGAAAATTATTTTCAAATTTCCGAATGAGGGAAAGTATTTTCAAGTTTATTTTCAGATTTCAGTCAAATATCAGAAAATATTGCCATTTTTCTGGAAATGATTTCTTAGGATGTTGACACCCAAATTTTTGTTGATATTTTAAGTATTTGCTTAGTTTACAAAATGTAAAAAATAAAAATAATAATATATATGCGAAGATAAAAAGAAAAATAATAAAGAAATAAAAAAGACTAGGAAAATAAAAATATATAGTTGATAGCCCATCTACATGTAGTCGAATAGCCCATCTACAACAAGCCCATTTATTTCAGCTAGAATTTCCATCCCACTAATCTCATTTCTTTCACGACCCAACTTCCCATGTTTTGAGCCCAAGAAAACAATAAAGGAGCCCAGCCCCTGTCTCACATTCCTTGGCATACGCTCACGTTGTGAACAAGAAGGGGGTGACACGAGGATGAAAGCAACAAATGGGAAATAGGAAGAGAGAGCATTTGTGAGCTAAGGAGATGACAAGCAGTGACTCAAGCATGCCTGAGTTTTTTAAAACCAAGGTGAACTACACATGGGAAAAGATTCCTCCTGAGAAAATATTAGGTAGGTTGACCACGCCAAGTCACCATGCATTGGCTCAATTAAGAATTGACACGTGGCTGATGGGCCCCATATTTCCCTTCTTCAAACTTTTGCATCCTCCCTCTCTTCATTAGTTGCCGGTCTTCTTCTCCTTGCATGAACCCCCCCCACTCTTCAATTAGAGGACACGCTCTCTCCTCTCTTTTGCATCTTCCAAGAAAAAGAAGTTTGCTCTGTCTCTTTTTTTTTTTTTTTTTCAAAATACTCTCTCTCCTCCCCCAACAAAGAGCCCGCTGGTCATGTCTAAAGTTGAGACCCGCCTCCTTCAACACGTCGCCTTTGCCTCCACTATCACTTTCAAGAACCACTCCCTTTCTGTCGCTCCCAAGAGCCCTTGTTGAATAGCATCCAAAGCTTAGATCTGACGCCTTCGCCACGTTGCCTCAACCGTCATCTCCAAAAACCACTCCCCTCTCTCTCGCCCCTAAGAGCCCCCGCTAGTCACATCCCGAGCTAATATATGCCTTTTCCAACCTAAGAAGCATTCCCCTTCTTGTGTTTTCATTCTCTTTTTTAAGGAAGATGAGACGAAGTCCAGATGAATCGAAAACACGTGGACTTTGAATGTGACATCCTGGATTTTCATTCCTGTTTTCAATTGAAAAAATTGGGCCTTTTATTGATGTGCCTATAGTGCTATTCTCAAAGTCGATCACTCGTGAGATAACTAGATTATCTGGGAAAGTCATTAAGAGATTTTAATGCAATAGACTTGAGGATTCGACTAGGATTCGACTACTTGATCGTGCTCATCTGCAGAGATCATTTCGGCACAGTAAGATCGATTAAAAATCAGAGATAGGTCGGTTCGACTAAGATGTGTAGTTAAACATGGGTGATTCCATTAAATTGCAAAATTCTTGTCAATTGGTATTAGATTGATTTTTCTATCATTTTGGTACCCTATGCTTGTATTTGAAACCTCGAGATGTTCACGATTACCAAGAGTCGCAAATGTGTCAAAGAGGTTTATTGTGGTTTAAGGAAAATCGACCACGGGTCATTTGTATTAAAAATTTCTGAAAGCTATCTAGTCGCCTAGGTCACGCTAAAATCGTGCCGGATCGAAATTAACCGTGAATTTGAATATGATTTCAGAAATTGAAAGTTCTATCATGTCACAAGTCATTTTAGGAACGTCGAATCGCCTTCTGGAGATTTTTCTAGAAACCAAGACTTTTGAGAAAAAGTTGAGGTAGGGCTGTTTTTGTCCAGAAAATGCAAAAGACTGCTTTTGATTGTGAAATTGGGATGCAAGTGGGATTATTTAGCGAGGAAAAATGTCAATTTGATCGAGGACTCGATATTGGAATTTTTAGGAGCTGAATTGAGTTGATTCATGAAGGATTGAAGTCCAATTAAAGGGAAATGTGTGCAAATTCATGTGCCCCCATGGCCATGACTTGTGGACCATCTCAAAAGGCTTATAGAAGGGATTTTGTGTTGGAAATGTTGCTGTGGAAGACAACTTACAAGTGGGACACACCAAGGGGACCAAGAGGATGAGAATGAAGACCATGGTGCCCCCCCTCCAACCCTCCAAGCCAATTTGTCCTCCCCTCTCTCCTTCCTCCTAGCTACCGTCGAGTAGCTCCCTTCCCAGCTTCTTCAAGCTTCAAATATTTCCAGAGGACAGAGCCAGTAGCTAGCTGAAGCCGCCGTCGCCTCGTTTGTCCTCCGTTAACTTGCCGGGTCGCCATTGCTGCTCGTGCGCGTCTCCACCATCCCTGGCCACCGTCCTGCTTCAGTCGTGAGCCCAGGTGACCCCTCGAGCTAGTCGTAAGAGCCTCACCGTCACTGGAGCTGCTAGGTCAACTACTTGCTGCCGTGAAGCCTCGCCGAAGCTCCGCCTGCCCGCCATCTGTCCTTACTCGCTCAACCGACCATTGACCAACCCTTCTCAGCCCTAGATCAACACCGAGTAGTGTGGGTGTCACTAGCATGGTTTGGCCCATTTTCAAGGCTTTCCTGATCCCATTTGGTGGTCCCACTTTGGAGTTTCTCGCCCCTCGCCGCGTCCCTGTCGTTTTGATCCGAGCGCATCATTAATCAAGTAAGTTTAACTCACTAATCCTTGCTTAGTAAGTTAATGAAGTTTAAGGGTTGATTAGTTTAAACTAAGTGTGGATTAGGTGGATAGTTAGATTAGATTAACAATTTAATTAATTAACAATTTAATTAATCGTTATTGCATGTTGGGTGGTTAGAGTAGTGTAATTAGAGTCTAGACAAGCTATAATATTTATCTAGAGTGGTTCGAACTTTTCTAGGCCCGTCTCGTCTTTCAATTAGGCTTTACGGGCCTAAGTTTTATTTATTGGCATTTATTAATTATTTTCTATAATTAATTAATTAATTTTCGGAAATTAGACCAAGATAGTCGGTGACCAAAATTTTATGCTGATTGCAGTGGTGTGATCTGTTTATTTAATTGACTGTTATTTTGTGCTGATTGAATGTGATTTGCAATTTTAGGTATTTATCCCAAAATTTATTTAATTTCAGTAATTAATTAGAGAATTACCGGGCGTTGGTTTATAATGCCAAAAATGTTTTCATCGATTATATAATTAGTGAGAATTTATAAGGTGAAAATATTGTATTTTTGGCTAAGGCCGACCGTGTACTCACACACTAGTATTTTTTTATCGGGTATGATAAAAATGGTGAAAATGTTAGTGATTAGCTTCTGGTGAGCAATAATTTATCAGTTTCGAGTGAGCAATATACTCTATTATCAACTTTGGGTGAGCAGTATACTCTGTGGTCAGCTTTTGGTGAGCAATAATTTATCAGCTTCGAGCGAGCAATATACTCTGTTATAAGCTTTGAGTGAGCTTATACTATCTATCTTCAGCTTAGGGTGAGCAGTCTTGATTTGATAGGACCTTATTGATAGTATTGAATGGACCTACCATGGAAAGGTCATGATGACATGTAATCGACTGAGTCGATTGATCGATGGTTCGATATGTTTTAAGGAATTGAAATGTTGTGATGATTGATTGAGTTTATGAATTAAACTGACTTGCAAAAAGAGATTGGGGCCAAGGTAAGTTCTACGACTTGTGTTTGTGCTTAGGCAGCTCTCATGGAGTATTTTCTTCTTAACCAGGTTTTAGGGGGTTGAACTCGCTGAGACGTCGTCTCACCTTGTTGTGGGATAACATTTCAGTTCCTTAGATGGCAACTCCTCCTGAGCATTTTGGTTGAATGAAGAAGGTTACAGAACATACATCTTACATTTCATTGCATGGGAGCCCTAGGGACTGGACCTATGAGCTGATAAGGTTCATAGTCTAGGTCGATATGGGTCTACCTAAAAAGGTATCCCACCAAAACTGATCATGGTACTGCTAGGCTCAAGATGGCCAAAGAGAGGGTCCCATATCGGAATCTAAGATACCTCTGTATGTGCTAGAGGTTGCTTTTGGAAAGGGCACGACAGATCCTCCAGGGGGTTCGGTGGTGGACGCAGAACCGGACCTGTCAAATCCAGGGTCCCCGGTGTATTCTGCTGAAGGCTCTAGTTGGAGTGTGGATGAAGATGAAGAGGAGGACGAGGATCCTTAGTTTTGTGAAACCCCCACCCCTGTCTTGTAGACCATATATATACATATCAATTTGTATCGTATATGACTTGTTGGGATATGTATATATAAGTGTGATGTTGGTTTTAAAAAATTATGGCCCTACTTTCCTATCCCATATTGTTGTTGTCTGAGGATTATTTATTTGCTTCCGCATGCGTATTAAAATGAATGGGTCGACAATGCATCCTGGGATATCGCTATTTAATGATCGCAGAGGGATGGGCACGTGCTCGGAGGATCGGGGCGTGACATTGAACTTTCATTTGTGTTTGTTGTTTGGTCTTCTTTTGTTCTATTTGTGTTTATGAGGGTGGTGTTTGTAAGCTCTATATGTTGGGTGTGGTTGGGTGTGCCGATGTCATGGTGCATAACTAGTTTTCCTTCAATTTTCTTTTTTTTTAGGTCAAAGTTCTTTAGTTTAGGTAGGCTTTACATTGCTTTTTTTTTTTTCTCCATAATTAGGTATTATCACCGTTATTCTTGTGTTTGTTTTGTTTTACTTCATGCTCTCTTCGTGTCTTGAATAAGTAGAACCTCTCACTTGGACCTGGTTCATTACAACGGCTATGGACCTCATGATATGCGTGAATCTCCCAAGATTTATCAAATTGGATGGCCCAAATCACTTAACTCATCATGGATTTAAACCTATGAATCTCAAGACAAGATTTAGCTATAGACATTTGTACAAGCAGTTTGAAGCAAATCAAAGCAAATTCCTTCAAGTTCAAATTGTACTTTCAATTCAAGAAATCCACCAATAGAAATACAATATCGGTATTCAACATTATACCCCTTACGAAAAAGGGAAAATTATCGTGAATTCTCAAGACAAGATTTAGCTATGAACATTTGTACAAGCAGAAAGCAGAAAAGTCCCGACTAAAGCTAAATATCATTTATGGCGGGGAGTTACTCCAAGGAAGCAACATGTAGTGCTTCTGCAAAGGATGGATAGACATGGGCCTTCCCGAACACCTGAGACAGAGAAACAGCCTCCCTTATGTTGGAGAAATCTTCTTGAAGTGTTTTGAAGTTGACAAAACGTTTCTATCAGTCTAGTCTGAAGGCTTGCAGACTCTGCTATTTAAAGTCTAAGACCTCCGACAGCCCAGACTCAAGACTCAAAGTTTATCCTCATTGATGCAGTCTCTAATCCGTTGAAGAAAGGTTATCCAGAACATGATGTTTCGTTAAGGATTTAACCTTATCAACTGGAGAAGATCTCGTGGCTGGAAAAGACATAATGGAGTCCTTTGATTGATCGAAGATTGACTCGATAATTGAAGATCCGGTGATTGTCTAAATATTATCGGAAGGTTCTACTTATGGAAACCGAGATCCCGATTGTATGGGCGAACACGATTGATGGGCTATCAACACGTTCCTTTAATAGCTTGAACAATCTTCCTAATTGATTCCGTCCAACGGGTAGATTGGAGGAATTCCTTTGGTAAGTGCCAACGGGTATGACGGCATAAAGGAGTATATAAGGAAGACGGTCTTAGTTGTTCAAGGTGTGCGTGATAGAAGAATTCCAAAGTCTGAAGCTCCTTTTTGTTTAGACAATTCCTTTGAGCGAATACTTGTATACAAAAGAGAGTCTATATTTGTGAGAAATCTTGAGGAGGTGTGGTAGAACATCTACACTGTGGAATCAAGGCAAAGCTGTGCTGTAACTTCTCTTTTGTTCATAGTGGAATCCAGCCAATAGGCTGTCAAGAAGAAGAGTGGACGTAGGCTTGATATAAGCGAACCACTATAAACCGCGTGTTCAATTTTCTCTTCTCTCAGTCTTACTTTGATTATTGTTTGTCTCAAATCCATCAACTGTTTAAGTATTGTGCAATTGTTGAAGAAAAATCTTTTATATACCTATTCACCCCCCTCTAGGTACTCATACTAGTAATATCAATTGGTATCAGAGCCTGTGTACTTACTTTATTTGAAGTGTTTTACTTCGTAGTAAAAGATCCATGGTTAGTATGCTAGCACCAGGGCTGATGGAAGGGCAAAGCAATACCAGACCACCCTACTTTGATGGAAATGATTACAACATCCGGAAGAACAAGATGAAAGCTTTCCTACGATCAAAGGATCCTCCTGGAATGGGACGTTGTAGAAAAGGAATTACTCCTACCACCGCATCGCCGAAAGAGGGAAAGAAACCGATGAGACCAGCGAATGACTCAGGAAGAGATAATCAAGAGACAAGCACTCGATGCAAAAGCAATTTACTCCTTATATTGTACTTTGTCACCAATTGAATATAATAGAATATCTTCTTGTGTTACAGCAAAAGAAGTTTGGGACAGATTGCATATCACCTATGAAGGAACGATCAAGTGAAGGAAACAAGAATCAACATTCTTCTCGGTCAATACGGCCTTCAGAATGAAACCGGAGAATCTATAACTGACATGTTTAGTTGTTTTACAGATATTGTGAATGGTCTTGAAAATCAAGGTCAACCAATTTCTGATCCCATGAAGGTAAACAAGCTACTGCGTGGACTCTCCAAGGATTGGAATCACATAAAGACTTCGATAAGAGAGACGCAAAGAATTATGCCACTATCTCTGTCGACGAGCTGATTGGAACTCTTCAGTCTTATGAAGTGGAACGGATCAATGAAGATGAAGATCCAAAAGGTAAGAAATCCATTGCATTAAAATCAAATGATGATTCGATGATACAGATTCTCAAGATGATATGGACGATGAGGAGCTTGCTCTCATGATAAGAAGATTCAGAAAACTGAATAGAAAAGGAAGAATGTTCAACTCAAAGAAACAAAGCTTTCAAAGACAGCAGACCAAATCTGTTGATGATGAGGAACCAAACAAAGATGTAGTCTGCTTTGAATGTAAGAAAAAGGGACACATCGGACCCAACCCGTCCTCTTACGAAGAAGAAGAGAGGAAAAGCTGAAAAGTTCGAAAAGCTCTCAAAGCCGAAACACAGGTGATACATAGTGTGAAGAAAGTGACAATGAATATGCCAATCTATGTCCGATGGCACAATCGGACTTAGACTGGATCGACTCGGATGGTGGATTTGAGGCAAGTAATTTAAAATTCTGTCAAAGTTTCTAAATACATTGATGAACTGTGTTTTAGTCTTAAGACTTCTCTCAAAAGAATTTCCGAACTGAAAAAGGAAAACTCAGCTTTAAAACAAAAGGAAAATGTTTTAGTAGAAAGAGTTAAAAGTCTAGACTTGATCAAGCTTCCACTCTTAAAGAAAATGAAGATAATCTTTTAAAAGAAAATGCTCTTTTAAAAACAGACTTATCAAATATTTCAAAGAAATTTTCAATAGGGTCTGAAAAACTTGAAAAAATTCTTTCAGCTCAAAGACCTTACTTCAATAAGTCCGGTCTAGGTATGACAGCAGAAACAATTCCCTTGATTGATTTTCCTAAAGTAAAAGAAAGAATTAAGAAAAGACTCTCAAGAGAGACTTACAAAAATCATTTCAAGAAAGTTTTTTAAAATCTGTAGGTAGAAATGCTCTCGGATGTTCAAAATGCAACAGTCCGGATCACTTTGAAAAAGAGTGTCCTAAGGTTTGGAAACCATTTAAGAAAATATGGGCCAATACTGCTATGTTACTAACACCAAAGGACCCAAGAAAGTTTGGGTACCAAAGAAAGCTTGAGACTTTATTTTAAATGCAGGTCACCGTCAAGAAAAATGTAAAGTGGTATCTTGACAGCGGATGCTCAAGACACATGACATGAGACTCAAATTGTTTTATAAAGCTTGCTCAAGTAAATGGTGGAAAAGTTTCATTTGGAGGAAACAACAAAGGAAGTATTGTGGGATTTGGAACTGTGAAAATTAGAAATCTCACAATAAGTAATGTTTCCTTAGTGGAAGGACTCAATTACAATCTTCTCGGATTAGTCAATTGTGTGATACTGGTTTCAAGATCTTCTTTCAAGAAGGAATATGTTACGGAATCGTAAAGACTCTACTCGATCTTTCATGGGTCGAAGACATGGAAACATCTATCTTCTGGATGTGAAACCAAATGAATCGCAATGTTTTATCTCAATTCAAGACGAAGCAAGCTTATGGCACAGAAAGTTTGGTCATGTCAACATGAAGCAATTAGCCAAAATTTCATTAAAGCAGCTTGTTCGAGGACTACCCAAATTACCTTATCAAAAGACTGATTCATGCACTCCATGTATTCTGGGAAAGTAGGTAAGAAATTCATTTAAGCCAATAAATCATGTCTCTACTAATCATGTACTATAGTTGCTGCATATGGATCTCTTCGGACCAACCATAACACAGAGTATTAGAGGTAAGAAATATTGCCTAGTAATTGTGGACGATTACTCCCGTTTTACTTGGGTATATTTCCTTGCAAGTAAGTCCGAAACCTTCTCGTATTTTGAAAAATTTGCTAAAAAGGTTCAAAATGAAAAAGGATGTGTTATCTCTAGTATAAGAACAGATCATGGAGGTGAATTTGAAAATCAAGATTTTACAAAATTTTGTGATGAATCTGGCTTTAAGCATGTGTTCTCCTCTCCATATACTCCTCAAAAATGGAGTTGTGGAAAGAAAGAACAGATCTCTTCAAGAAATGGCTAGAACTCTTTTAATTGAAAGTAAGATTTCTTCACGATTTTGGGCTGAAGCTGTTTCAACAGCTTGCTATATCATCAATAGAGTCTTCTTAAGACCTATTCTAGAGAAAAACCCTTATGAGTTATTCAAAGATAAGAAGCCTATTGTTTCATACTTTCATGTATTCGGTTGCAAATGTTTTATATTGAAAAATGCAAAAGATCGAGTTGGTAAGTTTGAAGAAAGATCGATGAAGGTATCTTCCTTGGATATTCTACATCAAGCAAAGCCTTCGAGTCTATAACAAGAATAGCCAGTCGTGGAGGAGTCAATGAATGTCGATTTCAAGACTCAACGCAAGATGAATCAAGTCGACTCATCAAGAAGAGTCCAACCTCGCTCCACCTTCCAAAGCTTACAACTCAAGAAGCATCTCGAGACTGAAAACCAGCATCAGGTTGTTCGTGAAGATCCAAACAAAGAGAGATCATCAACCAGACAAATCAACAAGTAATTGGAAGCATAAGTCCAGTCATCCCAAAGATCTTATTATCGGCGAAATTAATGAAGGAATTCGCACCATCCAAAAGGCGAGAAGAGTCTAGTCTTTGTGGCTCTCGTTTCTAAAATTGAACCAAAGAGCATAGAAGAAGCTTTATTTGATGAAAGCTGGATTGAAGCTATGCAAGAAGAGCTCAGATAGTTCAACATTAATGATGTCTGGGAATTGACATCCAAACCAAAAGGTAAAACTGTTATTGGAGCTAAATGGGTGTTCGAAACAAGATGAATGAGAAAGGAAAATTAATTTAAAACAAAGCAAGACTCGTGGCCAAGGGATATATGCAAGAAGAAGGAATAGACTATGATGAGACTTACGCACCAGTAGCAAGGTTAGAAGCTATTCGACTATTACTTGCGTTTACTTGTTATAAGAATTTCAGGTTATTCCAAATGGACATCAAAAGCGCCTTCCTAAATGGATTTATCCATGAGGAAGTTTATGTGGAACAACCACCGGGGTTTGAAGACCCAAAGAAACCAGACTCAGTCTTCAGACTGAAAAATGCTTTGTATGGTTTAAAGCAAGCATCTCGAGCTTGGTACGACATATTAAGTAAGTTCTTAATACAAAATGGATTTGTCAAAGGTAAAGTAGATACGACTTTATTTATCAAAAAGGAAAACAAAAGTTTCTTACTTGTTCAAATATATGTGGATGACATTATTTTCGGATCCTCTAATGAAAATCCGTGCAAGAAATTTTCTAAGTCTATACGGGATGAGTTTGAAATGAGTATGATGGGAGAGTTAACATTCTTTCTTGGTCTTCAAGTAAAACAATTGAAGGAATGAACTTTTATTTATCAAGAAAAATATGTTAATGATCTTGTCAAAAGGTTTGGACTGAAAAGTGCAAAAAGACCGACATACCGATGTCAAGTTCTTTGAAGATAGACAAAGATGAAGAAGGGAAGAAAGTTGATCAAAAGCTGTACAGAGCATCATTGGTTCACTTCTTTATCTTACCGCTTCTAGTCCCGACATTTTGTTGAGTGTTTGCATCTGTGCTAGGTTTCAATCAGATCCTAGAGAATCCCATCTCAGTGCTGCGAAACGTATCATTAAATACGTTGCTTCATCATCAAGCATTGGTCTCTAGTATCCTAAGAAGGGAGACTTTAATCTTCTGGATATTCGGACGCATTTTGATCTGGCCGTTGCGGGTTGATAGAAAGAGCACTTCGGGAACTTGCCGTGCTTGGAAGCAGGGACAGTGTCTTGGTTTTCAAGGAAACAAAACATTGTGTCTCTTTCAACAACAGAAGCAAAGTATGTAGCCCTTGGAAGTTGCTGTTCGCAAATTCTATGGATAAAACAACAGCTAAGAGACTTTGAAATTGAAGACTCATGCACGGAGATTAATTGCGACAACACCAGCGCTATCAACCTCACCAAAAATCAATTCTCCACTCAAGAGCAAAGCATATAGAGATTCGACATCATTTTATTAGAGACCATGTTCAAAATGGAGATGTTTCAATTCAATTTGTTGACTCAAAGAACCAACTAGCGGATATATTCATAAAGCCTTTGGAGAAAAATCAATTTGAATCTATCCGTTCCAGACTCAACATTTTGAGGTATGAGGATATCAAAGTCTAAAGACTTTCAGACTTCGACTTTTTACAAGACTTTATATTTAAGATAGTCTTGGTACGACCGTCGGTCGTAAAGTCTTTCTCTCTTGAATCTCATCTTGAAAAGGTACGATCGTCGATCGTGTGTTTAAATTGTTGCTATATTTAATTGGCGTAATTATTGCATCGTTTCATTTTCAAAAAGGAAGTTACTTTTGAAATAGCTATTTTTACGGAAAAAGACAGTTATTTTGAAAAGGCATTTTTATTTCCTTTGTGACGGTTCGTTTATCCCTCTTTTTAACCGATCGTGCACTTTGTCAATTCCTCTTCACTTTACTCTCAAAAACCCTAGAAAGCATCGATCCTCCATTCCCATTTGTCTTCTTTGTTTAATCTTCAAAAAGTTGTCATCTTTCCGGGAAAGTCAAGCAAGGAAACTTCCAAAACGAGAAAGATGTCATCTTCAAGATAGTCTTCAAGAATCGCAAGCGGGGACCACGACGAACGAGTGAGGGCCTACGCACTTCGATCTTACCAAGAAGAAGTGACTCCGAACAGCAAGCGAGCTCACAACATTCTCGGTAGCGTCATTCTCCTCCATCTAGTCCTCAAGGCGTTGATCATCAACAACATGAAGAAATCATCGAGGATGCAGACCCTGTAAGAGTTCAAAAGCCCGCTTATATTTACTAGCTATATCGTGCTTTAAAAGGAATTCGTACTCCTTTGAACTATATTGATGATTTTCTTAAAGACAAAGGACATGGGAACGAATATATCTTTCCGCAAAAATGGAAAGTTTGGGAATTGCTCGTAAAGGGGTGGCCGAGGAAACCCTTGCAAATATCCCAAGTGATCCTCGTGATCAGGGCCGAATCAGATGGGAATGATGATGACAAATTGTACAATCAATTTCAACCGAAAATGGGTGTTGCGGTTGAAAATCAAGGAAAAAGGGGAGATTTGTTCAGATCGAAGGAGCAAAAGGATCTCGTACAAAATTGCTGAAGCGTGGGGTAATAAACCCTAGGAGTGTGGATTTTGACTTTCGGATGCCGTGAACATGAACTTGAGGGAAAAGTTCAGTTATCTTCAACTTGAAAAGTTCTACTCGACACTACAGAGGCCTATGCTGAATTAACTGCATATTTCTATTCAAATCTTAGCTTTTTGGATGCGAATGGATTCTCTTTCAGCGTTAAAGACCAAGACTATGTTGTGGATATGAATATGCTGGCAGATGTGTTAGAAGTTGAAAGAGGAAGATATCAACCAATCAAAGTTTCCATTGCTCGGGCCACACTTGAACTGGTGAAGGACAGGAGAACAGATGAAAAGATCACCTACTTAAGGATGGATGCATTCAACATCTTGCTTCACAAGATTGTGATTAATTGCCTCCGACCGAAATCAACTTCCAAGACTGATGTTTCAAGTTCAAAGGCCAAGCTGATGTATGCCATTCTATTTGGGAAAAGGTTTTCTCTCCCTCACACTGTTATGTTTCACATGTATAGAGCAATGATGAAGGACATAGGTCAACTCCCTTACCCAAGCCTTGTTACAAAGTTATACAGACATCTGAATATTCAGCCTCCACAAATCTTTGTGTTCGACCATGCGATCATATGGTGGTAGGACTGAAAATGGTGACCAAAATGCGTCAAGGAACTTGAGTAAGGAGTTGGAGAAATTCAAGGAGAAGACTCTCAAAATCTCATCAAATCTCTTCTACAGCTAAAAGAAAAGGGAAGGAGCCCATGGTTGCTCCATCCAAGAGAAGAAGAGCTCTCCTCGTTGAGGATGAAGATGATGAGGAAGACATCACCATCTCTGCAATGGCTTTAAAGAATTTAAGTCGACCTGTTCCACAGAAAGAATCGGAACAAATGTCGAAAGAAGCAGAGGAGAAGGAAGAAGAAGAAAGAGAAGCTGAAAAAGAAGCGAGGGAGGAAAGACTCAAGAAGAAAGAAGAGAAGAAGGAGAACTTGAGGAACACTCTTCTCCATCCGTAGGCATGGAAACGGGGGAGATCGGGAGAAAGGAGTGAAGTCTTCATATCCCCGATGCAAGTGAAGGAGTCGGTTGCTCACCCTGCACCTGGAGGATATTTATGCCTCTCAATTTCCGGAGGAAGGTCCTTCGGTTTCATCGCCAAACTTGCGAGAATATGCTGATCTACCATCGTCGCATTTACTCCATCGATCGAGCCGAAGCAAGTACTGGGTGATAATGGAACAGATTTTCGTAGAATCATGGATATTCTCTTGGAGATGCGAGGTCAAATTTATGCATTGGGATGCGAAGTTCAAAGCTTGAAGAATGAAGGTCAAGCTTCTTCCTGTTCATTGAATGATAAGATGCAAGCTCTCTCTGTTCGAAATCGGCCAATGCCAAGAGTGAGGAGATTGCACATCTAAAGGAAGACTTTAAAAGGCTGGAAGGCATCGTTCGCCTATGGAAGATTTCCAGCTTGTCCGCGTTCCCAAGCAATCTTGACTTCATCTCATCCTTTTTAATGATGACAAAAAGGGGGAGAGATGTAAGATTTGAACAAACTTTCAATCATTAAACTTTTAACTGTTTGTTGGATTGTTTTGTTGTTTGAACTCGTTTGACTTTTTTTTTTGTCGGGATGAGAACCGAACTAGACTTGGACTTGACTGCTTCTATTAACTAGTATTGATATCTTATGGATGACTTTATCATATACTAGACTAACCTATTTTCTGTGGTTGCGGATTCTAGTGTTATTCTTTTAGCCATTTATCTCTATAAGATATGCATATGTGTTTGAGAAATGTTTTGCAGGTCAAAGTTATCCAAATCTGCAGGAAAGTTTTGTCACCATAAAAAATGGGGAGATTGTTGGAGAAATCTTCTTGAAGTGTTTTGAAGTTGACAAAACGTTTCTATCGCCTAGTCTGAAGGCTTGTAGACTCGCTATTTAAAGTCCGAAGACCTCCTGACAGCCGAGACTCAAGACTCAAAGTCTATCCTCATTGTGATAGCTCTAATCCGTTGAAGAAAGGTTATCCGAAACGGATGTTTCGTTAAGGATTTAACCTTATCAACTGAGAAGATCTCGTGGCTGGAAAAGACATAATGGAGTCCTTTGATTGATCGAAGATTGACTCGATAATTGAAGATCCGGTGATTGTCTAAATATTATTGGAAGGTTCTACTTATGGAAACCGAGATCCCGATTGTATGGGCGAACAAGATTGATGGGCTATCAACACGTTCCTTTAATAGCTTGAACAATCTTCCTAATTGATTCCGTCCAACGGGTAGATTGGAGGAATTCCTTTGGTAAGTGCCAACAGGTATGACGGCATAAAGGAGTATATAAGGAAGACGGTCTTAGTTGTTCAAAGTGTGCGTGATAGAAGAATTCCAAAGTCTGAAGCTCCTTTTTGTTTAGACAATTCCTTTGAGCGAATACTTGTATACAAAGAGAGTCTATATTTGTGAGAAATCTTGAGGAGGTGTGGTAGAACATCTACACCGTGGAATCAAGGCAAAGCTGTGCTGTAACTACTCTTTTGTTCATAGTGGAATCCAGCCAATAGGCTGTCGGAAGAAGAGTGGACGTAGGCTTGATATAAGCCGAACCACTATAAACCGCGTGTTCAATTTTCTCTTCTCTCAGTCTTACTTTGATTATCGTTTGTCTCAAATCCATCAACTGTCTAAGTATTGTGCAATTGTTGAAGAAAAATCTTTTATACCTATTCACCCCCTCTAGGTACTCATACTAGTAATATCACCTTCCTCCACTCATTATTTTCTCCTCCTCACCATCGCCTAAGACCACATCCATCTTCTTCTTTATCTTCTCCTTGTAAAGCCTTCGCATCACGTATGCTTTCGCGATCCTCGTGCTTGGCTGATAAACCCCGCAATCAATATTTTCCTTCCTTCCGAACTCGAAGAGTTCTTTCATGAGGATTGCAATGGGTCATGATGAGAAGTGTAGGGGATGTGCAATTGTGTGGGGGCATGTGGATGTAGGGTTGTCATATACAGAGAGAGGGAAAGAGATAGGGGGTTGGTTAGAAGACGACTCCACTTGCCAGCGCACTGCTTGTTTTGGACTTTTTCCTTTGCGCTTCGCCTCCAAACTTGGGGAGCAAGGCAAAAAGGACGCTAAGAAAGAGGGCGAAGGTAGAGGTGACATGCCGGAGGTGGATATGAGCTAAGATGTGACCGATGGGGTCTCTTAGGGGCGAGAGAGAGGTTCCTAGAGGTGATGGTAGAGGCGACGTGGCGAATGTGTCGAATTTGAGCTCGGATACCATTGGTAGGGGCTATTGGGAGCGATAGAGAGGGAGTAGCTCCCGGCGACAGTGGAGGGGGAGGCAACGTGCTGGAAACAAGTGTGAGCTTGAGAGGCGGCTGGCGGGGCTCTTGAGAGCAAGAGGGAGGGAGAGTATTTTGAAAAAAAAGAGAGACCGGGTTTCTTCTTTTTCTCAAAAGATGCACAGGATAGATAAGAGAGAGTGTCCGCTAATTGAAGAGAGGGGGCTTCATGCAAAGGTAGGGAGAAGACTAGCGATTGATGAGGAGATAGAGAATGCAAAATTTTGAGGGAAAGATAAGGTCCATCAATCATGTGAAGTCATGTGTCTCTTTTTTCATTTGGCCGGTGCACAGTGGTGATTTGGTGTAGCTGGCCAACCTAATATTTTCTCATTCCTCCTTACTAGTAAGGAGTGCTTGAGGCGTGCTCACTTGACAAAGGGGAGGATGCTAGATGCTTGCAAGAAGAGAGTAGCGTTTAGCCATTGAGAGGAGGCTTCGCTGAAAAAGGATATGGCCATTGGAAGAGCTTAGCTGAAGGGAACCGGGGCTTGGACGAGAAAATCGAAAAAGAGAGAGGCCGGTTCTTGGAGAGGGAGAGAAGCGAGTTCTCAAGATCTTTGGTGGTGGTGGTCCGGTGCCGTGAGATCTACATGTCTGGTGTCCTCATGCGGTAGAAGATGAAACACATACGGTTCCTTTGGAAGCGCATGGACACTAAGCCCTCTCACAGCCTCATTCACATCCGACGCCTTTGACTCGCGATTTCCTTTTCCACCGGGTCTAATTTCCTAGGTGCCAATTTAGTATTTGTTGAGGGGAGCTTCGTCGATCGGAAAAAGCCATAGCCATGGGGTTAGTGCTGAAGAGACTTAGGACTGTATCGATCCAAGCAGATATTGATGGCAATGGTGTTGTTGGTTTTGAAAAATTTCATCAACAAATCTAGAAGCCCTCTTGGTCTAAGCAAGGGACTAAGAGAAAGGGGACTTTCAAAATGAAAAAAGGTGTCAAGAGCAAACAATTGGTTTTAGTGTGAAAAATGCATTTTTGTTCCCACTTGAACTGGAGAAGGGAAGGCTCTAATGCAAAAAACGAGATATCATCTCCAACACTGGAAGAGGGAAAAGAAAGAAGGAGTTCCCCGGAAGCTTGGCCACATTTGATGCTCTTGAGCTCGCGAGTTCTTTCTTCACCGCGCTAAATTTTCCAATAGTGAATTCAGGCATTGAGCAAATTCGTATCCTCATTCGAATTGGTGCCTACCATGAGTTTGATAAAATAACTCTAAGATACGATCATGAGAACGTCGTTTGCTTCAGCCAGACCCGAAGACACCAGTGGAGTTTGCATATTAGCTAAAGCTTCCTTGGCCATTAAAAACAGTGGGATCTTTACTCATTGATAAAGACATTATTGTTCTGCTTGTGAGTGTTAGCGGCCATTGTTCTTAATGTTGTTCTTGGTGTTCTCGGACCTTCTCGATGAAGGCATTGGTTCGGAGAAGATGATGCTAGTGCGAGGAGACGACTAA
>CM024725.1:11960221-12055491 GCA_014182545.1 Eucalyptus globulus | reverse complement strand
TGCATTCTTTAACTAAATGACTTAATCTTATTAATATGCAAATTCTAATTAAATGGGCCTATTAGGCAAACTAGTTATTATGCACCTCATGACCTAACTTTACTAATAAACAAATTTTGATTAAATGATTCTATTATGCAGACTAGTTAATATGCACTTAGCATTTTTGTATTTTTTATTGAAATTCAGAATTAATAAAAACCCTAATTAAACTATCTTAAAAAAGGGATAATTTTCTAATTTATTCTAGGGATTAATTTAACTTAAACCCTATCCTATCTTAGAAAACTATTTCTTGAAAAATGAGATAATTAAAATGTACGAACATGATCTAAAACCTTATTTAAAAAATTATTTAGGTTCAACCCTAACTTATTTCTAAAAATGCAATCCTAAAAATGTAATCCTAAGAAAATTCTAATTTTCTAAACCTATATGTCCGATTTACTAAACCTATATGCTCATGCAGAATTTTGATTTTTTAATTTTCTGATTTTTTTATTTTTTAAAAGATAAGTAATTATTAAATAAATATTAAATCTAATCTATCAGCAAAATCAAGGATTAAAATAATCGAAAAAATAACCTGTTGTCTCACAAGTCAAATCAACGATTATCCTAACCCTAATTATCATGACAAAAGAGCGCAAAATAATTAAAAATATGATCCGAAGTCTTACAGATCAAATTAATAATTATAATGATTTAACAATTGAAATTCTACCGAAAGCCCAAAAATTAATATAATTAAAAAAAATTATGATGCCTCTCGGATTAAATTAGTAATTACAATAATTCCGAACAAAATCCCTATGGATAATGCCTACAAAATTCATAAAATGAAAATCACCTTGTAATAATAACGAAACTTTAAAAAAAATAATAAAATAACATAAAATAAACTAAACTACCTAAAGGGGAGGACTTGCAGCAGCCTTGGCAGGAGTAGGCACGGACGAACGAGGACAACTGGCGGAGCTGGGCATGGGACTCGAACAGTAGCAATGCGTCGGATCGGGCGGCACTCAGGCGTGGTGGCGAGCTGCTGTGGCGTCGATGTCGGGTTGACGTGCAGGGTCAACGGCTGAACTTTTTGACAAGTGTAATAAATTTATAGTTTTTTGATAATTTTTAAAAAAATTAAAACACATTTTAGTAGTGTTTTTTGGGGTCAAAAGTAATTAGTGATTTGAGCAGCTCAAATATCTAACAAGTACACTTGATGTCTACAATTAGTACTTTCACCTACTCACTATCATAATGGTTGAGATAAATATACTATATGTGCCATAATTTTCACACGATACTTGATTGCTAAAACTTTTTTGTTTCGCTTACTTAAATACCACAAATTTGAAAATCCAATTACTTAAGTGCCATCAGCGATTTGCCTAGCCGAAAAAACTGATATGGACGTTAGTTATCTTATGTGGCATTGTTGGCTTTGATTGACAATAAATTAAAAAAAATAAAAATTCAAAGATGAAAAAGCTCACGTCAAAATTGAAAATTAATAAAAAAATCCACGTTGGACGATTTACCGAAAATGACACTCCAAAAATGAATTTTACTTCGATGTGGCACTTAAGTAAGTGCCATACAAAAGTAATAACGCTCCTATTGTTATCCAAAGCACTTTTATTTATAAGTGAAAAAGTTGGGAAGGGGGCCAATCAATGCAAGTCTTTCTCTAAACTTTACCATAATGGTCCCATGTAGACAAATGTGTTGCATTGATTAATTTTTATAAGACATATTAATAGAAGTGGGTGTCATATATATAAAACTAGGTATTTCTCGTAAATGAGGCCCATTGCATATAAAATTCAAAATATGTTAAATTTATATTCAACAAAGATCGAAATTAAAATATCATCAGAACAATTGTTATGTACTAATACATAGTAGTCTTGATTATAAATTACCTTCTTTGCCTCTCCTTTTTCCAAACCATCGCACAATCCTTGACTCTAGAAACTCATCATACTCTCTCCTTATTATACTTGCATCCACTCAAACATAAATAACTAGGTTAGGTTGAACGTTTAGATTAGCAATAATGTGAAAAGGATAAGTGTATAAAGACTCGTGCTTTTTCCACCCATTTTTATTTATTTATTTCCAGCACCCCCTTATTACCTTAAATGACCATAATATCTCTCGTGGGTTGCAAATTCAAGATGATTTCTTACATTTTTTCTTATTTTTCTTTGGAAATTCTAATACATTTATAATTAACAAAAAATATGTATTTGCCTATGGTTTGATTGGATTGTCTTATTGTGATGTCTTGAAATTTGAGCCTTTTGAGGGATGGATGAGCGTGAATTTCGTCAATGCATTATCGGTTGATCTCACTTAGAATTGATCACTCCTAAGATACTGATCTTGAGAGGAAATGTTAATGAGGACATAACTCGTGCGACTAAAGAACTTGACCTAAGAAAACGACTTGACCGTGAGACTTGCGTGAGGACGATCCTATAGATAGGCAGGCCGATTTCAGGGACGACTAGAAGTCGATTCGTAGACAGAACATAATGGGATGATGGGTGATTCTGTTTACTGTTATCGAGCCCGTGAACGACCCTATGTCAATTCTCTATAATCGTGTACTTTGAAATAAGAATTTATCTTCCGCAATTTCATGTAGTCAAGGACGTCCATGTGTCGAGAAGTCTTGAATGTGGTTTGGCATGAGTCGGTTATGTGTGAATCCTCGAAGCCGCCTGGCAAAATTGACATGGCATGAGAATCCAAGATTGGACTTCGAATTTTTGGGAACGTTCGGGACGGACTTTTGGACGATGCTACTTCGACAGTTGATAGTGCCAATTAAGCCGGGTATTTGGAAGAGGGATTTACGAATTGAGGAATCGAGCCTATGAGGACATGGGCCGAGCTAGGCTAGTGTGGGCCTTAGGCCCAAGGTGGGACAGCCACCATGGTGGGCTCAAAGCAAGCAAGTGAGCCCGTTGGACCTAACCAACCATTTGACCTTCCAAGCCTATTGTCTAACCTTGAGCCATTTCAAGCCCAACCAATTCTCAATCCCGTTCCTGTTCATTTCCTAGCTTGTTTATTAGGCTCGCCCTTCATTTTCAGCCCAAGGGCAGATTGAGAAATGTGCAAGGTGGAAATGACCATTTTGCCCCTAGTTGTTGTGAGCAAAAATCAAAAGAAGAGAGAGAAGATGATGTCACTTGCATGGGGACTTGAAGCAAGCCTTCAGTGGCCTTGATGAGGCCTTGATAGCCTGCCCTCACATCACTCTCTCTCCCCTCCTTTAGCCAAGAATTTGCAGCCCTTTCTCTCTCTCTCTCTTGTTTCCCTTTCTTCCTTCTTCTTCTCCTATAGACCTTCTTGTGAAAACTTGAGTTGTTCGTTGCCTTTTTGTGTGAATTAGTGCCCATGCCACCCACCATTGTGCTCAGGACATCCAGTCCGTACAAATCGTGGCAGCCACTCGCCGGTTGGAGCTGTTGGCTGACCCGCCGGTCGGCCAGAAGGCATCGCCGGTTTGACCATCTAGCTTGCACAATTTCGCCATTTCAGCCATTTTCCTCCCATTCCAACCCAATCTCCGCCTAGCCTAGCCACTAGCTAGTCCTCCTTGACCCCCAGGTGTTGTTGGTCACCCGCTAGTCGCTCATCGGAGCTTCGGCCAGCCCGTTCAGCTCCTTTTTCTCCTCCGATAGTCAGTTTTCTAGAGTTGCAAAGGGAGTTTGAGTTAGTTGCTGCTGTTTCAGCCTTGTGATCGCCTTGGACTGTCGTGGTTGAGGTCCCCGTGTGTTGCCTTCATTGTCACTGCTGCGTCCGTGTCTCTAGCCTACTTAATAGGTGAGTTGAGCCCCTAATCTTTCGTTTAGTGCCTAAACTTGCTTAGGGTTGGTTTAGTTAGGGATAATTCTAGTTTAGGAGGTTTAATTAAGTTGTATTAGCCCTAAGATATGTGGTTAGAAAGATGGTTAAAATTACTTTAGGCTAATCTTGCTTAATGTTGATTAATTGTGGTTTGTGTTTAATTAAGCATGTTTTTCCTTAATTAATTAATTGTTTGTTTTAATTAATGATTTGCTTAATTTCTGGATTTAATTTATTAATTATTGAATTCTGAAATTGTACTGTTCATAGTGCACTGTTTACAAATTACTGTTCACGCGCACTGTTCATGTGCATTGTTAATCTTAGAGTGAAAAATTGCCTTCTTTCATTTACTTTGGTCCTATGATGTGAATGAGATATGTCACTGCATGAACATCTGCCTGAATCATATGGTTTCTACAAAAACAGGAAAACAATTTGTCTGAGGGACACGGAAATGGACCGCTTTTATGAGAAAATGATTTGAGGTTGTATATACGAGCATGTGTGCATTGGCTAATGCTCAAAGATAAAAAGTGGGTTGTGATGGTTTGCTTGCATGATCACTAAGTTGAACCCGCCACTCCGACGGGAGTTCGGGGAGTGATAGTTGAAATACCTGCCGCCTTGACAGGAGTTTGGGGGGTGATAGTCATAATTGGAACACATGTGGATGCAAGAGTGTATGAGAAACATTGCATCATTGGTTCTGATTATGCATGAGCTGATCACATTGCTTATAGCGTGCAGGGTGTGGCAATGGCCAAGTGAGATCGCTTGTGACGCGACTTGTATGTGATTGATGAACTGCGTGTATTCTGCTGAGATATAACACGCATGGTTTGGCATATCGGGTAAGGTTGCATGCGAACCGACTATTTGTTGTTGGTTGACCCTGGCTGTTATCATTTGTTGATTGTTGGTTGTTGGCTTGCTTGTGGGGTGGTTTTGGAGAAATACCCCGGGTTGAGTTGGCATACTAACCGAAGTTTAGAAGGAGAACTTGCTTAGATTGTATCTCATTGATTATTGTATAACCACTTTTAGGTCCTTAGAATGGCACACCCGCTAGTGCGATTTGGTATTCCTAAGGACCGGGAGATCGTTGTGATGTGCCACCGCTTCACCAGTGATCAACCCAAATGCCTCAGACTACAACCTAACGGAGTTTGAGTCCGATGGGTCTGAGTGATAGTGTTGCCGAACTCGAGGATTCTTTTTGTATAGTTGGATTAGCCTAGCCTAGTTTTTTTTTTTGGTTCGACTTAAAGGATGGATCGGTCCCTCTGGTGGGCTTGTAAATCAGAAACGATCATCCATTGGTTAATCCAATAAAAATGTATATTGCGAGTAGTTGTTGTTGTTCTTGTTGTTCATCCCTCTATCCTTGTTTGATTGTTTGATTGCCTGTTTGACTGGGGGATGGTTTGTCTTCCGCTTGCGCATAATGAAAGATTAAAAATGAATGGTCGTCGATGAGTCTTGGGACGTCGCTTTCTATCAACCAAGGGAAGGGGTTGTTGCGTGCTTGGGGTTCGGGGCGTGACACTTATAATGCAATTGCATTTGTTATAATTTTCTTGTCAATAACTAATTATTCCACTTAATTAGTCTTTTTTTTTTTTCAGTTTTGTCAATATAGTCGTAAGCTTTTGAGCAATCTTTCAATGTCTTCTTGCCAATTGCCATCGAAAATCACTAATGTAATATATAGTCATCTCTGGCCATCTTAAATGGCTTGCTAATGTGGGCAATTTGTTGTTTCTACATTGCAATTTGCAACGGTAATTAGTAAAAGAGACTACTTTTAAATATCGTGCAAATGTGTAGAATTATATTGACAAAATTGAAAAGTTAAACTGGATTGACATCCATATAATATGTTGAAGATTAAATTGATAATTTTCCCAAATATTTAACTAATCACACTTTTAATGGACACATGTATAAGCATTTTTGAGTTAAGTATACTAGGAGTGTTATAACTTTCGTACGATTCTCACTTAAATGTCACAAATTTAAAAAATCAATAACTTAAGTGCCATTGGCTATTTTCTTCGCCGGAAAATTTGTCATGGACACTAGCTATCCTATGTGACATCGCAGTGTTGACATGGATCATTAATAATTTTTTTAAAAATAATTAAAAAATTGACGTCGAAATGGGAAATTAATAAAAATTCATGTGGGATGATTTGTTGGAAATGGTACTCATGTGAAATTTATGGTGCTTTTGATGTATTTATGCCCATAACTTAGCTAAGTCTCACAACACTCCAAGTCTCCTTCACAAGGTCAACTACTGCCCTGGCCTCTCCACGTGCTTTGTCCTCAGCGTCGCACCACAATAGGGCCGGTAGGAACAACCACAATGCTGTCGCGAGGATGAAACTGACCGCCATTGGTCCTGAAACTGCCCTCGGTAGACGGAATTTGTTGGTAGACACTTTCTTGGCGGCAATCTCGATGGCCATGCGGAGGCCATGCACGAGGAAGAAGGAGGTGACCACCTACCTTGGCTCCTAATGTCCAATGTAGTAGAAAATCAATTCATGCATGAGGCCCGAGACCAGGAAGCATGCGAATTATGCCGGCAGTGGGGTCCACATCCTCCCAATCACACGGCTGGAAATGGCCCTGGAATAAGACAAGGAAGAGAAGAATGCATCATATATTAAATTCTTTTTAAAATGAGTTATTAGAAATCCTAAAATTTATTATAAATGTACAATTAAGTTCTAAAACTTTTAAAAAGTATAATTAAGTCATAAGACTTAACACAAAAATATAGTTAAGTTCTAAAATTTTCAAAAACTGTAATTAAAGTCCTAAAACTTATCAAATTAATCCAATAAAATCCTTTCTTTGGTCGAACATTTAGAAAATTTTATGACTTGATTGTATTTTCATAATAAATTTAAAAAATTGATTTTGGAAAATTATAGGACATGATTACACTTTGATGATAAGTTTTCGAACTTAATTACACTTTTCGAAAGTTTTATGACTCGATTGCACTTTTATGACAAGTTTTAAGGCTTTCAATGCAATCATTCTTCTTTTTATAATAAGATGGGCAATGGATTTGACAAATCGCAAGTGTATAATTTATGTAAATGGATCATATTCGAGCATCTAATGAGAATTGCTACTTTGCGAGCTATTTTTTTGGCATGAAGCCTTAGTATGTCTGGCATTTATGGAACATTTTTTTTGTGTGCTGTGCTTAGGCAACCATGTGGTGTATTGGTTTCATAATCGAGTCTTAGTGGGGTAGAGCTTGTTGAGACGTAGTCTCAATGGTTATTGTATAACCATTTCAGGCCCCTAGATGGCAGCACCGGTACCTCCCCCCTCCTCTAGAGCAGTTTGGCATTCCAATGGACATCACCGAGAAAGAAATTCACTTCCATGTTCATGGCCATCTAGAAGGGTTAGAATACGTTTTAATTGAGTCGACGGTGTGGGTTGAAGTCGGCCAGGATGACCTAAGGCCCGGTGAGTATCGATCTTGGTATTACTACTTTTATGATGAGCGAAGAATAGGTCCCATCCCTGAAGAAGAAATACCTTACTACCTCTTGGAGAAAGATTTTGGTGAGGGGACTGCAGACCTCGATGGTGGAGGCGTAGATGATGCCAGAGATCCTGCACTCGGGAGTGAGCCGACTTCACCTGTATACATTGTAGAGGATGAAAATTTTGAGGAAGGTGAGATCATGGAACAAGAAGTGGAAGGTCCAGAGGAAGATGGGGATTAGGGGAATGCTGAGGAGGAGCCGGTAGGAGAAGAACCTGAAGAAAACAAGGAGTCTGAGGAGGAGGAAAGTGAGACAGAAGAGTCAGAAGAGGATTAGGATGATCCTGAGTACGACTCGGATGAGGACTAAAATCCCATCATTTGTTGTGAACCATGTTTATATGTGATTAGAGTGAGACTAGAAAGTTGTGAATAGGTTTGTGAAGTACTTTGAGTTATGCTCTGTATAAAAGTATGGTTGTGGATTTCAATATGAAAAATATGGCCTTACTTTTCTATCCCATTGTTTTATTGTCTGGGGATCTATAATTGCTTCCGCATGTGCTATTAAAAATGAAAAGATCGGCGATACATAGTTATGGGATATCACATTATAAAATTGACCAAGTGGAAGGATGTGTGCGTGCCTAAGGATTGGAGCGTGACAACCCACATCGTGCATGGTGGAGGTCTAAGACCTCTCATGGTGGAGGTTTCACCCCCACACACCTCAAATGATCAACTACAAGCCTATTTATAGGTGTGAGTCACCACCTTACTCTTACTGACTTTGAGTACAAAAATTAATTTAAAATTTTAGCTTGCTTCTCTGTCTCCTGCTTCTAGTCAAAGTCCCAGTTGGACTTTGCTTTACTTTTCTTCTTTCTTCCGGATCTTCTCATTGCTTCTTCCTTATTCTCCATTTTTCTACACCACTTTTGTTGACTTTAGTTTACTTCTTATTTGCTACTACTTGCTTGCATTCCCACGTGAGTCTTGTAGGTTCAGCTAGCAATTCTTCAATTTTGTAGCCATCGCCATTGAGGATCCTTCTAGTTTGCAGGCTGTATGTTGCCTAGTTTCACTTGTCCATTTTTCTTAATTCTTCTTTCTTCACAGTTAAGCAATAGTTTCTTGATAGTTTGGAAAAAATGGATCACAATTTCCAATATGATCGAGTTTATTGATTGTTGGTATGTTATATAGAGTTTCATAGTGTTGACTTACAAATGATATGAGTTTAAGTATAACACGATCATCTAAATACTTGCTCTTTTTTTTTTCTTTTTAATTGTTATTCTGTAACTGGATTTGTTTACTGGTAGTCTCATTGATGATATATTCTTATGATATGTTCGTGGTTGAATGCTCCAGTTAGCCAAGGGCAAAGGCCTCTCTTGTCCACACACGAGGGAGAGGGCTACCAAAGCCAAAGTTAGAATGAAGAGCTCAGAGGCAGGAATATCATCAGGAAGTGAGTATCAAGTGTTTCTAAGTTTCAAAGGATCCGACACTCATCATGGGATTTACCGACTTCCTCTACCATAGCTTGACTGATGCCGGCATCTGTGTCTTTCGAGACAATGAAGAGCTTCATGTTGGTGAAAGAATCGATGGAGCACTCCAGAGAGCGATCGACAACTCTAGGATCTACATCCCCATCTTCTCTCGAACCTACGCTTCGAGCCAATGGTGTCTCCGTGAGGTCGCGGAGATTGTCGAGAACACCTCCAAGCCAAATGGGAATAAAGAGATCCTACCTATTTTCTTCGACGTGGAACCTAACGATGTTAAGATGAAAACCCCATTGTATTGTGATGCCATACTCAACTTGAAGCGCGAGAAGAAGTTGAGCATTGAACAAGTAGATTCCTGGAGAGGGGCTTTGAAGGAGGTTGGTGCAATAAAGGGGTGGGAAGTTGAGAAATACAAAGGGTGAGTTGGCTGCATTCTAAGATCCTTATTTTTCCCTAATATTTTTTCCTGTTTGCAAAAACTAAGTAAGTAATTCATAGAAAGAAGGAACATATTAGATGCGGGTTGGACATAATTCAAAAACATAAAAATCATGGTAGAGCTACTAAAATTGTCAGTGTTCTTGATTTCACTAGAAGCACTATCATATGTCTATTGTTAATGACAAAATAAAAATAGAAACTAACGCTCATTTCCTTTCTTTGATGGTCTATATAAATTTCATTTCCTTTTTCCCCACCATTAGTAAGCAACTCTTAGTTAAATTCTAATGCTTTTAGAACTACTACTCAAAACTCAATAAAATATATATACAACCACGATTGAGGTGGGACTTCCACTAGTAATACTAAATGGTATGTGTGTAAAAAAAAATGTGAAACTGCTGGAAAGAAAGGCATCTTATATAATGGGTGACAAAGTTGAATAATTGCATACCACACAAGTTCCTATATAATAATTTGATCTTTCAATTAATACATTAGACATTTCTCCTCCTGATCATATAATGTCCCCCTTCTAAGGTTGTCCCATGAATATTTGATAAAATGCTAGTTTGAGATGCATAAATAGTTGTACACTCATCTTGCACAAACAATATTAACATAATTTGAAGATTGCTAATCACATGTTGGGATCAAGTCAACTTTCGGGTGTAATGGCATAATGCAACATGTGGCACCTAGCAATGTGCATGAAAAGTGTGTTTGAAAGTGATGTAGTTTCATATTTTTTTATGGTTACATAAAATTAGCTAGAAAAGTCAAATCCAAAATCCTCTGGGTCGAATTCATCATTCTTGTCAAAATGTTTGTTTTATGCATGCTTGGTGTTATTTTGGAACTTTTCAAGATCAAGTACACGTAAGGTTTGCACAACACATCAAATGAGAAAAATTAAGTTATCAAAAGCGATAACTAAGTATATTCAATATGAAATTTGAGAAGAAACATCTTGATTATTGATGTCCCATTAGTTTGCGCAATTAAGTAGATGCAATTGAATAACATCAACTCTTAAGAATCGGGAAAAAAAAAAGACTCCATCGAAGTTTGATGGAATTGTATCATTAATGAAATTTAATTGGTAATTTTTTTGGGCAATTTCTCTTGTTGAAATGGCTTTCCTTCATGACAGGCAAGGCAAACTGATCAAGTTCATCGTTGAGGAGGTGGTGGTTAAGTTGAAGATAAAGCAAAAGCCAGTGAATAAACATTTGATTGGAATCAATGATTGAGTGGAAACAGTAATAAATATGTTAGACATAGACTTTGCGGGTGTGCGCTTCATTCAAATTCATGGCATGGGGGGTATTGGTAAAATAACTCTCGCCAAGGTCGTGTTCAATGAGCTTTCTACCCACTTTGGAAATTGTTGCTACTTTCTTGAAGAAGTTCGAGAAAAGTTGTCAACAACTGATGGCTTGGTTCAATTGCAAAGGAAGTTACTATCCACATGAACATGAAGCATCAATGAAACTGACTATGGAATGAAGAGGATCAAAGAAACACTTTGCAATAAGAAGGTCTTCATTGTACTAGATGATGTTGATAAAAGCGAACAAGTGGAGAAATTAGTAGGAAAAGGTGATTTGTGTTCAGGGTCTAGAGTATTGATTACTACGAGAAACAAAGATGTTTTGCAAATCACTAGACTAGAGTACAAAATGTTATCTTATGAAAAGGAGGTGATGAGTAGTGATCATGCACTTCAGCTCTTCAACAGACATGCATTTAACAAGGACTCTCCTTTAGATAATCGCATGATATCTCAAAGGAAATTGTATCTGCTACCGGAAGACTTCCTTTGACTATTGAAGTAATTGGTTTGTTTTTGTGCAGTAAAACTGAAGGAGTATGGCAAGAAATATTGGACCAGTTAATCAAATCACTTCCAATGGGTATTTTTGAAAACTTGAAGATTGGCTATGATGCATTGACTATTGAGCAACAACAGATTTTTCTAGATATCGCATGCTTTTTCATTGGTGAGGAATGGACAAACACAATTCATATGTGGAGTGATTGTGACTTTTTCCCAGTTAGTGGAATTGTGGTCCTTGAGAACACGTCCTTGATAAAGATTATAGAGGACAATAAGTTTTGGATGCATGATCTACTCATAGATCTCGGAAGGGAAATCGTTCGTCAAGAAAATCGGAATAATCCTGGAAAGCGTAGTAGGTTGTGGATTGAGAAGGAAGTCCTCGATGTGATTAGGACAAATGAGGTGGAACACTTAATGAGAAAACTAATAAATTCTTCTTCTTTTTTTGTCTTTTCCTCAAGGAAATAGAATGATGATAAGAACTCATTTCTTGCTCTCATTTGCAGACGAAGAACGTTGAAGCAATGGAACTAGAATTGTATCATGCAAAAATATCTATCAAAAGAGAAGAAATTGGAAGGTTTGAAAACCTGAGGTTCCGTAGAATTATTGGGGGATCCAAATTAAGATGGATTTATTGGAGTGCTTTTGCTTTAAAAGGTGAGCTGACCAATATGTGCTTAAAGAATGTGGTTGTCCTTCAATTTCATTGGATTGCTGGTATAGACGATATGAAATTATGGAGCCTAATAAAGGTGCGTCATATGCTTATTTCTATTCTTTGTCCTTGAAAGCAACATTTGACCTATTCCTCCATTGGATAATGCATACACTTTTTATAGGAGGCAAGAAAATTAAAAGTTCTTAGTCTTAGTGAGTGTCATGACATAATTGGAACACCAGACTTGTCAAAAAGCTCAAATTTAGAGAGGCTTACTTTTTGGACTTGTAGTGGTTTAAGGAAGATTGATGGCTCTATTGGGAAGTTAAAGCATCTGATAGAGTTAACGCTTGATGGGTGCCCTCTGCTTGGTTTGCCTGAAGAAATCAGGGACCTACAGAATCTAGAGCACTTCACTTTAAAGGGGTGTTGTCAAATGAAAGAACTACTAGATTCCATATTTAAGTGGAAATCATTATGGGAGTTGGAGCTTTCAAGTCTAGGATAGGGTGGGGAACATTTCATGTGTCGGTGTAATACCAATTTGAAAGGTCAACTTCCTTCTGAAATTGGCTTACTTCCGCAGCTGCAAAGACTGGTGTTAAGAGACTTATATGAAATTAGAGAGTTCCCGACACTTCCAATAAGTTTAACACATCTGGAAGTGTCATCTATGTTGTTGCAAGTTGTCCCAAACCTCTCAAACTTGATTAATTTGGTTGAGTTGGTGTCACGCCCCGATCCTTGGGCACACACTCATCCCTCACTTGGTCGATTTAATAGCGACGTCCTAGGATGCATTGTCGACCCTTTTAATTTAATACGCATGCGGAAATAGATAAAAATCCCTAGACAATAAAACAATGGGATAAGAAAGTAGGACCAAGTTCTAGACTTTCAAAAACAACCACACTTATATACATTGCAAACCAGTGCACACATATATATAAAGCAGGCTACCAAGACAGATTCAACTTAGACAAGTTTAGAATCAAAGTCCGCAAGTAGGGGTGGGGGCTCCACAAATTACGAGTCCTCGTCATCCTCTTCTTCATTCTCCATACTCCAAATGGAACATTCAGTAGACTGCACCAGATTTATGAGATCTTCAAAATTCAGGTTTGCTGCACCTAGGGACCTGAAATGATGTCCCACAACCGGGATGAGACTACATCTCAGCAAGTTCTATCCCTTAAGACCCAATTAGTAAACCAATACGCTATCAGGGCTGCCTATGCACGTACGGGTCAAAAGACTTACCTTGGCCTTAGATTCCACCTGCATATTAGCATAGTTCAATAGGCACCCAAGCAATTACATCACAAATCGATATCTTGATCACCGAACCATGTATCTTTTCTAGGGTGCCGTTTTCGCCAAGGTGATATATGTAATAGACAGTCTACATGTGTTCTTTAAGGCGTTGATTTCGTATAGTGATATCCTTAATCACCGAACCACGCCTGCCCATAAGTCATAGATAGTTTACGTGCATTCTTTAAGGCGCCATTTTCGCACAGTGATATCCTTAATCACCGAACCACACTTGTCCATAAGTCATGTACATTCTTTCTCTTTGGCCCCGTTTTCACCAACGTGACATATTTTTATGTGCGTTATTTACGGTATCGTTTTCGCCAGTGATATTCCCCATCATCGAACCACTTATGTCCAATCACATCGAACCTGATTAACCTTAGCCAAGAGTATTTCTAGTTCACTCTCACAATTCTCTCCACTTTACAACTCGTCAAAGCATTATAAATGCTAAATCACCATCCTCGGCCATCTATCAATCAATTATTCAACTTCACTCAATTTAGGATAAATTCCTAAAATATCACAATAAATTCAATTCCACACAACATACAACTCAAATAAATAAATGAACTGCATCACGACAACACGAAATTTCAGTCGTCGACTATCCCCGCTAATTTTTGAAAAATAAATAAATAAATAAATTAATTTCGAAAATTAATAATTAAATACTAAAAATCCAATTTATGACCGTAATGCTTAATTGAAGCCCGAAATGGGTCGGGAAAAATCCCGAGATGCATTCCATAAATAATATAGGCTATCTTCTAGCTAATTACACTAGTCAAATGCCTAACATGCATTACATTAATTAATAATCACTAATCTACTTTAATCTAATCACCTAATCCTATTTAATTAACACTAATCAACCCTTAACATAATTAGCAAACTAAGTAAGGATTAGTCAGTAAAACTCACTTGATTAAATATTTGCTTGGATCAAATTGACAAGCACGCGACAAAGCTCGATCGTCTCCAAAGTGGTTTTGCCAACCGGGATCGGGATGGCTCAAAAACGGGTCACAAAACCTGCAAACCCTTGCTGTAAAATAGCTGCTGATCAAGGGTTGAATGGCTGTCCTGGGGCTGATTTGAACACAGCTTGGACTAAGCTCGGCGGTGGCGGTTCGGAGCACAGCCCTTGGCTGAAACAACTGCAAACCGGGCCAAAAATGAAGCCGTGGCACCTGCTGGAACGGCTGTTGTTTGGGCGGCCTCGAAGGAGAGAGCGGCTTCTACTGAATCGCAGCTAAGGACGTAGGATTTGACGACACAGGGGGCTTTTTGGTTTTAGCTAAGTTGACCGGAGAAGGGCGCATGCGAACAGAGGGGAATCGGTGAGGATGGAAGAACACTGAGGAGTTGCGCCTTCGTCTGAACCAAAGAAAAAAAAGACAGATGCGACCAGCGAAGAACCGAAGGGGAGGGAGCTCGTCCACCGGCCAATAGAGAGAAAAGTAATCACTCATTGGATAAGTGCAAGCATGGTCAAAGATAAAAAGGTGAGGTTGAATTTCTGCAGGGGGAAAGCCGTTGGTGGGGCAGCTAAGAGAGAGAGAGAGAGAGAGACAAAAGTAAAAGAAGAACGTGCGGGCGGGGAAGTTCGCATGCGGAGAGAGAGGACAAGAGATCTGTGCGGTTGAGGGAGAAATGGAGGTGTGCGTGTGAGGGGCGTGGGTTCAAGGAAAAATAAGGATAAAACAAAACAAAACCAAGTTAAAGTTTTGTTCAACTTCCGCACAACAATTTCAATAGGTCAAGCTAAGCTAAGTTCTATACCCACTTGATCAAATTGAAGTTTCGTTGAAAGCCAAAATAAGACGGTCCTTCAATCCCACAAATTTTCTTCGAATCCGACATTTATTTCAATTTTTTCGGAATCCGATTTTTTGAACAAACAATTCCGGTTAAGGTCCAATTTGAATTCAAAAAAAGCCCAAACAACTTCCATTCACCGATTCACTTACACCAGATGTCAAAAGTCTCTTCAAATCAGCCAATCTGAATTTCCGTTCATTTTCCGCATCATCCGACCCGGTTTTCCATAAAAATCCCGAACTCACCGGAATTTCCTCAAAAGGTGAGTAAATGTTCCTAGAATGACTCATGACACGATAGGACTTCTAATTTCTGAAATGGAATTCAAATTTGTGATTATTTTCAATCAAATGCGCTTTTAGTGTCACCTTACCTATCGGGTAGCTTTTAGGAAATTTTGATGCAATTGACCCATGGTCGAGTTTCTTCGAACCACAATGAACCCATCCGACACATTGGCAACTCTCGGTGGTCATGAACATCTCAAGGTTTCAAATACGGACATAGTGTACTCAAAACGATAGAAAATTGGTTTAGTGTCATTCGAAGAGAATTTTGCAATCGAATGAAATCACCCACACTTTGATCGCCGTCTCAGTTAAATCGACCTATCTCCGATCTCTGATCGATTTTTAATTGTGCTGCAATGACCCTTGCAGACTAGCACGATCGAGCAGTCGATTCCTTATCGAATTCTCAAGTTTATTGCATTAAAATCCCTTAATAGCTCTACCAGATATGTCAGTTATCTCATGAGTGACCATCTCGGTGAAAAACACTATAGTTACGTTGATGAAAGGCTCGACTTATCCAATTGAAATTAGCATGATCGAGCAGTCGATTCATTGTCGAATTCTCAAGTCTATTGCATTAAAATCCCTTAATAGCTCTACCAGATAGGTCAGTTATCTCATGAGTGACCATCTCGGTGAAAAACACTATAGTTATGTTGATGAAAGGCTTGGCTTATCCGATTGAAATTAGAACCTGAAAATCAGAATGTCACAACTCTTTCTCTCTTATAAAAATTTCGTCATCGAAATTTAAACCTTTACCAATCCTTAAACAAAAAGGTGGGGGTGTTGTCATCCATCGAGTCTCAATTTCAACGCATTTCTTCAATCTCGTGGTGTTGTTAGATCACTTTGACTAAGGGGACCATCTTAGTACATAGAATCTGCTCTTTCTGAACCACCCACTGAACCAACCTTCTCACGTACGACACTCTGTCGTCCACGCCTAATTCTTTAAGATTTAGCATGCGGGTCGAGTCAGGCTCATATGTTTTTGACATCGACACGTGAAAGACGTCATGCACTTACGGTTACTTTGGCGACAATGCAAGACGATACGTTAGGATCCTAATTCTTTCTCTAGAATCCCTAAGAAACTTACATGCCTCGGTCTCAGCTTTGCCTTTTCGTTGAAGTGCAATGTATTCTTCATTGGTGACACCTTCAAAAAGATGCAATCACCAATTCAGAACTTTAAGGGCCTTCATTACTCAATGATTCAACATTTCGAGCAGTTTTGTGCGGTCTTTACTCTAACATTGATCACGACAATTGCAAACGCTGATTACAAAGCTGACCCTGGCCTGTGATTTTCTTCACTTCTCTTTCTTCTCACCATTAAAATTCCGCACACACTGCTATGTAAGCTTTAATAGGAACCATCTGAAAGTTTTGCAAAAACTGAAAATCTCTGGTCTAGATCTGACATATAATCCATCCTTGGCATTCTATGCAAATGAATTATCTGATACATACACACTTCGATATACTCGTTCAAATTGTGTTCTTTTCATACTGTATTGAAGTGAGTTGGCTCCATCCATCTGTTGACCACAACTCCAAATGGAATTGGTATTTCCCGATTCCTTAGTAAGCCTGTTACAACATTCTATCATGACATACTTCTATTCTCACTTGGAACTCTCGAGTGGTTGAAAAAGCTTTCTTGGCTTACATTACCAAATTCTCACTTATTGATACATCCAACACTTACAACCTGTTCAGCGATATCTATCTTCATAGCGGTCTACCAACCGATCTGATGTCAATTTTGACCTACTTCAAATTGTCTGATCAAATACTACAACTGCTACAGTGAATTTCTGACAAGGTCTTCTCCTCAAGTTTCGTACTGTCTGACCCCTATCATCACCCACAATACCTCAACATTCCATCTTCAAAATCTAAAAGTCAACATTTTTCTTATCAGTATCCTCTTACAGGATTCTCAAACATCCCAATCTGTCAACTAAAGTGTCTGCTTCTAACTTGACTATCCGGTTCAATTTTGAGGGCGGCCACATAATTCGAAAGGTGACCAACCTCAAATTGCAAATCAAATTTCGAACTTTCTTAGGTAAGGTTTATATCTTAACCAGCATATGAACAATTAAAGACTCTTGTCTCAATGCCTCAATGACTTCTTTCATTCTTCTAGGATGTTACTGGATATCACCATTCTAGTCCTCCCAAGGTTCTAATTTACGACACTGTCTCATATTTAACTCCTTCTGAGAGAATACACACTTGAGACTTTAATAGTCGATGAAGATCTGGAATTTTCCCTCATACCAACTATGTCTCTAAATCTTTAGAACGAAAATTAATGCTGCAAATTTCCAATTCATGCGCTGGAAATTTTAACTTATGAGGTCTCAACTGGCGGGACGCGTATGCAACAATCATACCATATTGCATTAGCATGCAACCCAGTCTTTTTAACGACCCATTACCATAAATCTCGTATCTTCTATGACCAGATGGAATGATCAGTACGGGTGCAGTAGTTAGCTTCCATTTAAGCTCTTAGAGACTACACTTGCACTCGTCTGTCCACACGAACTTTTCTTCTTTCTTTAGGAGTCAAGTCAATGGCGGTACTGATGCTGAAGCTCCTCCCACAATCCTCTATAGTAATCTATCCAATCCACATGGCTTTTAATCTCTGACATTGTTGCCGGTCCTAGTCCGCTAACAACTGTTTCGATCTTGGTTGGTTCCATGAAGATTCCTTCACCTAGAATCATATGACCATTCTTAAGTGGCCTTCATGATCCTCAGCACTTAATGAATACACTAGAATGTCATTACACCACACGATCACCATTGATATATATATATTCTTTGAACACTCGGTTTGTCAAATCTATGACAAAGGCTGGAGTGTTCGTCAAGTCAAATGGCTTTACATTATTCTCACAAGGATTAAATCAAGTACAAAAAGATCTCTTCAGTATAATTTGCTTCCTAGTTCTCAACTGACAATAACCTGTTCTCACATCGCTCCTTGAAGACATCGACACTCTCTATAACAAGTCACCCAATTCGTCTATCTTTGATAAGGAACACTTATTCTTGATCGTCACTTGATTGAGTCGACTATAGTCTACACATAATTACAAAAACCTATCTTTCTTTCTTTCCCACTAACGAGACTAATGTTTCCCCTAGGTAATGCACCAACATGCATGAATTCCTCACTTATCAATCCTCACATTTGCACCATTGGTTCTATCAATTCAGACAACAACAACTGGTAAGAAGCCTTAGAAAGTGGCTCTGTTCTGGGTGCTAGCTTAATCACAATATTTTTTTTTTTGATAAAGCAGCTCGGTCACAATTTCTATCTCTTTTTTTCTAACAACGGCCTGATAATTCTTGTGACAATGCATCTAGAGATTCTTGGACTACTGAGATGTCCTCTATCTTTAGTTCTTTAATTTGTCTTATCCATTACAGTCACCGAGTAACCTAGGTATCCTCCATCTAACAAACAAATCACCTCAAGTGATGAGATTAAAGAAGTCGAGGACCCTTCTCGACTCTCAATCAAACTCGGCACTTCTGCTTGCTCCTGGAATAAACTGGGTTACTCCACTATAACAATTCATCCCCACAAGATGCTCCAGAGCCAAATCTTTCCACACTTGATGATAAAGTTGTACGCCAACAGCCAATCAAGTACAACTTTAATCAATGGTTCTTCTTCTACAACTTTAATACTCATACTGAAATTCCACAACTTAATCCCTGAAATTCCGAGGCACTACTCTGATAAAATTACCTCAAGACATTATTTCTCTTATTGGTGCATGGTTGGTTTCATTCCTATCTCTTTCGCCATCCTTGTGGTGTCCTATCAGTAATAGTAGTGTTGGTGTTCTTTCTGAACTTCAACTGAAAGTCCCTCACCTGATGGCTGTGTTGACTACCATCACAGTACGTTCTAGCCATACTCAAACATAGGATTAATCCATGGATCCCTTATGTATTTTTAGCACTTCTTTGGTGAGTCCTTCATCTCCTATCAGATGACAACATGCACTCTTTCTTGTATTGGAGGCCTATTCCAAAAACTCCTATGGTATTTTCAATGGCACACTCCTGCTGATCTTATCTATCGATAGCGATGGCACTTGTGATTCCATCAGTGATAACGACAACTACTGTTGTGGTCTCATCTACCTTCTGGAATAGTCTCTTGCTGAGTGACCCTGTCAGTCACAGTCAGAACAACCATCCGTCTTAAAATGGTGCGGGCTGACTTAGGTTGTCTTCCATGATACACAACATTTTGATTTGATAATGACTTGTCCATTTGCCTTTCCTGATGGGCAAAAAAGCATGTCTTCTTCCAGCCATAAGCTCTTTCCCAAACTGATTCCCATCTATACTAAGTTTGAAATTCGACTTGAATGCAACGTCTTACTCCCAAATTACATCTTCATATTGAACCTCGGCAGGTGTGACAACAACGGCAATTCCAGCACTGACGACAGTAGTGACAGTAGTAACAACAACGGCTTGATCCTGAGTTTACTGGCTCTACAAGTTCCTTGGGAAAACTTGTGCCTGAACGATCCTGCTGGATCTAGGATCGTTTGGTGCTGCTACACTCTCAGTACCAACTTACAACAATACTCTTATACTCGCACTGGCCTAAGCTGGCGCTCTGCCATAACTACCTCGGGCACCGATCCCCGTCGGCGTTCTTTCCCGAGTTCCAGAGGCTACCGTCCTTTTACTAGGAGCTCTCACCTCCTGATCACTCATACTACAGGGTCTTTATAGAAACTTGTTTTCTAATTCTAATGCAAAATTAAAATTTGAGTGACTCACAAACAAGTTACAAATCAATTATCACAGACATGCATCAGCATGAATTAAAGGCCATTCCTATTAATTATCTCATGACCCATCGCACCTTATTACTCCAACTAACGACCATGCTTTGATACCACAAAAAGAGGATGTCACGCCCCGATTGTCAAGCATGCACCCATCCTTCACTTGGTCAATTTAATAGCGATGTCTTAGGACGCATGGATGACCCTTTTAATTTAATACGCATACGGAAGTAGATAAAAATCCACAGACAATAAAACAATGGGATAGGAAAGTAGGACCAAGTTCCAGACTTTCAAAAACAACCACACTTATATACATTGCAAACCAGCGCACATTTATATAAAGTAGGCTACCAAGACAAATTCAACTTAGACAAGTTTAGAATCAAAGTCCGCAAGTAGGGGTGGGGGTTCCACAAATTACGGGTCCTCGTCCTCCTCTTCTTCATCCTCCATACTCCAATTGGAACATTCAGCAGACTACACTAGACTTCCAAGATCTTCAAAATTCAGGTCTACTGCACCTAGGGACCTGAAATGATGTCCCACAACTGGGATGAGACTACGTCTAAGTAAATTCTACCCCCTAAATTCAGGTCTACTGCACCTAGGCTGCCTATGCATGCACAGGTCAGAGGACTTACCTTGACCTTAGATTCCACTTGCACATTAGCACAGTTCAATAGGCACCCAAGCAATTACATCACAGATCGATATCTCGATCAATTGACCTAGTCGATTACATGTCTGTCGGATAATTTTTAGGTCATTTCCAATCACCAAATCACCTATACTCCCTCGGGCACCGTTTTTGCCAAATGACATACCATCATCGACCCCGTGCGTTCTTTAAGGCGCCGTTTTCACTAGTGATGTCCTTAATCACCGAACCACATGTCTTTTCCAGGGCGCCGTTTTTGCCAAGGTGATGTATGTTAGCAGTCTACGTGTGTTTTTAAAGGCGCCGTTTTTGCATAGTGATATCCTTAATCACTAAATCACGCCTGCCCATAAGTCATAGACAGTTTACGTGTGTTCTTTAAGGCGCCGTTTTTGCACAGTGTTATCCTTAATTACCGAACCATGCCTGTCCATAAGTCACGTACATTCTTTCTCTTTGGCGCCGTTTTTGCCAATGCGACATATTTTTACGTGCGATCTTTAAGACGCCGTTTTTGCCAGTGATATTCCCCATCATTGAACCATGTATGTCTAATCACATTGAACCTGATTGACCTTAGCCAAGAGCATTTCCAGTTTACTCTCACAATTCTCTCCACTTTACAACTCGTCAAAGCATTATAAATGCTAAATAACCATCCTTAGCCATCTATGAATCAATTATTTGATTTCACTCAATTTAGGATAAATTCCTAAAATATCACAATTAATTTTATTCCACGCAATGTAGAGCTCAAATAAATAAATGGATTGCACGATGACAATTAGCACAAAATTTCATTCGTCGGTTATCCCGGCCTAAATTTCGAAAAATAAATAAATAATTAAATTAATTTAAAAAATTAATAATTAAATACTAAAAATCCAATTTGGGACCGTAATGCTTAATTGAAGCCTGAAAAGGGTCGGGAAAAATCCCTAGATGCATTCCATAAATAATATAGGCTATCATCTAGCTAATTACACTAGTCAAATGCCTAACATACATCATAATTAATTAATAATCATTAATCTACTTTAATTTAACCACATAATCCTACTTAATTAATATTAATCAACCCTTAAGCATAATTAGCAAATTAAGTAAGGATTAGTGAGTAAAACTCACTTGATTAAAGATTTGCTTGGATCAAATTGACGAGCATGCGACAAAGCTCGATCCTCTCCAAAGTGGTTCCACCAACCGAGATCGGGACGGCTCAAAAACAGGTCACAAAACCTACAAACCCTTGCTGTAAAATAGCTGCTGATCAAGGGTTAAATGGCTGTCCCAGGGCTGATTTGAACACGGCTTGGACTAAGCTCGGCGGTGGCGGTTCGGAGCACGGCCCTTGGCTGAAACAACTGCAAACCGGGCCAAAATGAAGTCGTCGCACCTGCTGGAACGGCTGTTGTTTGGGTGGCCTCCAAGGAGAGAGTGGCTTCTGCTGAATCGCAGCTGAGGACGTGGGATTCGACGACACAAGGGGCTTTTCGGTTTCAGCTAAGTTGACCAGAGAAGGGCGCATGCGGACAGAGGGGAATCGGTGAGGATGGAAGTGAAAGCTTTATTAGATGGGCTTAAGGCCCGTCCGCCCATGCTGGGCCCACGGGAATAGGGCCCGTGGGAAGGGAGAGGTATAAAAGGGAGGAGAGAGAGAGAAAACATACCGTTGTTTTTAGAAAAGAAAAAGACGTACGTTCTCTCCACGCTCTCTCTCTCCCAAAAGAAAAGACAGTAAGCATACGGCTTGTTCTTCCTCCCTTCAAGGCTTCATTGGATCGGATTGCTCAAATTCTCTTCCTCCATCAACGTCGATGTTTAATCTGTGGCTAAAAGGTACGCTCGAATCTGTGGTGTGCTTTAGGATCGGTGATACGTGTTAGAATTCCCGGGCTTGTCTTCCGCTTGAGTTTAGGGGTTCGATTTAGTGTCGAATCCGGTTTTTCGGGGATCCGTTATTCCCAACATTGGTATCAGAGCCCTAGTTCACGTTTTTCCCGATCAATTTCATGTTCTTTGATTGAGTTTTCGCGAAGAAACTTTCGGCCGTACTGATCGGGACAAAAATCCCGACACCCGAGCGTTCTTCGGCCTTTTACTGAGTTTTCGTATGTCGAAACTGTTTTTGAAAAGATGGGGAGAAAGGCGACGTCGAGGCAGTCCGTAGGTATGTCGTGCGCTGCCGGGCGGCGCCGCACGCCCACACGCGTGGCCGAAGCCGCTGCACGTGGGCGCGACGCGCTCGGAAGCGTTGCGTCGTCCGGCGCGTGCGGCACACGCGTCGGTCGGCGAACCGGCGCGTGCGCGCGCCGCCGGCGAGCCGGCACACGTCGGACCGCGGACGGCGCGTCTTGGCTTTGTCGGCATGACGTCACCCAACGGTCAATAACCGCTAGGGTGACGTCATCGATGACGTCAGCACGGTGACGGTCGCCCAGACGGTCATCGGACGGCGAACCGACCGGCGACCCAACGCGCGAGACCCGGCACGCGTGCGGCACGTGCCGGGCGACGTCGGCCCGCGCACGCGCGGCGCGGCACGGGTCGGGTCGCGCGAGCCGGGGCCCACCGGCCCGTCCGGCTCGGCCGGCTCGACCCGGTCTGACGGTCCGACCGGTCCGACGACCGACGACCGTTGACCGACGTTGACCGTTGACCTCCGTTGACCTCCGTTGACCTCCGTTGACCGTTGACCTCCGTTGACGACTGTTGACCGTTGACAGTTAACCGTTGATCGTTGACCAAAAAAAAAAGAAAAAAAGAATGTGTTTCTTTTTCAATTAAGTCTATGTGGATTATAATGTGATCCCTTGTTTGTTCTGCATTTGTTGCAGGAACAATGCCTCCTCTGAGATTACGCGCACCTATTTGTGCAATTACCGATGAGCAAAAGGATAGGCTGTCTAAGTTGATAGCTGAGCTGACTGATCATCGATGGGAGAGAGGTGACTTAATTGATCATGTCCTTGAAGTCAACGGGAAAATTCAACAGGTCATATGGAATGGTTGTCCAATGTCACAGTCAGAGATGGTGCGATTTTTCATAAACACTCTTCCACCTGAATGGCAAGATGTGTTGAATCGCATATGGGATGTCAACGGAGCTGCTTCCTATAAGAAAATTGTGATGGATTTTGTAAATGAATATTATTGTATTGTTTCAAGGGAAAAGATCAAGAAATTGAACAAAAGAGGATCTTTCCGGTTCGTGTGTCTTTGACTTGGTGTTAGTTGTATTGGCTGATATATATTAAGTGTGCTTTGTGGACAACTTAATGTAATGTTTACTACCTGATTGTTGATCTTTGTAGCAACTTATATGTTATTGTTAATTGAAAGTATTATTGTTTTATTGGATGCCTATAATATCTTGCTTTACATTCTATTGCTGGTTCTTTGTGGGTAATTAGCTATGGGTAGTTTTTAGAAGTTTTTGTAGCTTCATAGAATTGATTTTGCATAAGATAATTATATTGATGATAGTTTTAAGTTAGGATTTTGGAGGATGATTGGAAACATAGTGACCTTTTGATTCTAAAACCTTACTTAAAATTATTCATTAATATGATGAGTCTATGTAAATAGGGATGCATAAATGATAGGCATTAATAATTCGTGCATATTTGTGCGATTTGTTCAGATCAATGGCTTGACCACAAAGAGCATAGTTGCCGAGCTAAACAAAGGTGAAAAGCTCAATGGTGACAACTATGAAATTTGGCAAATGAAAATCCAGTATGTCTTTGGAAGAGCAAGAAGCACTTGAGGCTCTTGTCATGACCATGGTAGAACCTGAAGAGGGAACCACTGCACAGCACAAAAGAGACA
This sequence comes from Eucalyptus globulus, assembly GCA_014182545.1. Taxonomy (NCBI): domain Eukaryota; kingdom Viridiplantae; phylum Streptophyta; class Magnoliopsida; order Myrtales; family Myrtaceae; genus Eucalyptus; species Eucalyptus globulus. The sequence continues at coordinate 12,030,872 of CM024725.1, read as the reverse complement.
AAGAAGCTTTTTCTGCGTGGAAAAGAATGAACTCTCTAGCTCGCATCACGTTGCTGAGCAGCATGGAAAATGACGTCATGCGAGAGTTTCGGCATTTTGACAATGCCAAGGAGATGTGGGAGGCATTGGCAGCTAGATTTGGTCATACTTCGGTGACTAGACTGAGGCAGCTCACTATCAAGTTTGACTTTTATAAGAAGCCTCATGGTCAGACCATGAAGCAACATCTTAGAAAGATGTCAAACATGATAACTAAGCTGAGAGATGCTGGCCATGTCCTCATAGATGAGTAGCAGGTGCAAGTAGTGATTCGTTCCTTGCCTCAGAGTTGGGAGCACATGAAGGTACACCTGACTCACAATGAAAATATCAAAACCTTTGAGGATGCAATGCGTCATCTTGAGCTGGAAGAGGACTGCCTGTTGGCGGCTAAGCCGAATGCTGAACTCTATCATGCTAGTTCTAGCTCAAATGGAGCTTCGAGCTCTAAGCGCAAGCGCCCTAACTGGTTTGATAAGGGAAAAGGCAAGGAAGAAGCAGGTCCTTCAGGCAAGAAACCCAAGTTTAACCAACATGAAAGAGGGAAGCGTCCCCACATGAAGAAGCTTACAAGGGTGAAATGCTACAACTGTGACAAGAAGGGTCACTATGCTCGCGTCTGTCGTGAGCCAAAGAAGGTAAGCACCCCTTGTACTCTTCAGAACTTTACTTTTGTGTCGAGTTCTGTGTTCTTAGCTGAGTCTAATCCTTTGTGGGTGTGGATTCGGGAGCGACGGACCATGTAGCGAAGGATAGAGGATCCTTCGTGGAATTCCGGCGAGTACCAAGCGGAACTAAGTGGATCTATGTGGGAAACAACTCCGAGCTGAAGTGAAAGGAATTGGCACATGCCAACTGAATATGCGTGGTGGACGCACTTTGTTCCTTCATGATGTGCTGTTTGCTCCAGAGATTCGTCGAAATTTAGTGTCTGTATTAGTGTTGGTTAAATTAGGTTTTAATATGAACTTCTGTAATAGAGGTGTGAATTTGTTTTTGGATACAAATTACTATGGTTGTGGTTATTTTCTAGATGGTTTTATTAGATATTGATTATGTTAATGCTAATGTTTGTTATTCCCTTCTCACGTCTCCTAATAAATATGATAATGATGTGAATGTGTGGCATGCTAGACTTGGTCACATTGGCCAACAGCGTATGAATAGACTAGCCAAAGAGGGCTTGTTGGGCAATATTGAAAAAGTCGATTTGTCCATATGTAAGCATTGCCTAGAAGGGAAAACGACAAGGAAACCATTTGGAAAAGGAAAAAGAGCTGAATTTCCTCTGCATTTAATCCATTCTGATATATGTGGTCCAATGAATGTGAAAGGAAGGCATGGGGCTGTTTATTTCATCACTTTTATAGATGATTATACTCGATACGGATATGTCTATTTGATTTCTCATACATCTGAAGCAATAAGTTGTTTTAAAAGGTTTATGAACCTGGTAGAGAATCAATTAGACAAGAAAATAAAAGCATTGAGATCCGATCGAGGTCGAGAATATTTATCGATGAGTTCAGAAAATTATGTGATGAAAAAGGAATAGAAAGACAGTTGTCTATTCCGTACACTCCTCAACAAAATGGTGTTGCGGAAAGAAGAAACATAACCCTACTGGAAATGGTTAGGTCCATGATGGCGCATGCTAACTTGCCTATCATCTTTTGGAGTGATGCATTGTTAACTGCTGCGTATATACTTAACCGTGTGCCTTCCAAATCAGTTACTTCCACTCCATATGAGTTATGGACGGGTAGAAAACCGGACTTAAGTTTTCTTAAGCCATGGGGTTGTGCTGCCTATACACATGAGTCATCTCACAAGTTTGGGAAATTGGGTCCCAGAGGAAAGAAGAGTATTTTCATACGATACTCGGAACACTCGAAAGGGTATGTGTTCATTGGTGAGCAGGAAAGTGGGAGTGTAACTGAATTTGAATCACGAGATGTTACATTCTTAGAGGATGAGTTTCCTAAGAAGGGCGAAATAGGGGAAGATCACTCCCTATTTGAGACCTTGGATCAAGATAATGACCTTAGTGGACTTCATCCAAGTGGGAGCACAATGGGAAATGATGTGCAAAGTGTACAATCTCCCATACGGCGAACAAGTCGCCAAAGTATTCCTCGTCGACGTTTTGACATTGAAGGGGAAACTTTTATGGTTGCTCCACAATATGAGGATGAGCCAAGAAATATCAATGAGCCTCTTAATTGCCCTAGTAAAGCAAAATGGATTCATGCAATGGAAGAGGAAATGGAGTCAATGAAATCAAACCAAGTTTGGGAGCTGGTTGATCTACCAAAAGGACGCAGAGCTATTGGGAACAAATGGGTTCTCAAAATAAAGCGAAAGGCTGATGGCTCGATTGAAAGGTATAAGGCTCGCCTTGTGGCGAATGGGTATAATCAACAGGAATGAATTGATTATGAAGATACGTTTTCTCCTGTAGTGAGATTTACCTCGATTCGCATTATTCGGCAATAGTGGCTAGTCTGGATCTTGAATTACATCAAATGGATGTAAAGACTGCTTTCCTCAATGGAGAATTAGAGGAAAAAATATATATGGAACAACCTGCTGGTTTCATAGTGAAAGGCCAAGAAGAAAAAGTATGTCGACTTTTGAGGTCGATATATGGTCTTAAGCAGTCATCAAGACAATGGTATATACGTTTTCATAATGCTATAATGGAATATGATTTTACAATGATTGATGAGGATCATTGTGTATATATCAAAAGATCCAAGGATCATATCATTATATGTTGATGATATACTAATTGCTGGAAGCAATATGGAGTTTGTTAAGACTGTCAAGAGTTGGTTGTCTTCCAACTTTGAGATGAAGGATATGGGTGAGGCTGCATACATTATTGGAGTTAAGATTTCGAGAGATCGTTCGAAGAGATCGTTGTCTCTTTCGCAAGAAACCTATATAAATAAGGTTCTTGAACGATTTCGTATGCAAGACTGTAAACTTATAGACACTCCTATTGCAAAAAGTGAAGGATTGAGCCATAGACTGTGTCCAGGGACTCCACAAGAGAAGGAACAAATGAAACATGTTCCTTATGCTAGTGCTGTTGAGAGCTTGATGTATGCTATGATGTGTACAAGACCCGACATATGTTTTGCAGTTGGAATGGTGAGTAGATACCAATCCAATCCAGGTCCAGCACATTGGAAAGCCGTCAAGAGAGTACGAGGTATCGAAGGGAACTGCTGATTTCAAGTTGAATTACCAAGGAAAGGATCTGCGACTTGAAGGCTATTCGAGATGCTGATTGGGGAGGAGATTTAGATGAAAGAAAATCTACCTCTCCGGATTTGCTTTCTTGCGAGCAATGGCGCCATATCATGGAGCGGTAAGAAGCAAACGTGTATAGCCTTATCCACGATGGAAGCTGAGTTCGTGGCGTTATCAGCAGCGGTGCAAGAAGGAGTTTGGCTTAAGAGATTCTTGGATCATTTAGGTGTTATTGAGAAAGCTGCAAATCCATTGTTGGTTAACTGTGATAGCCAAGCAGCTATAGCGTACACCAAAGATCCAAAATATCATGGCAAGACCAAACATATAGATACCAAGTATAACTTTGTTAAGGATATGGTTGCACGAAAGGATGTGAACTTACAGTACATATCTACGCATAGAATGGTAGCAGATCCTATGATAAAGCCAATACCTAGAGATGTGTTTTGTGGTCATGTAAAATCTCTAGGATTGCGTAGAGTCTGATGTACTAGATTGTAATTTCCCAGATTTGTTCACATTTATGAACTTGTGTTGTTTCATTATTAATGCCTATGAATCTTTGTATGATCTTTATGCATCTTGATGCTCAGTGCATTATTTTAAGTTAAGGAAGTATGTCGGACAGATAAAAGATTAGCCCACTCACACGGGTAATTGCCTCTATTTACTGTGTGATAAATAGAGATGAGACTGTTTTTAAGCTTATTATCTAGGTGATAATTGAGAGCTCAAGCTTAAAACACGTATGTCGCCTTAACTGAGTGTTAAGATGAGGACATAATACTTACCATGTCCGAAAGTAAAATACCCCACATGTTTTACTTTATCTGTCTAAGATGCTAGATGTGAGTTCTGATGAATTTTGTGAATGAGTAGATACGTGAACTCAAGTTAGACATTGGGTATGTCTGAACTATCATCTGTACGGTATTGAAAGGTGTAGACATACGCTCCATGGGAAAGGAGTTAATACCGTAATACGTATTTCATACTACGTATGCATGAGACGACCAATAAGAGTGGCAAAAAGTTTGATCTCAACTTTTATGACGTGTGAGACTCTTGAGGAAAAGAGTTCCTCAATTTTTAGTCCCCTCGGGACTCTTGCTTATTCTCAAGATTTCTATTTAGTGTTTGCTATCTTAGGGTGTCACCAATGGTCATGAGATGATTCGATCTAATGGGGCATTTCTAGAAAAGCAAGCTGGACTGAAATTGAGAGTTTGAAAGAAAGAAGAAGATCGATTTTGGAGAATCACATTGTGGTTTTGTATTCACTGGTCGACCAATTATAATTGTCTTTGTGATAATTATAATTGTGAATACAATATATATCATTGTTTAAAAGAGATCAAGAGAGATATAAATGTGATCGATCGATCTAGGGTACTGCATACTAAATCTACTTGGAGTGTGATGTCCATTATGAGCTGCTATATATTCCTAACAGATGTATAGCAATGAGCTCTCAAAGTATACTGGTCGCACGAATTATTCACCAGTATGAATGTTGAAGAGAGGTAAAGAGAATCATGTTCGGCCCACCATGTGCGAGTGGGAGATGAAAGCTTTATTAGATGGGCTTAAGGCCCGTCCGCCCATGTTGGGCCCAAAAGGCCCGGCCCACGGGAATAGGGCCCGTGGGAAGGGAGAGGTATAAAAGGGAGGAGAGAGAGAGAAAACATACCGTTGTTTTTAGAAAAGAAAAAGACGTACGTTCTCTCCACGCTCTCTCTCTCCCAAAAGAAAAGACATTAAGCATACGGCTTGTTCTTCCTCCCTTCAAGGCTTCATCGGATCGGATTGCTTAGTTTCTCTTCCTCCATCAACGTCGGTGTTTAATCTGTGGCTAAAAGGTACGCTCGAATCTGTGGTGTGCTTTAGGATCGGTGATACGTGTTAGAATTCCTGGGCTTGTCTTCCGCTTGAGTTTAGGGGTTCGATTTAATGTCGAATCCGGTTTTTCGGGGATCCGTTATTCCCAACAGGAAGAACACTAAGGAGCTGTGCCTTCGTCTGAACCAAAGAAAAAAAAGACAGATGCGGCCAGCGAAGAACCGAAGGGGAGGGAGCTCGTCCACCGGCCAAGAGAGAGAGAAAAGTAATCATTTATTGGATAAGTGCAAGCTTGGTCTAAGATAAAAAAAGGTGAGGTCGAATTTCTGTAGGGGGGAAATTGTTGGTGGGGTAGCTAAGAGAGAGAGAGAGAGAGAGAGAGAGAGAGAGAGAGAGAGACAAACGTAAAAGAAGAACGTGCGGGTGGGGAAGTTCGCACGCGGAGAGAGAGGAAAAGAGATCTGTGCGGCTGAGGGAGAAATGGAGGCGTGCGTGCGAGGGGCGTGGGTTCAAGGAAAAATAAGGATAAAACAAAACAAAATCAAGTTATAGTTTTGTTCAACTTCTACACAACAATTTCAATAGGTCAAGCAAAGCTAAGTTCTATACCCACTTGATCAAATTGAAGTTTCGTTGAAAGCCAAAATAAGACGGTCATTCAATCCCGCAAATTTTCTTCGAATCCAACGTTTATTTCAATTTTTTCAAACATAGGGTACCCAAAATGATAGAAAATTGGTTTAGTATCATTTGAAGAGAATTTTGCAATCGGATGGAATCACCCACACTTTGATCGCCATCTCAGTCGAATCGATCCATCTCTAGTCTCTAATCGATTTTTAATTGTGCCGCAATGACCCTTGCAGACTAACATTGTCGAATAGTTGATTCCTGGTCAAATTCTTAAGTTTATTGCATTAAAATCCCTTAATGGCTTCACCAGATAGGTCAGTTATCTAATGAGTGGCCATCTCAGTGATAAACACTATAGTCACGTTAATGAAAGGCCCGACTTATTCGATTGAAATCAATACCTAAAAATCAGGATATTACAGTTGGACCTATGTGACGGCTTTGAATATGGCAAACGAGATATAATTCATATTGGTGAGTTAAGGTGGATCGAGAGGTTATCCAAACTAGAATGATTGAGATTGTGTCTCCTCCATGTCCTTGCTCCCATTGAGTTGGTTTCCCTTCCTCGGCTTAGCCGACTCCATTTGTCTAGACTGAACTTGCACCCTTCACGCAAGTTCTTTTGTGCAAAAAGGGAATTTTTTTTTTTGGATGGAATATGCAAAAAGTGCAAAAGGGAATATTGCGCGAGGTGTGTATATTTTAACGATATATTTAGGGGGATTGTGCACAAACGAAAGGAAAAAATGTATCGTGAAGATACATTTTTTGGAACTATAAAATACCACGCATGGAAAGGAAAGGGGGGTTCTTTTTGGTCTCGGGTGAAAAAGTACACAAAAAAAGCAAAAGGTGAAAGGTGAGTGAGGTGAGAGAGAGAAAAACCGAAAAAAAAAGAGGGTGAAACCTTAATCGGGGGATTGTTCATCTTCCCCAAGGGTCCCCCGCCCCTGCCGGCGCCGCATCAGCACTATATCACTAGCGCCTCAACGTCTCGCCGCCGCATCTCCACTCGAGAGCCCCGGCGCCCCGGCGCCCTGCCGCCGCATCTTCGTCCGTGAGCCCTCGGTGCCCTGACGTCCCGCCGTCGCATCTCTGTTCGCGAGCCCTGACGCGCTGTCGACCTAGCAAACCGATCCCATCGCCTGCAACTCCCAGATCCAGTAGTAATCGATTGCCCCGCCACGCTAATCCCTGCTGCCATGATCCTCCTCTGCCCAAATCTGCTCGGCCTTGCGACGTCGCCGTCCCCTTGACGCCATAGCCGCTTGTGTCCTACAGCTAGATTTGTCGAGTTGCGTCGCCGTTGCTCGCCTTCTGCTCCCCAACATGCCGCCAAGCCGCCTGTCGTTGTTGTCTTGACGCTGCCCCGTGCCAATCCCGAAGCCCCTGCTGCCGTGCCGCCGTCACGCTGTCCGCAGAACCCCCTGCGAAACCCTAGCCAGCGAAGCCCCCTCGCCGAACCAGCCCCCAGCCCCTCTTTCTGTTTCTTTTTCCTTTTAGAAAAAGAAAAAGCCAAAAATTAATTTAGGTAAATTTTTTCTTTTCTTTTATTTATCTATCGTTTGTTTTTTTTATTTTTTAATTATTGTTGATATTTCATATTTCTTGCTCTTTTTAATGTAATTATCATTTTAATGTGAAATTGAAATTGCATGATATGAAATTGCCCTAAAATTAGTGATTGTCAATCCAATTTTCGCGCCCGAAATCCGACTCACAATTACTTAAAAAATCGCTAATCCAATCTCCCATCTGAGATTCGACTCGCGATTTATGCGAAATTGGCCAATTCGATCTCATGCGCAAGATATGGTTCGTCAATTTGGGTATTAATATTACTTGATTTGCTATAGTGTTACTTAAATTAGTTTTCTTAAAAAAAAAAAAAAAATGTAGGTTTAGGGTTTGCATGTTTATAATAGAAATTTTATTCTGAATTTTAAAAATAAAAAATAAAAAAAAAAAAAATCAATTAATTTAGGTTGCTAGTCTTTTTTTTTTTTTTAATTGGGATTGCATTTTTAATTATTTGGCAATTATTAATTTCGAAATTTTAAAAAAATAAAAATAAAGGAAAAGCAACAAAAAAAAAATCATCATACATATGTCATGTTGAATTAGGGCATTCTTTGCATGTCATTGCATCTTAGGATAAAATTGTATGTTTCATTTTAAGTTTAGATTGATTTTCTAGATAGATTGCATCTTAGGTTAGAGATTGCTAAGTTAAGATAATATCTTAGTTTAAATTATGGTTTATGTCACGCTCCGATCCTCGAAAACACACCTATCATTCTATTTGGTTGATTTTAGAATGCGATATCTCGAGAACTATGTATCGCCGACCCTTTCATTTATATTCGCATATGCCGAATCAGTTATAAAACCCTAGATAATAAAATAATGGGATAGAAAAGCAAGTCATATTTTTATATTGAAATTCACAACCACACTTTTATACACACGCACCTCATAGTATCTTACAATACTATTAACATAGGTCTAATCTAACACCTATCGACAAGTACACAAGGTTCACATAACGGGATGGGATCTCAGTCCTCATCTGGGTTGTACTCGGGATCATCATCCCGATCCTCTTGAGACTCTTCTTCACTAAGTTCATTTTCTTCAAGCTCTTCATCCTCTGCTGGCTTGTCATCAGGGTCATCCAACATATAATCTTCCTCTGGTCCCTCTATGGACTTGAAATGGTTATTCAATAACCAATGAGATCATGTCTCAGCGAGTTCTACCCCCTAAGACCCGATAAGTAAACCAATACGCCATATGGTTGCCTAAGCACAACACGAGTCAGAGGACTTACATTGGCCTCATTTCCAACCTACAATTCAACGTTAAACACAGATGCTTCATATATCACATCAAACATTCAATCAATTCACGACAACAAATCAAATCGTTGATCAATCGACTTTGTCGATTACATGTTAGTCGGACCATCTCTAAGTCATTCCCACTCATACCATGATTCCCAGATGGTGTACTCATTCACCAAATCACATGTGTTTCTCGGGCGTCGTTTTCGCCAATGACATACCGATCATCGACACCGTGCATTCTTTAAGGCGCCATTTTCATCAATGATATTCTCGATCACCGAACCATGTGTCCTTTCTAGGGCACCGTTTTCGCCAAGGTGACATCGGCAATAGACAACATCGTGAGTTTTTTAAGGCGTCATTTTCACCAGTGATATTTCCTTAATCACTGAACCACGTTTGTCTATAAGTTATTCACGTGCGTTCTTTAAGGCGTCGTTTTCGCCAGTGATACTTCCAATCACCGAACCACATATGTCTAATAATATCGTTCCTGATTGGTCTCAGCCAATAACATTCTCAGTTAGCTCTCACCATTCTCTCTACTATATAGCCCATCAATGTAACCGGTGCTATATACCCATACTCGGCCATCTACCAATAAAAAATTTAATAACAAACAATTTAGGACAAATCCTCAAATTTCACAATCTAAATCAATTCCATATAAATTGAAGCTCAATTAAATAAACGGGCTGCACCACGACAATCAGCACGAAATTACGGTCATTGGCCATCGGTTGAATTTCCAGAAAAATAATTAATTAATAATTAATTTCGAAAATTAATAAATAAATACTAAAAATCCAATTTAGGCTCGTAATGCCTAATTGAAGCCCGAAATGGGTCGGGAAAAATCCTGTGATACATTCAATAAATATAAGTACATTTCTACTCTCTAATGGCTATAGCTAACCACCTAACATGCATCCTTAAGTCACTAATTTAATTGTTCTAACCTAATCCAACCACCTAATTGCACGTAATTAAATCTAACCAACCCCTAAGCATAATTAGCAAACTAAGAAAGCATTAGTGAGTAAAACTCACTTGGTAAATGCGGAGACCGAATCATCGCGACAGCGCCGAAATCGGGCTTTCGACAACACCGGTAGGCTTGGACTAGGCCTTGACCTTGGCCCAACAAATCTTGGCCCAATTGAGATTTGTTCTTGCTTTTGGGCTGGACCCAAGTTGGCTTGGGCTTGCTGAAATTCTAGGCTGATTTCACTTGAGCTTGAAATTTGTGGGCTGGACTTCAATTGATTGGTGGAAACTGGGCCTCAAAAAGACTAGGCTGAGTTATTAGATCTCTGGGCCGAATTTGGACTGAAATGGGCTGCTGGACCAACAAATTTCGCTGGGCTTGAAATTCAATGGGTTGAAGACACTTGCTGGACTTGAAGACTTCAACTGTGCAGTTGCAAATTATTGGGCTGAGCTGCTGCAAATAAGATGGGCCATAGACACTGGAATCTGCTGGCTTTGCTGGGCCTGAAGACTGAATTCTGTTGGGCCAAGGAAATGCGTGAGCTGCAGGTGACAATGGTGAGCTGGCGGAGAAGAAGTCGTGGACTGCTGCTTCGTTCGGTGTTGCCCGCGTGAGGAGGAAGCGCGGGTCAACAGAGGGGTTCGGCTGGTTCGCTTGATGACCAAGAGGCGGTAGGCCGTGGACGAGTGGCACTGCAACAGGGGAATTGGTGGCGTCGGTGGTGTTGAAGATGCTGAAGACGTGCCGCCAAGAAGACCGAAGAAGCTTGTAGCCTTCGATGGGACGCGTGGGTGCAGAAGGTAGTGGAGGCTTCGTTCGGCGTTGCTTCACTAGCTTTGGACCGAAGTTGAAGACGCGAGGACTGAAGCTCGCTCGATGGTCTTCAACGTCGGTTTGTTGACCGAACCAAACGCAGGTGCTGCCAAGTGGCAAGGGTGGACGGCAGAACCCGGTGAAGACGTGGCTTCTTCAAGCGACGTTGCTGGTCAACAAGTGCTTCGCTTGGTGGAGAATTTGACCGAGATGTGGGCGTGCTGGCGTGGAGCTGAGGGACGCGAGGATGAAAGGAGTTGCGATTGCTGGCGGTGGAATTTTGCTCGGTCTTCTTCAGATTCAGGCGTCGCACGAAATGAAGCGAAGAGGAGAGGGATTGGATGGGGCTGTTTCGTGCGGATGAGTGAAAAGAAGACGTCCGAAGGAGTGGGGTGGCGTACGCAGTTGGAGAAGCCAGCTAAGGGGGAGCAAAAGTCTTAAACCCTTAGCCAAAAAAATTAAATGTTTGGTCCCCCTACGGCCCACATAAATATCTTCTCGCCCTTATTACTTTCTACCACTTTAATTTCAACAACTAATCAAAATGAAGTCAAAAAAATGCTGGCCAAGCATAGTTCCGAATTTCACTTAAATTAGCTTGAACTCCTCACCCAATTCCCCAGATTGAGGCCCGATTTCGTCAAAGGAAAATCCTATACCATTTTCTGCCAGTCTCCAACACTCAAAGGCTTAGCTTGGAAGTCGAAATTTCATTTAATTTGGCCTATCCGAATTTCCGTTGATTTTTCGTGGCGTCCGAACCGATTTTCCGTAAACATCTTGGAATCTCTGAAATATCTTCTGAGACTGAGTTGACACTTCTAGAATTTATTGTGACATGACAGAAACTTCAATTTCTGAAATCAGACTCGAATTGGCGGTTAATTTCCATTCGATGTGTTTTTAGTGTAACCTAAGCTACCGAGTAACTTTCATAAATTTTTAAGTGCAAATGACTCATGGTCGATTTTTCTTCGAGCCACTATGAACCCACTCGACTCATTGGCGACTCTCGATTGTCGTGAAAATGTCGAGGATCCAAATACGGACACAAGATCCCAAAATAATAAGAAAATCGAGTCTAGTCTTGGTCGACGAGAATTTTCAATTTAGTGGTGTCACCCACGGTTAGCCACATATCTCAGTCGAACCAGCCTATCTTTGATTTCGAATTGATTTAATATTGTACCGTATTGACATCTAAAGATGAACATGGTCGAGAAGTCGATTCCTAATCAAATTCTCAAGTCTATTTGCCTTAAAATCCTTAATGGCTTCCCTAGGTAGTCTAGTTATCTCGAGAGTGATCAGCTCTGAGAACAACCCTATAGGCGCGTCAATGAAATGCCCGATTTATTCAGTGAAAAATGGAGTTGAAATTCTGGGATGTCACAGTTTAGTTTGACCTGATCTTTAATATAAGTTGGATAGAATCTTAATCTAGATAGATAATTTTTGCATTTTCTTAAGTTCGAATTTCATAAAAAATACAAAAAAAAAAAAAAAAATTGTCTTAGAGTAAATTCATTTCATTTTTTATGATAGATTGCATGTTTTTTTTTAGTAGAATAAAAAATTTCATGTGCATATTATATAGAATTAGGTTCATAAAATGCATGTTACTTAGTGATTTTGGTTAGGTCCATTTAGCTAGAAATTGCCTGTCATTAGGTCATATTGCCATGCCATATCATTGCATGTTAGATTAGTAACATTGCATTGCATGATTCTCATTAAATAAATGAAAATAAAAAATTGAGTGATTGCGTGTTAATTAGAAATCATATATAGGACTGTTGATATGAATTCTGATCTAACAATGCAGATGCTTTCGTTGCTTTGAAGTAAATCCTACAATTTATTCATTGATTTATCTGGGTGTTAAATTGGTGGTTTGCGCACCCGCATGATCACCTCACATGTTACGGAAATAGATAAATTAAAATCAATCCAAGCTGCCTCCAAAACATTTTTTTGAATATAAAAGAGAAAGGTACAGAAAGGACGTTAGAGAAATCTAGCGTGACCAAGTCCCCGAATTCATAATCTCTAGTTCATAGGAGTAAAGTAAATCTCCCGTTACTTTACTTGGGTTTCTAATCGACCCACCAAAAATAGATTAGTGACGACTTCTAATAGAAAAATCAATCGCATGTTAAGAACTTAAACCTAAGTCGCGAATTGGTATGGGTTTGGGAGAGCGCAAGTTAAGTCTAGGCTTAACAATCCATTAACCAAACCCTAGGTGGTTCACCCGAAAATTTGGTCATGAGAATGAGTATATGCACTTACACATCAAAATAAGAGATAGGATCATCCAAAACAAAACAGAAAAAGGAAACGGATTTTTTGCATGATTTGTTTGGGTTAATTAAGGCGGGAGCAACTATATCCAATGCTCAATTTTGCAGTTCCCTGCTTTAAAAACATGCTAGAAAAAATTAGGGATTTGGCTTGATTATCATGCATGCCGTCCCTTAGAAATTTTCTGAAAAGTCAATTTCAAATTATTATGAATCCATCTTTTGGACTGGGGAGTCAAAATAAAGGTGTCATCTTTACTTAAAGTGCTATTTGTTCACTTAAAATCTCCAGAATATCCAATGAATGCACGGTTTCTTTAATGTTGTATTTGGGATATTTTCAATTTAGAGCTTGAATTGACCTACATAATTTGACAATCCAAAGTTTTATCTATTTTTCGAGTGCTGATTTTCAAGTACAATCTGGTCTGAAGTGTTGAAGCTGTTGCTGGTACAGCACCATTCGTGGTATGGGTAGAAAAATCATGTTTTCAGCGTTACAATCATCAACATTAGATAGTGACTTAGGGAAGATGGTATTTATTTTTCTACTTTCATGTTGCCGAATTTGTTGCTTGGAGCCCTTTAGGCAATGAAATAAGAACTTGGATAAAATGCGTTTGTTTGTGAGTCTTAAAATTGGTTTGGTCAGTTCTTTGTAAAATCGAATTTGAGTAGGGCCAACATGTGGTAATTAGGTGTCCTTCCTCTGCTGAGGCCACAAAAATGGTGATACACGATGCCCGGGGTTTGTTAATGTCTCCCATTTTTGCAGAAGGAAGAGAGTGTGCCGGCTGCATCAACAGACCCATTGATGGTTTGGCACCCACCGATGGTTTCATGTGTCGAGAGCAGCGGACAAGCACAAATGCGCGTACCGTAAAAGATGGAGGTAAATTCCCATTGGTAGACTAGCCATATGCCTGAAGTTTGAATACTTGGTTTGGTTGCATTTGGTGGGGACTATACTAAAGTTTAAAAACTTGGTTTATTGCATTCGGTGCATTTTTTTTTTTTTCATTTCTATCTACTACGCGGTGTAGAGCTTAAAAGAAAAGGTTCGTGTGTAAAAATGGCTCCGTTTAAGGTTTGCTCCAAATTTACAAGCCCTAACTGAGTTTTCTTCTCCAGTTTTCTTCACTTCTCCTAATTCGTGGAGTTTTCTTCCTAAGTTCTCCTCTTCATCGGTCTTTCTGTTCCATGCCTCCATGGGTTAGTTCTTGTTTGTCAAGTCTGCTTCTCTTTCATCAATCCTCCTATTCTTCATCTGAGTGTCCTTCTTCTTCGTCAAGTTCCCCATTTCCTCTTTGTACGAGCGTGGCGATGTCGAGTCCTTGCGCAAGTGCTCAATGAGTTTGACGGCGATGTCGGGTCCTCTCCATCCTAGCCCAATGGCGTGAACAAAGGTGTTACCAGCCACTACATCAGGCTTAATCCCCTTTCTTGTATTTTTCTTTTGTCCCAGTGGAGGTATGTGAACTCATTTGAGGTGTTTTCTCTTGAGGATTGAATTGGTCTGAAGTTTGGGAGTGATGTCAATGAGTATATGCACAAAAATAGGAAGTTCCTGCGATCGTACTAGTTGTAGCAAAAGAAGAGATAGGATCGTCCAAAACAAAACAAAAAAGGGACACAGATTGTTGATATTGTTTGGGTTTATTAAGGTGGGAGCAACTTATATTTAATGCTCAATTTTGCAGTTCTTTGCTTTGGAAACAGCTAGAAAAAAATTGGGGATTTGGCTTGATTATCATCCATGCCGCCCCCCCTGAAATTTTCTAAAAAGTAAATTTCAAATTATTATCGATCCATTTTTTGGACTGGGGAGTCAAAAGAAAGGTGTCATCTTAAAGTGCTATTTGGTCACTTAAATCTTGAGAATATCCAATGAATATATGATCTCTTTAATATTGTATTTGGGATATTTTCAATTTAGAGCTTGAACTAGCCTACATAATTTGAGCAGATAAGGTGCCACGCCTGTTTCATATCTTATTAATCTCATCGACCAAGTATGGTGCAAGTCAAAGATTGGTGAATGGCTTAGTATAAAATCATTTGCATTTGGTGGTGTGAGATGTACTGAATTCGCACGCACAATCCCATTCCTTAATCACTATTTATTTATCTTTTCACATGCTATTGTTTCCTATCATATATAGACCATTTATCATATTTCAATCACAAGGAATGCTGTTAAACTATATATTTGACTTTTGTCAATATCGTTGTGAGGAATTTAGAACATCTTCGATCTATTCCTTTTATATAGTATACAATGAAAATAGATTGAACGCAGTAAACATAAGTTGATAGGCATTACTGGTTGATTTGATAACATAGTTTAATTATGCTATTCTTATTGTAAAACTTTCTCGAATGATTGATTGTGATTTTTTTTTTCAGGAACCACAAGAACCAAGCTCTCACGGGACTTGTACATGTTTTAGGGGCTTGTTTTGTTTTAAAGACCCCTAGCGTCATCCTTGTTGTCATGCAGGGAAGGAAGTAACATATTATTTAGTGGGCCAATGCACTAAAGAGTCTATGATAAGGTATTTCATTCATAAAAAGAAAAGAAAAGAAGAAGCCATAAAGGTGCAATTGAGCTATAAATTGATTTGAAGTAGTTTGTGGATGCAAGGTTTAACCTGAAACTGATGATTTCTTAACTTGAAATTGATGATTTGGTATTGAACTCTTGAGTATTACAAAATTCGGTTTTTCAACCCCATGCACAAGCTCAACTCTATGAAGTCTACATGCTTGAAGATTAAACTCAATTTGTTTCAATTATTCAAAACTTAAAAACTAAATCACAATGTGAAGCTTGAATACCATCTCTAGTTCTCATAAAAAATAAAAATAGATTATACACAGTAAACATCGGTTGATGTGTGATATTGATTCATTTGACTAAATAGTCTAATCATGTTTCTTTTTCTTTTTTCCCGAAACTTTCTTGAAAGATTGATTGTAATTCTATTTTTTAGGAATCAAGCTCTCATTGGACTTCTCCATGTTTTAGAGGCTAAAAGGTTGTGAAGATTTGAAGACCACTAGCGTCACACTTGTTGGCATGCAAGGAATGAAGTAGCATATTATATAGAGAGTCAATGCATTTAAAGTGTCTAAGATAATGTGTTAAATTGATTTGAAGTTGTTTGTTGATGTGAAGTTTAACTTAAAAACCAAATCACAATGTGAAGTTTGAACATGTGCATGTTTTAGATGTTGATGTTTTGATATTGAGCTGTGAGTATGGCGAAACTCAGTTTCTCAATTCCATGCTCGAGCTCAATTCTATAATAGCATATGCATTCAAGATTAAACTCAATTCAACTAGATTATCGATAACTTAAAAACTAAATCACAATGTGAAAATTGAACTTTGTCTCTAACTCTCATAAAAATATAAAAAAATATGAAGTAATATTTTTCCTTTATTTTCCTAACATCCTTTAAATTATTAACACAGTTTGCAAGCCACATGAAATCTAGTATAGTAAAATTCGGCACCTTTGAGATCAAAATGAGTGAGTTAACCATAAGCAAATATTACAATATAAAGGTTGACTAATAAATGTAAATGAAAACTCTTTTAGCTCTTGCGCATTTTATTTCTATGTAAATATATCTAGTCACTTATATCTTGAGTGCTTTTTTTTTTTTTTTTTTTTTGGTTTTACGCTACGAACAATTCCCAAAGAGGTCTTGGGAAGATTTGGAACTAGCCAGACCAACAAAAGCCGTATCAAGGTCCGGAGTGGTGTAATATTTTTGGACTAGTAAACGGGTGGGTTGGGCCGGGCCCAAGCATAAGCACTCCTGCTCAATGCAGGCCCAAATATCCATTGAGCTCAAATGAATAGCAAGGCTTGTCCATGCACGCCAATTTTCTTTGCTAAGTCCGCCCATTCAGGACAGGCCCTAGGAAACATATCCATTGTCAAGTCTATTAAGTATTTAACAAGCTCTTTATGCCACGTTGTGACTAGCAATATTTTTTAAACAAATAAAGTATATAAAGGTCAATTAACTGAATGCATGCACACGCGCAAGCAAATGCAATAAAAGCTCCAATTGCTTTTTCTAATGTTTAGGAAACCTTGCACGTGAAGGGCAACGAGTGGACGGAGATGGGCCAGCAAGGGACGCCCGACCCGGGTGACCTTTGCTAGAGGTTGCACAACCTTGGGCGACCACGACCTAGGTGATGGTCACCTGGGTTGTGTGCTGCCAAGTTGCCCAAGGTTCGAACATACTGCAGATCGCTAACATAAGGTTCAGCAGTACATGAAAGAGGTCCTATCATTGCTATAAAATCTTTTCAATGAGCTTTCTTCAATAATAGCCACAAGTAAACATTTGTGAAACAAATAGTGAGAATGCTTACAATGAACAGTATACCATTGAAGATAACACTAACCTTATCCCGTTAGAGTGTGGCTCATGACTCAATGATGGCGAGCGCAAAATGTTGTTTGGAGATCTCTATTGTGTGTTATGATGGTCATTATCTTACAAATCAAAAGGCATAGGAAAGAAGACTAAGCATAATGGGCGCAAAACCAGCACAAGAAACCATGTTAGTGATCACTTAAACATTGCACAATTAAACCTTCAATAATTTGGACTGGAGAAGGATTTAGAGGAAGCTTAGATCACAAAAAGTGACAAAATCAATTAGTAAAGCATATCAAAACATCGAGAAGATGTTATGTGATCACACTAAAAGCTGATTAATCAAAATGAAATGAACAAGACGTGATCAGCCACATTTTCCATCACTTGAAAAAAATAAATGCATAGACATGAACATGGAAGCTCCATTCACTTCATTGCAAAAAACAGGGTTATGAGTGGCCAAAGCATCTTATAAACACTACGACCAATATTGAATGGCTGCAAACCAAGGGGCAAAGTTCACAAATCACAGTCATTGCTGCAACTCAGTAAACTTGAGAAATTCAATTATGAAAATAGAATCCTAACCTCAAGAGCAAGAACAAGAAGAAGAAAGTGCATTGAGAGCCAAAAGTAGAGTAGTGTAAGATAATCAACATATGGTATCTGGTAAAATCTAGTAAACCCACTCATCAACAAAGACCATTTCCAAGCATTTGACCATGTCCCTCAACCACTCTCAAGTGCCAAAATGGGCAACGTTTCAACTTTTCTTCAATATAAAAGATAATGTAACACTCCAGGATCCATATAGAGATGGATAAGAGGGCTCAATAGTGACTATCTTGAAACCTCGAAAGAAAGAGCAACACCAAGCAGTGACTAATAGAGGCAATCACTTATATATGTCAAATTGAACAAGAAGGACAAGGCATAATGCAAGAAAAATAAACCCAAAACATGATTAGACACGGCAAAAAGGAAAAATATGGTTACACCATTCTACATTTGTATTCCACTTTCAAGGTCCATCGATGCAATCCTGATACCAAACTCATGTTCCAAGTTTATCCACCAATATTCCCTTTAAAACCACTTAGTGTCCAATATCCAGGACACTCGATGTTTAGTAAATAAAACACCTTTCACTATTTTAACGTTCAATGAAATTAGTCACACCTCGTGGCTCATGACATAGTTCCTAGTCCAAATCTTGTGAGACCACTTCAAGTCTGCCACATGCTGTCAATCTATATAATGGTAGACATCTTTTGAGCATGTAACTCTTTTAGTATTTCCTTTAGCTTGTGAATCTCCTCATCTTTCTCATTCTCTGACCTTAAGTTCTTGGTTGGAAGACAAGTAGATTCCTTCAACTGAGTCTCTTCATCCTTCTCTTTCTTTGGCCTTAAGTTATTGGTTGGAAGACAACAAGATTAGAAGCCCCAAATCATTGGGGCATGGGTTGTGCCCTAGCATTGGACACGTCCAGGTTTCTCTTTTCCCAACATTAGAGAAACAATATTTCAAGGGGGTATTGTGCTTTCCAAATTCCAAATATACCTCCAAGAGATCATGCATGCTTCCTTGCAGTTTATAACTTAAAAGAACTTATTAAACTAATGATGTTACAATGTATTGGCGAGCACTGAAGCTGAATTCATAAATACACACAATTGCCTCGATTCCTAACTTTGCTTCCTATCATGTGCCATAACTTGGTTAGTTAGCATAACTGAATGAACCATATCAATAAGACATTCAATATTTCACACTTTCCTGTGAAATAGGGAAAGATGTTCAGAGATATCAAATTGAAAAAGTAATCACATTCTTCCTTTCTATAGTTGTTCCTTGCTGATTGTTATATGACTTGTCATCCACCGAAACCATATGAAAACACACGGTGGGAAGTTAGACTTCTGGTTTTAATTTTAGACTATTTATTCTAGCTTGCCCTCTTTTTGTGATCCATTCATCTTCTGCTCAGATATCTACGTAAATTCCTGATACATTGTAGCAGCAATTGTCATGGCCAAGATTGAATAACATTTATTAACAGTAGATGAACTATATTGAATGACTTTTCAACAATTGTGGGGACGTGTGCATGCATGTGAAATGCATAGCTAGTAATTGGGAAGTTTGGGGCTGCAGTACTTTTCTGTTTTTCGATCTCTCTCACTAAACCAAATTGGGGTCATGTTAGCAAAGTAAAAGAAAATTGTACAAGTTTCATCATCTCAACACTTCATAGCTCTAGCTGCTGCATAACTCTTTTGATAATGATGGTGGGCTATGTGCGCTAGACAAACCTAAACCTAGTTGTGGATTATTGTCTTATCCCTAGCAAATCCAAATCACAGAACTAAAGGAATAACAAGATATTGATGCAGGTGCTAAGAACTTAGACATTCTTAGGGAGGCAATTCTAGAACACATCCTATGTTTTCTTCCAATGACAAGTGCTATTAATACAAGCCTATTATCAGAAAAGTGACAAATATCTCTAGATGTTTTCTTTCGATGACAAGTGCTATGAATACATGCCTATTGTCAGAAAAGTGACAAATATCTCTAGACATTTTTACCTTAGGTCCAAAGGTGGATCACCTCAGTAGCATCTTTTCTATAGAGAAATTATTTATTACACTGGAAATATCACTTATGGGGAAACACAAAAATTTAAGGGGAAACATGAGAATAACTTTGCTAATGTTATTCTAGCAATATTTATGTTCCCTAAGGCGTGTCGTATCTTTTCCTTTGCTTTGTTAGCCTTATTTGCGTCACTTAGCTTCGAGAAAATTGTCCAAAAAGTCCTAAACCTATTGCACTTTTGTCAATTCAGTCATAAATCTTTTAAGGCCAATTGAGTCCTAAACCTTTTCACTTCTTGCCAATTTAGTCCATCTGGCCAATTTTGGCCAGAAAATGCTGATGTCGACATCGGCGGTGCCACATAGGACTGTCGGAGCTAACATGGACAATTTTAAAGAATTTTTAAATAAATTTTTTATTTTTTTTTTTTTTTTTTTCCTTTTTATTTTTGGCTTTCTTGGCCTTTTCCATTGGCCGGCCACCGACCAAAGGCGACGGCCAGCCATCGGCCATAGCCAACTGGCTGGCCTTGCTCGCCACAGGCGAGGCTCGGTCGAGCAAGGAGGAGCCCCGGCAAAGGGAGCCCTCACTTAGGCGCGGCCTAGCGAGGGTCGCTTGGGCAAGGGCCGACCTTGCCAGATTTGGCAAGGGGAGCCCTCACCGAGGCTCGCCCTCACCCAGGTGAGTGTTGGCCTCGCCTAGACCAGATCTAGTGAGGTCGGCCCTCACCCCTGGTCGGGTGACGCTGATGCCGGGCAACGAGCAACAGCGACAATTTTGCATTGAGTAGATAGTGACATAGGGCTAGGGATCGAGAAGTTACTGACGAGGAGGGCAACGATGCCGATCATGAATGATGAGGAGAAGAAGAAGACGACGGGGAAAAGGAGAGCTAGGAACAATCATAGCAGTACGGACAGCTCGTTCCATACCTGGTACGAAGATAATCAAACTTAGAATACAAGGAAGAAAAATCAATAATGATGTTAAACTTTTTAACAAAATGAATTGAATTTCATCCAAGTACAAGTTAACTAGCTCTTCAATCCTAATCATAGTGTTTCTCATATCCTTGGTAATTTGCCTCAAAGTTGTGAGCAATGGCACCAACTCGCTAGCCATGGTTCCAAGAAACTCCCCAAACCTCCAATAGGCAACATTTTCTTCTCTAACTTGACAATGATGCATTTCCCAAGACAAAATACACCCAATAGACACGAAAAGCTGGCTTCCATTTTCTAGTGGTGGGTACTAGACAAGAAATTCTAAATATGGAAAGAAGGATCTAATATTATCAAACCAAATAAATACTCGGACCATTTTAGTGTAGTATGATGAAAAACTGTACGCTATATGTAGGCATGCCTTACATGATGCATTCACATTTGTAGCTCTGCTTTAGACTACTAAGTTTTAGTCTTTGAATTAGAACACAGATTGTCACCATTGTGTAATTTTTCAACCTTCTCGTCTAACTCACAGCTTATTTGCACCGTGCGCAAACCCACAAAATTTAATCATGCATCTTGTGTTTTCCATGGATATAAATCACCTAGGTGGAAAGTATTAACAATTCTTAGTAAGATATCGGCAACTTGATTAAAATGTTCATCTAATTATATACTATCTTCATTTGCCACAGGCAAAAGGGTTACAAGGATATCTGATAAGATCATAAATGTAGTAGAAAAGGGCCACGATAAGAAAGGCAAAGCCATGAATAAACATACATAAACTCCTCCAAGCGAAACCCAACATGGAATCCTAAAGACAAAGCTCTTAAAAGTTCAAACCCCCACTCAGAATGAATCCGTTGGACGTTAAAAATGTGAATGAGGGATAATATGAAAGATAATTGGAACTCAAATCACGTAAACTGCATGAATTGGAAAGAAGAAAAAGCAGGGTAAAACCATAATTCAAGAAGGAAACTGGACTTTATGAGGAAACTAAAGGAGTTTAAAACTTGCAAACCAAGAAAAAGAAAAGAAACCAAGCAGAAAAAAATTGCAGGAATCAATGGAAAGCAAGTCAAAACAAACGGGTTCACATCACAATGGACAATCAGCAAATACATCTTGAGGATATCTAGTTAATTCACGAGTCATGAACCTGCATTCCTCCGATTTCTAGTTATCAGAAAAGCCGAATCCAAAAGACGAAAAGAACAAAGAAAATACCACAATAAATGACACCACCAATGAACAGAGATGAACCAGAGTCAGCAAAGTCACTAGGCACAGGCATTAGTGAAAGCGAAGATGAACGGAGAGAGAGCGCTTGAGCTTTAGCTTACTGTGCACGATGTGAGTGACGAAGAGAGAATTTTAGAGAGGAGCTGAATGGTTTGCAGTGAAAAAATTTCAGAATTTTTCTTTTTGAGAGATTAACATGGAATTTGTGCACATTTCAATATTTAAAGGAAAAGAGGATATGGAAATTGACGTCGCTAGCATGTGCACGCCAACGCCACGTAGCACAGGCAAAACTCCTCCATCATGTCGTCCATGTGCTTCGGCGACATCCCCGTGCACGCCGTCGGCTTGCGACCCCTGCGGTGGCGCGTCGGGCCACGCGCGGCAGCGCTGGGGACGAGTCCTTCGCCCGGTGCACGAGCGGATCGTGCGTAGTCATGCAGGACTTGAAGCTCCAGCTTGGGTTCATCTCTGGGTCCAATCGGGTCGAGATAACGGCAGTCCACTCCTTGATGGGCCGGCCCGTGTTGCTTGGGTCTGGCCTAATCTGGGTGGGCGACCTCTTGCTCGTGAAGCTGAGGCTCAGCGGGTCCCACCATGTTGTTGGAGGTTACGGGTTTGAGAGAGAAGAAGCAGTTGCTCGAAATACTATACCAAGAGACATTAAGTTTGGAACACTCAACAATATTACCTTTAGCGTAGAGAAACCTAGAGTTTTTATATGCAAGTTATTAGGATTCGGCCCATATGAACTCAAATAACAATGCTTTGACCTATTAGGCTTGTATGTGAACATATTATTTTGGATTATATTAACAATATATCCAACACACGTGATGTCGGAGGCCGAGCCAGCGGAGCTCCAGCGGCTCAGGCATCAGTCCAAGAGGGCCAGAGTAGCCGCCGGTGCCACCGCCGAGAGGCGAGAGCCCCCCGCTGGCGCCGCCGCCAATGGTGGGACGGACGAGAAGCCAAAGCCGCTGACGCCGATGTCGGCTTGAAGGGCTGCAGAGAGGCTGGCCAAGGTGGCCATCATGAGGAAGTCGATGAACCGGGTTAGCGACTTGCACGGCCGAAAAACGCCAGATTTTAGCCCCACTTTTTCCTTTCTTTTCCCATTTTCACTTGTCATTTTTCTTCCCCGAGGAAATATAAATATATATATAAATATCTCACCTTGCAAGGCAGTATTTAGCGAGTAAGAATATAGTAAGCAATTCGAAAGAACAGTGTATATTGTAAGGGGGTTCTTCTGCAATAAATTTTTTCAAAGAAGGAGATACTTCAAATGATTGAAATGGCAGCACAGGGGAGGAGAGAGTGGGCCTGAGCCCATGAGAGTGAGGACGAGCAGTACCCGACGCGGAGGCCCTTTTCTGCAGGAGGCGGGGCCGGAGGGAGGGGCGGAGCGGCCCCCACGCGGCGGAGATGGGATGGCTCCGCCATTCTCTCTGGTTTGTCTCCATTATCGCCTCCTCGCTGTTTGTTTTTCAATTATTATCGTCGTGGGGATGGTGGTAGTGGTGGGGAGGATAAGAGAAACAGAAAGATCAGAGAGAGATCCAAAATGGGGGGGGGCATTTTGTCTTCTTCTCCTTCCTCTCCACATCGTCCTCCTCCGGTTTGTCCTATTGCGTCAAATCCGTCGGTTAGGCGCGCAACGCTATCGAATGCGATGTTCTTTAGACATGTACGCATCGACCCTCCTCCTCCTGAATTTTTTTTTTTGTCGTTCGAGAATGCGGGGGATGGTGATGGGGATGGAGCTTTCCTTGCGCTAATTATGATCGTAAACAAAGATTTGTTCTTTTGTTCGTTACTCGTGGTATTGGGTTCAATGTATGTCGTGATTGATTCGGTTGCATCTTCTCTTTCCATCTTTCATGCCGCGCATTAGGAGCACAGAGAGGGAGGAGACGCGGGGCCGCGCCGAACAGCACGCATCAACATCGTCCAGTTAGAGAGAGAGAGAGAGAGAGAGAGAGAGAGAGAGAGATACTAGAAATAAAAGGAGTGGGGGGAGGTGTGATGGGTGACCACCACTCGGTTCGGTCCCTAGAAAAACATTTCGAAACGGCATTTGTGTTTTCTTAATTCCCATTCTCCTTTTCCATAGGAATAAGACATTTAGAGATAGAGAGAGAGTCTATCCAAGGATGAGTATTGATAGTAACGGGCTGGTGGTATTGGGACACATAAGAAAAGATTCATTCCATGGTACCCACCTGGACTAGGTTCTCCTTTTCCAAGGAGAGCAATCAATGTTTCGCAACGGCCCTTTGCGGTCCTTTGGACCACGATGAATTGACTGGAGATCTTTTCCGTAGAGTGGCACCATCTGTGGATAGGTGGAAAAAAGATCTAACCCGCTCAAGCCTCGGGATAAAACGGTGGAGTGCTCGATTTATTGCCCATTGAAATTAGGTCTAGGTGGTTCGGTAGTAGTCAATATTGATGGATATTCTGAGAGAATTGGGGGTTGATCACATGATTAGAGGGAGGGACCATGCAATGATAATTAAAACCCAAGATGCTTCCCATTAGCAAATTTGCCTCTCCTTTTTCCACCAACGTTTTGTGAAGGATAAGGTTCTAATTTTCTTTTTTTCAATTTCCCTTAAAAAAAGGGGTGAGGGGTGAATAAAGAAAATGAAAAGGAAGGTGGAGTAGAGGCTTTTTGGGAAGCCTAAATCTACGTGAAAAGAGATTGAAAGGGGTCATCTTTCTTTTTGATTTCGAAGCAACTTTTGGCTGCTTTCAGGAGAGGGGTGGCGAGAGGATGGGGGATCTCATTTCCCTTCGATCGCGCTCACTTTTATTGCGCGGGGGGTAGGGGGTGGGGAGCTTTCTCAGTGCTGTCAATGAGTACCCTGTGGCTTTAATGTCCTAGGGGGAGGCATTGCCCTAGGTGCCAAGTAGCTCCCCAATTGCTCTAGAAATAGACATCTCTCTCTCTCTCTCTCTCTCTCTCTCTCTCTCGATTGCAGGAAACAGAGGAGTTTTTTTTTTTGGTCGAACTGGTAATATATTATATAATAGTAGCATTACAACCAGAACTAGAAATATCAACTGCTAAAATATCGAGCAAAGGAGCCGGAGGAAAGGAAGCCCAAGAAGGCATCAAAAAACCATTGTCATGGGCCTTAGCAGCCTAATCCGCAGCAGCATTGGCCGTTCTAGGGCAAAACGAAAATCGCGACTGGACGAGGCGAGAAAGAAGAAACGCAGCTTCGGCTATGAAGGGGCGAACCTCCCATGGTTACAGAAGAGGATCGTGCACGGCGTCCACCAAAACCAGGCAGTCAGATTCAATAAGCACGGGATCAGAGGTTCGGTTTGAGTTGATCAAATGATTGAGAGCAAAACATAAAGCTTGAGCTTCCACCTGCAAAGCAGACGACGCGGTTACGGTCTTGGTAAGTCCTTCAATGATTTTTCCTTTATGATCTCGGCAAACGAAGGCGACTGATCCATGATCATTGCCTGGCTTGAAAGCCCCATCTACATTCAACTTAAGAACTCCTGAATCAGGCGGACGCCATAAGCTGTCCAGATCTGGATGCGGTCGATCCACAGAAGCAGAAGAGATGGCAGCAATACAGACCTGACTGTGAGCTTCAGCTATAACAAGGATGGAGCGAGGACTCGATGACGAAAGATAAACCGTGCGGGACTTCCGGATATTCCACGAAGCGTGGCGATGAGCGTAGATCCGAGTAACTGTTTTTATTAGCAAGTATGGTAGCTAGCCGATCTTCAATACGTGTAATTTCTGCTGGTTGTATGGGGACAGTTGATTTGTGGGTTAGACCAGATGTGGGAAGTCCAAGGACACAATAAAAATAGATGCTCCGAGGTTTCGGGTTGTTTAGCCGAACATAAGGTGCAAATGGGATCGGGCGGGAGATTTCCAAAGCAAGGTTAACCTTAGTGGGAAGGGCATTTTGGCATAATGACCAGATGAAAATTTTAACTTTGGGTGGGATTTGGAGTTTCCATATTTGCCTCCATAAGATGTTAGGAGGCTGATAAGAAGAAGATGGTTTAGATATAGGATTGCAGAGGCTCTCCTGGCTAAGAATAGTGTAAGCACTTTTAACAGTGTAATTTCCTTTAGATGTACTCGGCCAAATAAGCTGGTTTGATGCAAAGCCTGGTCTAAGAGGAATCTTAATAATTTCTGCAATAGTAGTGCTATCATACCAACGATTCAGTAAATTCAGATTCCAGAGGTTAGTAGTAGAATCAATCAGCTCAGATACCTTTTTAGGTTCCTGTGCAGCAGCATAACCTCCTATTTTCCCTTTCGGTAGCCACCTGTCTTCTCTAATCCGGATACTAGATCCATCTCCGACCGACCATTGAGTTGAAGGTAATATGGATTCCCTGCCCATAATGATACTCTGCCATCCCCGGGAAGAGCGAGTTCCTTTTGATCGATAGAAAATCTCACGAACGAAAATACAGCCCTTTAAACAGATGCGCCCATAATGAGGTAAGCTGGAGTCGAGACGCCAAGCTTGTTTACCCAACATAGCTTTATTAAACGCCACAAGGTCACGAAACCCAAGGCCACCCATATGTTTTTCAGCTTTTAAAACATCCCAGCTTTTCAGTGGATTCAGTTTTCGACTTGTCATTTTGCCACCAAAATCTTGCTATCTTTTTTTCAATAGACTTACACGGCGAGACGGGGATCTTGAATATTGACATAGCAAGCGAGGTTTTGCCGCACAACACTTTTAATGAGAACTTCTTTACCACCCTTCGAAATAAGACTCTCTTTCCATCCATCTAGCTTAGTATTGACTTTCCCTAGTATCCAAGCAAACATTTCTCTTTTAGATTTGCCCCAATCTGACGGAATCCCAAGGTATCTTCCTGTTTTAGTTAAGATTGGGATTCGAAGTTCTTTCGCTAAGTTATCTTGAAGCAGGGGGGCATCCTTTGCTGCAGAAAATGCCAGATTTGTTTCGATTTATCATCTGTCCCGTAGCCATACAGTACTAGTTAAGAATATTAGCTAACTCATGACATTCTTGCCGTGTCCCTTCTACAAAGAATATAGCATCGTCGGCAAAAAACAAGTGAGTTAACGTAGGGCAGCAACTATTAAATTGGATACCTTTCAGATTACCCATATTGAGAGCTTGATGGATGAGAGTACTTAACATATTTGCCATTAGAATAAAGATATAAGGTGATAAAGGATCCCCCTGTCGAATCCCCCTTGATGATTGGAAATATTGTGGCGAGTGCCATTAAATTTGACTTTGAAGGAAAAGGTAGTAATGCACTGCATAGTCCATTGAACCCACATTGGATGAAAACCTAACCTGGATAGATAGTCTTTGAGAAAGTCCCACTCAACACGGTCGTAGGCTTTAGACATGTCCATCTTGACCACAGCCTGGAATTTTTTTTTTCTGGTTCGTGTCTTAAGCTGATGTAGAGTCTCCTGCACAATTAAAATGTTGTCCTGTATCTAACGGCCTTGACAAATGCACTTTGTTCCATAGAGATGATGTCGGCGGGGAAAGGCTTTACTCGTTGGCTAACACCTTAGAAATAATCTTATAGGCGAAATTACAGAGACTAATGGGTCGGTACTGATCCAAACTTTCTGGATTAGGGACTTTCGGTATGAGAGTTATGATAGTTTTGTTGAGATCAGGGGGTAATAAACCAGAATGAAAAAACTGCTGCACCGAGGAAAATATATCGTCTTTTTAAAATATGCCATCGGGGCCAGGGGCTCGGGATTTTCCTAGTTGAAAAACAGCAGTGCGAACTTCCTCTCGGGTAACATCACAAATGAGTTGCTGGTTCATAGCCTCAATCACAACACACTCACATTGTTGTAGAATAGGCCCATAGGCACGAGTGCCTTTAGATGTATAGATTGTAGAAAAAAATTCCAGAGTCATGTCTTTAAGCATTTGATCATCTCTAACCCATCTCTGTTGTGCATCCATGAGCATTCTGATTCAATTTTTGTTTCGCCTTTGAATAGTAGTGGCATGAAAAAACTTTGTATTTTTATCACCCCACCGAAGCCATTTAATCCGTGATCTCATTGCCCAATACTGCTCTTCCTGCTGCCATGCACTATGGAGTAAACCTTTAAGCTCAAATAATTTCTATTGATCCATTGTAGTGGTAGTCTGATTAGTTAAGAACTGAATTTGCTGTTGTAGGGAGTTAATATGCTCGTTTGCCTTTGAAAACGTGTTTTTACTCCACCTCCGGAGAGCCCCACTGACTTGTTGAAGCATCTTTGGTAGGTGATAGCCTTTTGCTCCAGCGGAAGCCCAAGCTGTGTCTATGACTCCTTGACATTCTGGATGCCGCAACCAATATTCTTCAAAGTAGAAGGTCCTCCCATTTCTATATTTGGTAGCTTCGGTTGAAAGAAGCAACGGACTATGATCCGAACCAACTGCAGGTAAAGCATATACTTCTCCCTCAGAAAACGCAATTCTCCAGGTCCAATTACAAAGAACCCTGTCCAGTCTCTCTTTAACCAGCTTAGTCCCGTCACGGTAATTCATCCAGGTAAAAGCGCATCCCTTACTATCGATATCCATTAATGCACAGTCATGTAGTACCTCTCTAAAACTTTGCATTCGACAAAAATCAGGGGGGCGTTTACCTACTTTCTCCCAAGGATAGGCAATTTCATTGAAGTCTCCGATGCAGATCCAAGGTAATGAGTTGATGGATGCTAATCGTCGGAGAACCGTCCAAAAAGCCTGACGAGATTGAGGAATTGTTGGAGCATGTACACAAGTGAGTCTCATAGTAGTGTCTTTCCCATATTCAGTACATATAGTATCAATAAAGTCGGCTGTAGAGAGTTCCACCTGAGGAGAAATGTGGGTTTGCCAAAAGATAGCCAATCCTCTTGCGACGCCTACAGGGTTAACTATATAAGAGAAAGGGAATTTAAGTTGACGCTGTATCTTAGAAACAAAAGCCTCGCGATTCTTGGTTTCCAAAAAAGAACATCGCTTTGTCTTTGGCCACTAGGGCCTTTAGTGCATGGTCGGGGAAGAGGCCGGTCACGCAGTTCCAACATAAAAGTTTCATTGTTCAACCGGTGGCTTTTTAGGGCAAGCCACCTCAACCCGGAATTGAACTTCATCTTCCATTAACACAGGGGTATCCAATAACTTGCTATCATCAATGGAATCCATTCCCTGGGAACCAGTATCATATGGATTATATCGTTTCTGTTTCTTAGATGATCCTGTTTTGGTGGCAACACGAGATGGTTTATTCTTCTTAACATTCACAGGCCGTTGAACCATGTGTTGTTGGACAGTGGACAGCACAGATGTTGGAACAGGACTCGTGATGACAACACCTCTGTTGGACTCCATATAGGGAGGAGGGATAACAGAAGGCTCCTGATAATTCGTCACAACATTCCCTGAGTCAATAAACGGTAAGTCATGGAACCTTGATTCAATTCTGGCCTTAGTAAAGTGTGGATTACTGAAGTCATTCTTGGTATATTCTGTTTGGATGCCTTTCTGTTTGGATGAGCACGGAATTAGATCAGTAGTGAGTTGCTTGCGGCTTTCATTAACTACCTGATTGTTAACCTTTGATGTAATGTCGTCCGGTAGGGGTAGAGCATGAACCTGTGAAGTGACAACTGGAGGAGTTTCAGGCACAACATCATCTGTGTCATTAGAAAGAGGCCTTCCTTCATAGAATGTATGCCAATACGGACTGTATTGATTAACTTCAGCTCTCAACCAGTGACCGAAGGCCATTTTCTCTTTACCTTCCATTTTAGCTTCGGTAAAAGGAATTGTCGGACAGTACATGGCATAATGTCCCATGATGCCACATGAATAACAAAAGTGGGGAAGTCGTTTGTAACGGAAATCGAGCCAGAGTGCTTTGCCTGCAATCCGAATCAGTTGGCCAGGTTTTAAAGGTTCACTTAAGGTAAGTTCTACCCTAACCCGTCCAAATTTGGAAGTATTTCCATCTCTGGTATCGAACTGACCTTCCAACATTCTTCCGATACTCCTAAGCGCTCAGCTTAACATGGGTTGTGCACCATTCCAGGGAAGGCCAAAGACTTGAACCCAAAATGCACATTTAGAAAAATCGTAACGGTGAAAGGCGTGTTCAGCTTCCGGGGTTGAAAAGCGCCAAATTGTTGGAGAAACGCCAAGGTCCGCCCACTTCTATTCGTTTTTTTTTTTTTATCACTTTCCAACTTAAATTTCGCAATATATATATCCATTCCTTGTTGGGTGATCTGGACAGATTCTGTGCGCCATGCATGATGCATTGCACTCTGAAAAGCTGGTAGATGAATAGATGAGTTAGATAAAACCTTACCGACTAACATCCGACGACATTCTTCAATCTTTTCAAGGGGAGGCGCGTCATCCCATGTGTCGATGTCCTGTTCAGCCCATAGCCGACCCAATCGGTTACAAAGAGCAGCAATCCGAGCTAACTCTTCCTTTTCGGGGAGTTCCATGATGGTAGTCGGAAGTCAGAATTTTGAGGAGGTACGAGCCGAATTCCACATTTGATAGGGTAACATAAGTAATGGGAACAGTGTCGAGTTGAAACAGAAAGCTAATGTGCCTATAAATGCAGAAAAGAGGACATGAAGTGAACGGAATTGAGAGCGGAGAAGAGCTCCAGCATCGAGACCAGCCTCTTCACCATGATCAAGAAGAATCGGCAACATGCAAGTAGATGGGGAAAGGGGAATGGGTCGAACAGTTCATGGTTGGATAGAGAGTAAACGGCCAAAGAAGTCCAGACACGAGAGGTAGTGCGAATAGCAAATGAAGGCGATGACTTTCAAAGAGACATAGAGTAGAGGTGGAAAATGGAAAGGAAGGTTAGGGTTCGGAGGTTAATTGATGGGGAAACTACCATTAAAGGTAGAAGAAACTCTGCATTACGAGAGAGAAACTCTGCATTTCTTTTTGTTCTTTTTCTATGTTAGGTATGTTTAGGATTACTACTTAGGGTCGTTATCTTAAATCGTGGAAATCGTAGAATATCTTGAGAGAGAGACATAATTTGATCTTCTTTTCAAATTTTTTACTTGGCCTTTAAGTTTGGCTCCCTATAAATAGATACGCTGTCTTTGATTGTAATAGAAACATTCGAATCAATAAAATTTGAGTTTATTTATATTCTTTGATGCGTCGGATTTTTCTATTCCTTAGGATTTTATTTCTTTTTGTAAAATTAATTGTAATCCATCTCACTTCCGTTCTATGTCAAGTGGTGTAAGAGTGTTTTCAGCCATTATGAGTTTAATAATTTAGGTCGATCAGTTTTAGGATAGGTCTGTTTCTAACCTGGAATAGGGACCAAACTGGTCAATTTTGTTATATGCTTCGAGAACCGGTTAGTTCTTGGTTCTAGGATATGATAGAAGTGTAGCCCTCCAAAACTTTAACTATTTAATTTTGTTGAACTTGTGTTACGATAATCTTTTCTTTTTTCTTTTTCTATTAATCTAGAAGTACAAGCAGTGGTGAATATGTTTAGGGATAAAACTTACACAGAACACATAATAAAAGTACTTAAAAGATGACAAAATCAGACTTTAGGTATGAAAATGAAAGTTTGTCATTTATTAATGGGTTAATACTACAAAAAAATTCCAAACTATGCTCATTGTGATACAAATATCCTGATTTTTTTTTGTGTAATTAAAAATCCTAAACTTGTTCATTATGATAGAAATATCCCAAACTTTCTTTTATCATAAAAAACTCAAATTTATACTAGTGTGACCAATATACCCTACATGGAACTTAAGTATACAGTTTATTTATTACATGTGTATAAGTTTTGATTATTTCATGATACAAAAAGAAGTTAAGAATATTTATGCCACAGTGAGCAAGTTTTTGATTTTTGGTAACACAAATTATTATTTTTTAGGGTTTTTGTGTTACAGTGAGTATATTTTGGGATTTTTTTTTTTATAAAATTTTTCCCTTTACTAATCAAAATAGATTTTTGTCATTTAATGACCAACATATAGTGATTAAAAGTGTACTTTTGGCTAGAACAATATCGCAATGTGGATAGAGACAAGCAAAAACGGCTATATCAGTGCAAATTCCTTTTAAAAGTTGACTACTGTGCTGCAAAAAGATGTATATTATATGTTTGGTGATACGTGTTTTAAAGTTGTCGCACCTCAATATTTCATGAGATGATATCTTAAAAGTCAAGGTAGTAGTTAAGGTGCTTGCCAAAACATATCTAAAGGCTGTAGTACCCCCTTTTCACAATTGGAGCTGCTGGGGAAAACTATACCCTACAGCTTCTATATCTTGCTTCAAATGCAAATTTTTAGTTTCATCGGCAAACATTGGAATGATCCTAACATGGCTCTTTGGAAATTTATGCTGTCGTTTGAATATACTTTTACTAGGTTCAGGGGCACACATTACGCGAATGTGTATAGTGAGGTGGTGCCATCTAGTACCCCTACGGGGATAACCTCTTAGGCGATGAACCAAGCCGCAAGATTTGTCTATAACCTTTTGATGTAGAAGAAGCTGTAAGAATAGAGCTTCAAGCTTTAATGTATTAGTTAACTTTTTGATACATTTTGTTTCTGACCCTAAAAGTCAAATGACATTTAAACAATATGGCATTAAATAAGGAATTCCGCGTGCTCTAAATATAAAGAGAAATCTTATTTATGCAAAAGCTAAATTATTCAAAGTCTTTTCTAACTTTTCAATTTTTTTTTTTTAATTTTTTTTTTTTAATTTTTATTATTTTTCGTTTTTGTTTTATTTTCTTTGTCTGTCGTTCATCTTCTCTACTGGAAAGGATCTCTGAGCTCTAGTTTCACCTTCTCTTGGTGCCTTGTCTTCATTAGATGTTTACCGCCATCGAGGAGTGTCTCCGTGTCGCCATCCTCGTCAACTAGATCCTTGCTACCCTGTCATTAGAGGGCCGTGTTGACAATTTCCAAAGGAAGAACAAGTGCGTGTGTAGTGAAATCATTCGCATGTGTTGCGAATGGTATTCAAGCTAAAGAGAAATTTCATGTAATTAGACAGTGAAAGTGGAAGTCTTGTGATCGTTTTGTTTTGGCATAACACTCAACAGAGAGGCATAGACAGATATCTTGGGGCAGAAGAACAGCCCAAGTGCTATAACTTGGCACGGGAGGACACTTAAGTGCCATAACTTCGAAAATGTATACTTAAGTGCTAGTTTCGAAGTTAAATGGAACACTTAGGTGCCACTCTGGCGAAAATCCAGCCAAATGGCTGACGTGGCAATTTTCCGGCGAATTTGGTCCAAAACGGCGTCGTTTTGCACCCTGACGTGGCGAGAAAATGCAAAAACGAGCGCCGTTTCATGTCTAATATGTAAATAATAATATAAAAATTAATTAAATTAAATTTAAACTTAATTTTATTTAAAATATTATAATTTTTATTTTAAAAAAAAAAGAGGAGGTCGAAGGGGGTGGCCGAGGTGAGCCCTTCTTTGCCGCCACCTCCCGCCGTCGTCGGGAAGGGCCGGCGAAGGAGGGAGGGTCGGTCGGGATCGCTGGCCCTCGGCCGGCCCGGTGGGTGAGGGCCACGCGGCCCTCGCCGGATCGCGGCCCTCGCTCCGGTCGGCCGGAGGGCCGCAACCTTGGCCGACCCTCTCCCCCCTCGTCGCCGGCCCTTCCCGGTGATGGCGGGGATGCGGCAAGGGCCTACAGCCCTCGCCGGATCTGGGCAAGGGCCGGCGACCCGGCCGACCCTCCCCCTTCGTCGCTGGCTCTTCCCAACGACAATGGGGAGGCGGCGGCGGTGGCGAGTGCTCGGCCCTCATTCGCCCCCTTCAGCCTCCCCCTTTTTTTATTTTTTTATTTTAATTTTTAGTTTTAAAATTTTAGAATATTTTAAATAAAATTAAGTTTAAATTTAATTTACTTAATTTTTATATTATTATTTACACATTAGACACGAAACAACATCGTTTTTGCATTTTCTCGCCACGTCAACGTGCAAAACGACGCCATTTTGGACCAAACTTGTTGGAAAATTGCCACGTCAGCCATTTGGCCGGATTTTCGCTGGAGTGGCACCTAAGTGTTCCATTTAACTTCGAAATTGGCACTTAAGTGTACCTTTTTAAAGTTATGGCACTTAAGTGTCCCCCCGTGCCAAGTTATGGCACTGCAGGTGTCCCAAACTCGATATCTTGGCAAGCTTGACAGCCATGGCCGAGTCTCTAAATCTCCGCAAAATTGAAGCACCACTTATGTTGCTTCTTTTGTTTGGCTGCCATTGAAGTTGTTTCGAGCTCGGTTGCCATGGTTATGAAGATTAGGGAAACCCGTGAGGACATGTGGCCTTCAAATTCAATTTGAGCTTGAACAACAAACAGTGACTCTTGAGATGGAAAAAAAGGAAATTTGGATCGTGTAATGAAACTCACAAATCTCTGAGATGGAAAACCTGGTGCTGAGAACCTTGACGGTGGAGAAGATGAACAAACCGAAGAACTTAAAAAGAAAGAAAAGAAAACAGAAACTAAAAAAAGGAAATTGAGAAAAATAAGCAAAATGTGTTGATTTTCATGCCTCGTAGCACAGCTGACAATAGCTGGATTTTATGTTATCAATTTTCAGTGACACTATATTGACATTCACACAAAGATTATGAGTAAATTGACATATTTAAAAAAATTAGGACAGAAATGGCATCTGTATGATACATTCGGTAGTGATTTGATAATTTTACCTCATTTGAGCTAACTTTTGAGTTTAAACTTTGAGGCCGTACTTATATGTCCATCTTGGCATTCTTTTTAATTGGTATTTCTCATTATTCAACCAATTTACAACCCCAAACAGTATATACAAAAAGCCTATTGCAAAAAGGAGAAATGCATGTAAAGTACTTCCATCAATATATGCCTGCGTTAGTTCTACATCTACAATCCTTTTAATCTTATCTCACATCCATTTCCTAGACGTTGCTATCTTCCCAATTTCCTAAACACTCAACTTTGAAATTTAATTTAAGGCTCTATTTATTTTGCAAAAAATATTTTATCAAAGGATATTTTCTTCATTTTTTAGCTTTTAGGTCACTTGAGTCAATGGCCTATTCAATGTAAAATCTATGCTCAAATTTAGTAAAACAATCTCCTCTTTTAAAAATTATAAATCATTTTGCGTAAAAATGAATAAACATCAGCGCTTGAACCAGAGAGCTCGACGCTTTGGACATGGGATCCCCAACACTCTTGCTTGAGTCCTTAGTGGCTAGTCTCATGACCCTATTGCCTGTGCCTCAACATGGTGCCTTAGACCTTGGGTCCCTAGTGACCATACCCAACTATGTAGCTCATGGGCTTGAGTCCATTGAGGTTGGCATTGGTACCTTGGTGGTTGAGTCGAAGGTCTCAACTCCCATGCTCGAGTACTTGGCTCCTAGGCCTAAGTTATTGAGGCCAAGGCTCAAGTCCATTGAGGCTCGGCCCATGTCTATGGAGGTCGGGCCAGACCCTGATGCTTATGCCTGGGTCTCTAGCAACTATACTTATGTCCTCCACTCTTGCACTTGAGTCATTTGCATTTGAGCCTAGGTTCACAGTGGCCGGGCTTGAAACCACATTTTGGCACCTAGGCTCGGGACCTTGGTTTGACACTTGAGTTTGGGTGTATCAAGGTTGAACACAGGTCCATGGAGGTTGGGCTTAGGAATTCGATGCTTGTGCTTGGGTCCTAGTGGCCATGTTGGGGTACCTCATTCTTGTGCCCAAGTCTACGACACTTGAGCCCAAGTCTACATAGGTCGAGCCTAAGTTCAATGAGGCAAGGCTTGAATCCATAGAAGTTGGGTTATGGAGCCAGGTGCTTGTACTGAAGTCCTTGATGACCATGCCTAAATACCTAGCTCCTATTTCCAAGTCACCTCTACCTAGGCTCAAGTCCACGAAGGCCAAAACTGAGACCTTGGTGCTCATGCTTGGGTCCCTAGTGACCATGCTTGGGCACCTAGCTCTAGCACCTAAGTTACAGGCACCCGAGCCCAAGTCCACAATGCAAAGGCCTGATATCGTGGTCCAATGCTTAGCTCGAGCTTAGGTCCACAAAGGTCCAATTTATACTTGTGCTTGGTTCTTAATGGTGATGCTCGAGCACTCAGCTTTTGCCCCTTAATCATCAACACTTGGGCTTAGGTTGATTGAGATTAGGCTTGGCTCCACAAGGTTGGGCTAAGACCCTGGTGTCAGTTCCCAAGTCCCCAAAAAACATGCCCTAGTATTTAGCTCTTGTGCTCAAGTCATTTGCTCCCAAGCCTAGGTCCATGGAGGTTAGGCTCAAGACCTTGATTTGATGCTCGAGCTTAGGTCCATTGAGGTTGGACCTAGATCCATATAGTTTGAGCTTAAGACCTTATTGTTTGTGCCTAGGTCCTTGATGGCCATGCTTTCTCGCCTAAGTCACTCTCGCTTAGGCCCAGTTCCTCGGCAGTGAGGTCTAGGTCTATTGAGGCTGGGCTTAGGACCTTAGTGCCTATGCCCGAGTCCTTGGTGGTTGTGCTAAAGTCATTGGCGAATGTCCTTGGGTCCATCAAGGTTGGGCTAGATCCTTTGACGACTTAGTATTTCTTATATCACACAAATAGTGTGTCTCTATAGGAAAATTATTTTCAAATTTCCGAATGAGGGAAAGTATTTTCAAGTTTACTTTCATATTTCAGTCAAATATAAAAAAAAAAATTGCCATTTTTCTGGAAATTTCTTGGGATATTAACACTCAAATTTTGTCGATATTTTAAGTATTCGCTTAGTTTACAAAATGTAAAAAAATAAATAATATATATGCGAAGATAACAAAAGAAAAAAAAAAAGACTAGGAAAAAAAAAATAGTTAGATAGCCCATCTACATATAGTCGAATAGCCCATCTACACCAAGCCCAATTATTTCGGTTAGAATTTCCATCCCACTAATCTCATTTCTTTCGCGACCCAACTTCCCATGTTTTGAGCCCAAGAAGACGAGAGAGGAGCCCAGCCCCTGTCTCACATTCCTTGGCACACGCTCACATTGTGAACAAGAAGGGGGTGACAAGAATGAAAGCAACGAATGGGAAATAGGAAGAGAGAGCATTTGTGAGCAAAGGAAATGACAAGTAGTGACTCAAGCATGCATGAGTCTTCTAAAACTAAGGTGAACTATGCATGGAAAAAGATTTCTCCTGAGAAAATATTAGGTGGGTTGGCTAGGCCAAGTCACCATGCATTGGCTCAATTAAGAATTGGCGCATGGCTGATGGACCCCATATTTTCCTTATTCAAACTTTTGCATCATCTCTCTCTTCATTAATTGCTGGTCTTCTTCTCCCTTGCATGAACCCCCCCCCCACTCTTCAATTAGAGGACACACTCTCTCCTCTCTTTTGCATCTTCCAAGAAAAAGAAGTTTGCTCTCTCTCTCTCTCTTCTTATTTTTTTTTCAAAATACTCTCTCTCCTCCCCCGCCACCCCAACAAAGAGCCCGCTGGTCATGTCTTAAGTTGAGACCCGCCTCCTTCAACACGTCGGCTTTGCCTCCACTATCACCTTCAAGAACCACTCCTTTTTTGTTGCTCCTAAGAGCTCCCGTTGAATAGCATCTCGAGCTTAGATCTGACGCCTTTGCCACGTTGCCTCAACTGTCATCTCCAAAAACCACTCCCCTCTCTCTCGCCCCTAAGAGCCCCTGCTAGTCACATTCTGAGCTCATATATGCCTTTTCCAACCTAAGAAGCATTCCCCTTCTTGTGTTTTCATTCTCTTTTTAAAGGAAGATGAGACGAAGTCCAGATGAATCGGAAACTTTCATTTGTGTTTGCTTTTTGGTATTGTTTTGTTCTATTTGTGTTTATGAGGGTGGTGTTGTAACCTCTATATGTTGGGTGTGCCGATGTCACGATGCGTAACTAGTTCTCCTTCAATTTTTTTTTTTTTTGGGTCAAAGTTCTTTAGTTTAGTAGGCTTTACATTGCTTTTTTTTTTTTTCCCTAATTAGGCATTATCACTATTATTCTTGTGTTTGTTTTGCTTTGCTTCATGCTCTCTTCGTGTCTTGAATAAGTAGAACCTCTCACTTGGACCTGGTTCATTACATTGGCTATGGACCTCATGATATGCACGAATCTCCCAAGATTTATCAAACTAGATGGCCCAAATCACTTAACTCATCATGGATTTAAACCTATGAATCTCAAGACGAGATTTAGCTATAGACATTTGTACAAGCAGTTTGAAGCAAATCAAAGCAAATTCCTTCAAGTTCAAACTGTACTTTCAATTCAAGAAATCCACCCGTAGAAATACAATATTGGTATTCAACACTATATCCCTCGCGTAAAAGGGCAAATCGACGTGAATTCTCAAGACAAGATTTAGTTATGAACATTTGTACAAGTAGAAAGACAGAAAAGTAGAAAAGTCTCGGCTAAAGCTAAATATCATTTATGGCGGGGAGTTACTCCAAGGAAGCAACATGCAGTGCTTCTGCAAAGGATGGATAGACATGGGCCTTCCCGAACACCTAAGATAGAGAAACAACCTCCCTCCACTCATTGTCCTCTCCTCCTCACCATCGCCTAAGACCACAACCATCTTCTCCTTTACCTTCTCCTTGTAAAGCCTTTGCATCAGGTATGCCTCCGCGATGCTCACACCCGGCTGATAAACCCCCGCAATCAACATTTTCCTTCCTTCCGAACTCGAAGAGTTCTTTCCCTAAGGATTGCAATGGGTCGTGATGAGAAGTGTAGGGGATGTGTAATTGTGTGGGGGCATGTGGATGTAGGGTTGTCATATATAGAGAGAGGGAAAGAGATAGGGGGTTGGTTAGAAGGCGACTCCATTAGCCGGCGCTCTGCTTGTTTTGGACATTTTCCTTTGTGCTTCACCTCCAAACTTGGGGAGCAAGGCAAAAAGGATGCTAAGAAAGAGGGCGAAGGTAGAGGTGACATGCTGGAGGTGGAATGAGCTCAGGATGTGACCGATGGGGGCTTTTAGGGGTGAGAGAGAGGTTCCTAGAGTTGATGGTAGAGGCGACGTGGTGGAGGTGTCGAATCTGAGCTTGGATACCATTGGTAGGAGCTATTAGGAGTGATAGAGAGGGAGTAGCTCCCTGCGATAGTGGAGGGGGAGGCGACATGCTGGAAACAATAGGTGTGAGCTTTAGAGGCGATCGGCAAGGCTCTTGAGAGCAAGAGGGAGGGAGAGTATTTTGAAAAAAAAAAAGTTTCTTCTTTTTCTCAAAAGATGCACAAGATAGAGAAGGGAGAGTGTCCTCTAATTGAAGAGAGGAGGGCTTCAGGCGAAGGTAGGGAGAAGACTAGTGATTAATGAGGAGAGAGAGGATGCAAAATTTTGAGGGAAAGGTGGGGCCCATCAATCATGTGAAGTCATGTATCTCTTTTTTCATTTGGCCGGTGCCCGGTGGTGATTTGGCATAGCTGGCCAACCTAATATTTTCTCATTCCTCCTTACTAGTAAGGAGTGCTTGAGGCATGCTTGCTCAACGAAGGGTAGGATGCTAGATGCTCGCAAGAAGAGAGTAGCATTTAGCCATTGAGAGGAGGCTTTGCTGAAAAACGATACAGCCATTGAAGAGCTTAGCTGAAGGGAACCGAGGAGGGGAGCTTGGACGAGAAATCGAAAAAGAGAGAGAGGTTGGTTCTTGGAGAGGGAGAGAAGCGATTGAGTTCTGAAAATCTTCGGTGGTGGTGGTCTGGTGCGATGAGATCTACATGTCCAGTGTCCTGATGTGGTAGAAGATGAAACACATATGGTTCCTCCAGAAGTGCATGAACACTAAGCCCTCTCACAGCCTCATTCACATCCAACACGCTTGACTTGCGATTTCCTTTTTCACTAGGTCTAATTTCCTAGGTGCCGATCTAGTATTTGCTGAGGGGAGCTTCGTCGATAGGAAAAGGCCATAGCCATGGGGTTAGTGCTGAAGAGACTTAGGACTGTATCGATCCAAGCAGATATCGATGGCAATGGTGTTGTTTGGTTTTAAAGAATTTCAACAACAAATCTAGAAGCCCTCTTGGTCTAAGCAAAGGACTAAGAGAAATGGGACTTTCAAAATGAAAATGGTGTCAAGAGCAAATAATCGGTGTCAGTGTGAAAAATGTAGTTTCATTCCCACTTGAAGTGGAGAAGGGAAGGCTCCAATGCAAAAAACGAGATATTGTCTCCAACACTGGAAGAGGGAAAAGAAAGGAGTTCCTTAGAAGCTCGGCCCCATTTGATGCTCTCGAGCTCGCGAGTTCCTTCTTCCACTACGCTAAATTT
The DNA here is from genome assembly GCA_014182545.1 of Eucalyptus globulus. NCBI lineage: Eukaryota > Viridiplantae > Streptophyta > Magnoliopsida > Myrtales > Myrtaceae > Eucalyptus > Eucalyptus globulus. Next base: position 11,990,607 of record CM024725.1, on the reverse strand, counting down.
TCCTATAGTGAATTCAGGCATTGAGCAAATTCATATCCTCCTTCGAACTAGTGCCTACCATGAGTTTGATAAAATGACTCTAAGATACAATCATGAGAATGTCGTCCACTTCAGCCAGACCCGAAGACACTAGTGGAGTTTGCATATTAGCTCAAGCTTCCTTGCCCATTAAAAACAATAGGATCTTTACTCATTGATAAAGACATTATTGTTCTGCTTGTGAGTGTTAGTGGCCATTGTTCTTAATGTTGTTCTTGGTGTTCTCGGACCTTCTCGATGAAGCCATTGGTTTGGAGAAGATGATGCTAGTGTGAGGAGACGACCTAAAGTGATTATAGTAGAAGGCTTGATTAGGTTTGATTAGGGTAGGCTTAAGTTGGTTTAGCACGTTTAGGCTTGTATCCTTTTTCGTGGGTTTAGATGAGTCTAGTGGTTTTGGGCTCAACTAGGATAGACAAGTTTGGGCTTATTTCTAGTCATAATTAGAATAATAATGGGCTTGGTTTGCTTGCTTGGGTTAGAGATATGGGTTGGAGATTGCGCAAAGCGATTGGATTGAATGTTGTGGGCTTAGAAGTTTTATGGGCTAACTATATAAATTGGGTTGGATATTCATGGGCTGAATTTGATATTCGTATGAGGCCCTAAGGGTGGTTCGAATTTGGACTGAACTCGAACTTTTAGGGTCTGGGTCACACTCATCGATTCCCGGGTTTCCTGACCTGATCTGAAGTTCATTGTTCACAATGTTTTTTTAGAAAATTCAGAAATTCATTAGAACATCTAGAAAATCCAGAAATTCATAAAAATCTAGAAAATTCCAAAATAATTAGAAAATCCCAAGAATATATATATTTAAAGTTATATGTTCTTGAAAAAGTTTACAAATAGACTTTTTTGGGTTGTTTTCTTCAAAAAGGGTGAAGCCTCTTGATAAAATTGTGCTAAAAAATTGAATAAGCCCTTAAGGCTACCTAAGGTTTCAGTCCCCTTAAGGCTACCTTAGGTTTCAGTCGTCCTTGAAGACAATTGCCTTTGGTTGCACAATACCGATACATCAATTTTGGCTTTCCTTTAGACTGGTTGGGGTTTGCATTTATCTTTTCCAAACTATTAAGTCTTTGCTATTTCATGTAATTTATTTAATGTTTTTCTTGATTACTGATTGTTATGTTAATGACTACGTGCCTGTATGATAATCTAACATGTTGGTGGATAGGTATTAAATCAATATGTACTACCTGACAAAAATCCTTTTATTTTTTAAATGAATGAGATTAGGTACTAAAAAGACATTGGTTAGTTAATTAATGTAGTCAAGTTCCCAACTCCTTTGATTTTCTAGTTGTGTAGGAAGTGAAGTACACTCCCACACTTCACTTGGTTCCTAATTGACCATAATAGACTAGTGGTGACTCAATTTTTCAGGAAATTCTCACAACTTCAATTTGCATACTCAATGTCGTGAGAGGTATAAGCTTGGGAGAGCCAATGTTTAAATCTTGGGCCGTGGGCCAATCTTTTAGGTAACACCCCTAAACTTGCTTTCCTCCATATTGAGGGGTAGGTCACGATAGAGGAACGTGTCAAATTTTTCACAAAACAAATGAAGCCTACAGTAATAAAAATTTATCCATAAGGGGTTCCTCACGTTCTACCCTATGTTCGAATTCAATTTACATTGCTCTTCCTAATTTTGATGCATTTTGTGTAGGTTCCGAACTTTCAAAAATGGCACATCTTTCATTTGGGCGTGATAATTTAAGGGAGAAGACACATTATCACTATGCCATTTAGGAAAAAGTGTTAGAAAAGTTCTAAAGCTATTGTATTGATGCGAATTTAGTCTTAAGCATTTTCAATAAGTACCAAGTTAGTCATTCCAACTAATTTTGGTTAGATATTGCTGACATAGACACCGCTCAGTTAATGTGGCATGATGAACGCTAATGTAGATAAGTTTTAATATTATTTTTAGTAAAAAGTGTTAGAAAAGTTCTAAACCTATTTATTTATTTTTTTCTCTCTTTTTTTCTTTCCTCTTCTTCTAATTGGTGATTGGCCAAAGGTGAGGGACCTTGCTAGAGCTCACACGGGTGGCCTCACATTGGGTTAGCGAGGGTTGAGCCTTGCTAACCATGTGCGAGGCACAACCTTGTTGAATTCGGCGAGGTTGAGCCTTGCCCAACCATGACAAGGCCCGAGTGCTCATTACACGTTGCGAGGCCACCCTTGTGGCCTCAAGTGAGGTTGGTGTAGTCCCTTGCCGGCCCTCACCTCTAAGCTATTGTAGACCTTTGCGATCCGTTGGAGCAAAGAGAAAGGAAAAAACAAAAAGGAAAGAGAAAGAAACGACAAAAAAAAGAATAAAAATAAGTAAATAATTCAAAAAAGTATTAAAATAATAATAAAAGTTGTCCACATGGGCATTGGCAGTGTCATGTCGGTTGGCCGGTATCCACATTAGCATTATTAGGCCAAAATTGGCCAAAATGATTGAATTCGCACTGTTAAAAAGTTTATGATTCAATTGTCACAAGATTACAATGTTTAAAACTAAATTGGTGTTAGTAAAAGATTTATGACTAAATTGACACTAATGAAATAGGTTAACTTTTTTGACACTTTTCCTTGCAATTTACACTAACCACTAAGTAGTCAATAGATCAGGATTTTTTAATGGCCAAGAGAAAATGAAAGGAAAACAAACTACAAACCTAGTTTAAAAATTAGTTAATTAAATGTTGTGACTGTTAGAGTATTTAAATATTAAATAATGCCTTCTCTTAAGGGATCAAGCTTTTAGACTAGTTGGCATTGATTCAACAAAATTTTATGTGGTATCATAGCTTAAAGCATTAGAATATTTGGCAGTGATCTCACACCACGCCTTAATCTTAAGCTATAACACCTTAATCTTAAGCCATAACATAGTTGATGGTGATCTCATAGAATTTTCAATAACAAGAAAAGGTATCTCAAAAAGTAGCAATGTTTCCGATAAACATTTGCCCTATGACTCAACAAACCAATATTATATCAATCAAGACTAATCTTATATGGAATATAACATGACTGTCTATATTTGTCGTGAGAAAAGCAATTGCAACATATATCGCTAGTGTGATTTTTTGTAGATCGCTATTGTAGACAAGCGATCTTATAGAGATTAAATAGTTATAATTCTTAAATTAAGAGTAGATTAAATCACTTCTCTTGCTTTTTATTTTTATTTTATATTGACAATGAATGCTTTATTTTTCCTGAAAAACAAACTGTCATATTGAATAACTGCCTAAAAGACAAGGCTCCCCACCAATGCGCAAGCTAGGGAACTGTGAGATTGTCGTCAATCTGCGAGCTGAGAGGATGTGAGTCCACCAGTGCAGAAGCAAAAGAGACCATCAAGAAACCCCTAACCATCTCCCAACTTCCTTGGATATAGCCAAATGAAGAAAAATAGGACAAAAACCTGGTAAACATAAGCAAATTGTAACCAGTCAGGCCACTACTCATGCAGATTTATTAAGAATCCTAAAAGACCCAACCCGAAGATTATCCGAGAGACGCTAAAAACCCAGCCGAGCCCATCGCGATGCTGCCTGCAACTGATTTGTTAGGGTTGTAAGGAATTTTATGTTGGCCAAACTGCCTTCCGATAATGTCTGCAAAGCCTGAAAACAAGCAAAAGCAGGTGTCTGAGCTTAAGCACACCTTTTCAAAATTTTTGGATGTTCGGGTGAATTATGTGAATATTCGAACTGATAACCACATCTCTTGTCACGCTGCTTGATATCTAGGTATCAATCTCAGCCATGACCAAAGATAACGTCATCTATTCTACTGAAGAAGTTCTCAAAACGTCCTCCCCTTATTTTTGTAGTTATGCCATTGAACCTATGCGGTAAAACAAGCGAGGAATAATGGGAGTTCAAATTACTGCACCATCTCCGGCACACAGGTTGCATATTGCTGCAATTGCCACTGGCGAAGTCCTCCAGTAATATGCGCAGGCGAATGTAATCATGAGAACATAGTATAGTGGCCCTTCAAGGAGTTCCCTGAAAGAGAACAAGATGATTCCAAGGTTTTGGAAGTTAAGCAAGGCTTCATGGAAGCAGATACAGAAAAGAAGACCCACAAATGAGCAAGAAATAAGATCTAAGCTAGACCGAATTGCTTGATAAAGCAGATCACTAAGCAAATAACTAATTCAGAAAATCAGTATTGCGATTATGGTAATATCTGCAACATGACCCTATCAAACCAAGTTCACATCTGTTATCAATGCAATACAGATGCTAAGTAACTCCGAGTTACAAACCTGTGGTCCCCGAATCTGCTCATAGACTTTACCGTCGCCTCATCTTTCCAAATGCCAGATCCCACAAGAAGCACGCGTATGATGTTAAACCCTGGAATTGTTGCAGCTAATAGTGCACCTCGATGCCCAGAACTGCAATTTGTTAGCAATAGCCACTTCACCAAACGAATAGTCGGATTTCGAAAAAAATTGTGTAGTCTTGTGAGTACCTGAATAGTGGCCAGCAAAGCATGAAAGCTAATCCTACGCTCACATGCACGAGCTTCCTGTTAAGTTTCTATATGAGGAAAAAGAAAACAGACATTTAGATGTTACGATCAGCTTGAAAACAACAATCAACTCTAGAACTACTTTGTTTATAGGGACTGCCTAAAGATGCGATATATATATATATATATATATATATTTTAAATAATCAAGGGAGTTGTGATAGATATTCAGCTATCTTTAGGCCCATGGAAACATCGACTAAGTTTTCAGATGTGCGGATGGGCTTGACCCAATATGCAAGTTGTTAACGGGATTTAAAAGGGGACTTCCAATTACTCAGCTGAAAATCCTGACGCCCCCAATCTAGTGGGTCAACTTGGTTTAATTGAGGTACGAATAAAACTTGGTCTGCTGAGTAAAACGAAACATGCAACCATCTTGGGACAGCATCGAAGATGGAAAGGAGGGAGTAATCTTATCCGAGCCTGGACTAAGAGGCCTCGCTTAGCTATCTCTTCAAACAACTGCAGAATTGCCGCCGGACGCGGCTGTAGCTAGTGCATCGGACATGACCAAATTAAGTGCGCCCTGCCATTCTTGACCCAACCTTCCTAAGCTTACCCAAACAAGATAAAATCCTAATTCTTCGCCCGGTTCTTCTTCATCTTTTATTTCCTTACCAATTCTATCCCTTCCAAACAAACGGTGAGAGTCTTGACTTCTTTCTTTCTTTGTTTCCCTAATTACGACCTTTCCAAAACGTAATGAATGGTAACGAAAGTGACGCCTCCTACAGAAACTCGCATGCAAAAAATAAAAAACAAATCGAAAGAAATCTACCATGCAATAAATTTCATCAAGCAAACTATTCAAAACCATTTTGATTAGACCTTCGACGGGCAAGTGGGTGGAGTGTAAAATTACATGCAATAATTCAAGCAGCTTTGATAATTACTTGAAGTCGTAGAAAATCTATTTATAGCGTTTTAGAAAATTGTATTCTAATACATAAAGTACGAATAGAGGTGCACCCATATTGCGTGTATAAAAAAAGTTAGCATTAAAAAAATTTTAGAAAATCACCTAGTTAACCATTACAAAAGATTTAAATTACTAATTAATTGAAAAATATCTTTGGCACATTTCAACTCTTTTTGGAAAAGTTGTTTGTTAGATAAAATAAATTCAAATACTAAAATTAAAAAAAATGTCCAATTAAATTTAAATTTTAACTCTCTTTGAAAAAATTGTGTTGAATCATTGATCAATTTTCTAGAATAGCCTAGACGACTCTAGGATTTATGTTTTAGAAGTCTCTAGTTTAGGAGGTAGTTAAAGTTTGTGGCCATAAATATGTCCGAGGAGGAATACCTCCGACAGATGCAACTATAAATTTGCTTAATAAGTCGGTGTATTAAGCCTGTGAATAGGCTTGAGATGATCGATCATGTACACAAGAGAGACCATCGAGCATCACCAAAGTTTTACGCACATTCCCACTTGCAATACCCCAAGTATTTTAATGAAAAAATTAATGTAACTTGTCCGATTGTTGTTGCATGAGCCGAGAATCCCCACAAATTTTTACATCCCTACAAATTCTAACACCAAAATCTAGCACGATCTAACTCAGAGCCTCGTTCAATGGTATTGAGCGCTTATCCTATCCACTCACTACTAAAACCATTCCGCTAACTATTTGACATCAAAATTATTGCCAACTCTACCTCCTATTTAATACCCATTCTTACTTTCGAAGGAAATAACTATGACTATCGAAATATCAGAAAGATTGCTTTCTTCATGGACAAAGATTTATGGGATATAATGAAGAAAGTTTATGCGGTTCTGTAAAGAGTGCAAGTTTTCTGGTAGTGCAACTACAAAAGGATGCTTGGGTTTTACGTGTCATCTAGCAAGTACTGTTGAAAACGATATTTTAAAGAATAATTGATGTGAAGACCGCATAGAGGACATGAGATATACTACGATAAGACTTCCAAAGGCACAATAAAGGTACGCACCATTAGACTGCAATGTCTTAGAAGTGAATTTGGAAATGATAAATTAAATATTATAAGACCGTCCAACAATATTATGGTAAACTAGAAGAACTATTATTGACCAAAGGGTAATAGAAAACATATTGATGATACTTACAAAAAAATCATAATTTAATCGTCAATTCAAAAAATGCTTTTTATGCTAAAAAAATAGAAAAAAAAAAAACTCAAAAAATGTTTTTCCTCAACAAATGCATGGAAAACCTCTCAAAAATCAAAAAGTTTTAGGGTTTAAACAAGATTAGGTACCAGAAAGGCATTAGTGATTAACTAGTGTAATCAAGTCCCCGAACCTAGTTTCTCTAGTTGCACATGAGTGAATATTCCTCCCAATATTTCGCTTGGGTTTCTAATCGACCCACCCCAGACTGATTAGTGGCGACTCCTTCTTAAAATTAACCTATAGACTAAAGACTCAAATCATAAGTCACAAATTGGTGGGCTTGGGAGAGCCTGGACTAAGCCTAATAGACCTAGCTGAACCATTAGCCTCTACAGGCCCCCGTACCTAATTGAGGCATCGAAAAAGAGGTTGCGACAATCATTTCGAGTGATATAATAAATACAATTTTAGACTCGAATGACGCATCATCATCTTGAATAAAATGTTACTTAGTGTTGGCTATATTATTTGTCCTCAGCCCATGGTTTTCCTTAAACCATGCTTCCATTTGGTGAATTTCAAGTGATGAACATCATCCATGTCGGTAACCCACTACGCAAAAGACTAGTTAGATGAAGTTCCGTGCAATTATGAATCGACAAAAATATGGCACCATTCGGAGAATACAGGTATTGATCTTCCAATAACAAATGTTCCACCTTGAGTCAATTGTAGTCATAGGTTGCATGAAAGTCTAGAAAAACAATGAAATTTCTCTTTGACAGCTCTCTTTGATCATTTTGTTATATTTCATTAGTTCGACCATGACAGGGTGTGTTCGAGGGGCATCATTTGCCTTAATGGGATGTGTGTACAAGAAGCACCTTTTGCCTATGATGGGGTGTGTTTGAGAGGCACCTTTTGAAGAGGTGTGAACGGTTATCTTTAAGGAAAGTTAAAATAACTTCCTAGAGGATGCAATCCTACACAATAAAATAGCGGACGTTGAAACAACGTTTTCCTCTCTATCAGAATAACAAATATAAAAGGTTTCCGTTACTACTTTTAGAAGACAGTCAACATTAACACTGTGGAAAGTGAATACTTTCCTCATGATTATATTCAGACGGATTCGTCTATTACTCACTGTTGATTCAATATATATTCTGGAGTAGTTCATTTATTGTGCATCAAGACATTAGCCGTTTCTTCCCTGACTTTATCCAACACGTTTGTTTGGACAAGCATTGTATATAACCCATTTTAGGTTTCTAATCTATAGTTTGTCGCGGCTCTCTTTGAATGAGAGAGACAGAGCTGCAGTTGCGTTGACTGAGCAGCAACAACACCCCCTCTCTCTCTTTGCATTATGCCAGATTCCTTAACTTGCTACCCATGAAAGGTGATGTCGCGAATTCATTCCAAAACAGTTAAGCACGAGAAGAAAATTGTCACTTTAAACGAGCCAAAATATCATCGGATACCCTGAGGAACTAATTCTAAATACACAGCCGACCGAGTCTGCTCAATTAGTAAAATTTGGGGTTTCTTACAATGTTATTTTATTCAGCGGGAACTGATAGGTGGGGGGCCAATTTGGCTCTGTTGCTCAAGTCATGTGGCCCATGTGGAAGGAGGCGAATTCTCGACGCCAATATGGAACATTTCTACCCCTAATCGGATATCAATTTAAAAAAAAAATAGTATAAATGGTAGATTTTTTTTTACCGAAATCATAAATTTCCTTGGGGAAAACGAAAAGGAGATGGAAATCAAACTACACTCGACAACTTATAATGCGACGCCATACTTAAGGACAAAATGTTGACGAAGTCAATCTAGTATTTTAACTTAAGAGTTTACTCGTCAACAGTCAAACATCATGCGGCTGTCTTTGAATGAGAGAGACATCGCTGCAGTCGCGTTGACTGAGTTGCACCCTCCCTCTGCATTATGCAAGATTCCTTAACTTGCTACCCACGAAAGCGGGAACTGATTGGTCGGGAGCGAATTGGCTCGTTACTCAAGTCGTGGGGTCCCTGTGGAAAAGAAATTTAGGGTGCGTTTGATAACGTTTTATTCAAAATTGTTAGGGAAACAAAAATTGAAAAAATTATTTATGTTAGGGGAACAATTTTTTAAAAGAATGCGTTTGGTAAATTTGTTCTTGAAATAAAAAAGAACGTAAAACACGTTTAGTAAATTTGTCTTTCTTTTTTTGTTTATTTTAATTTTTTAATTTTTTAATTTTAATTTTCTTAATTTTCTTTCTTTTTTTTTTTTTTTTTTCCTTCCTTTTGGCGGCGGCCTCACTTTGGCTGGCGAGCTTGGGCTCGCCCAAATCCGGTGAGGCCGAGCTCACCCAACCACTAGCGAGGCTCGGCCTCGCCGGCCATCGCCCTTGGTCGGCGTCGCCGGGAGGTGGCTCGGTGAGGTCGAGCCTCGTCGGTGGCTGGGCAAGCTTGGCCTTGCCGAATCTGGGCGAGCTCGAGTTCGCCCAGCCAAGGCGAGGCTGAGCGTCGCCAGCTGGCCCAAGGTCGGCCTCACCGGGGGCCGGCAACGCTCCGGCAAGGTTGCTGGCCCTCTACGGCATCGCCCGCCCTCGACGTTCGGTCGCCGGTCATGGCCGAGGCCGGCGCCGGCCAAAAAAAAAAAAGAAGAAAAGAAAAAGAAAAGAAATAGAAGAAAAAAATAGGAGAGAAAAACTTGTTTGTCGGAAGTGCTCTAGAAACAAGAAACGAGTTTTTTTTTTTGTTTCTTGTTTCTGTTCCAAATTTGTTCCCGGAAACAAAAAAAATAGATTTGGAACAAAAATGCAAACAATGTGTTTTTGTTCTTTTTGTTCCTTGGAACAAAAAAAACAAGATTTGTGTTTATAAAAAGAAAAAAAAAACACAAACAAACACCCCTAATTCTAAGCGCCAGTCCCCTACAAAATAGTCAATACATTTCCTTGGGGAAAAAGAAACGAGGAAGATGGAAATCAAACTAAATTGGACAAGTTGTTATGTGAGGCCATACTTGGAAATTTACGCACAAAGTAAGGACAAAAAGTTGACGAAGTTATATAAGGAGGGAAGCTCACCTCATTGATCGTTAAACCAAGCCGAGTTCAACTCATCTTGAAATGTCATTGGAGTCATCGTCCTCTAGCGAGAAGAAACAAATGGGATCCGCCGGATTCGAATTGGCCACAAAGCCACACGCAGTTTGCATTCCCTGCCCTATACAAAGCCACATCGGCACCATGCTCAAGCTAGCAAAGCTCCTCCATCACAAGGGCTTCCACATCTCCTTCGTCAACACCGAGTTCAACCACCGACGGCTTGCCAGGGCCCGAGGCCCTGAGTTCGCAAGTGGAACGCCAAGCGACTTTCAGTTCCTGACGATCCCAGATGGTCTTCCTCCTTCGGACGTAGATGCGATACAGGACTTCCAGAAACTCGGCGACTCAATGAGGAACTATATGGCTGGCCCCATCAGTGATCTCGTATCGAGCTTGGGCTCGAACCCAAGTGTCCCTCCGGTGATTTGCATCGTCTCGGATAGTTATATGACGTTCGTGACGAGTCCCGCGTCTTCGAAATTTGGGATTCCGCTCATACACTTGTTCCCTATACCCGGTTCTGCCATCATGGCGCTGAAACAATTGCGAGCCCTAAGAGAAAACGGTCTTGCACCACTCACAGGTAAAGCACGTTTGAGTTTCTATTAATTTAAGCAACATATATATAGGTAATATCGTTATCATTATTGCATTTTCCGAAGAGTTCACTTACTTTATGCATTCGTCATTTATTGTACTTCTCTTGACGAGGAATTACATATTATTCCATTCTCCTGGAAATGAACTTTTCGGTCAGATCATCTACCATTTTATGAATGCCTTTGATCGCACATGAAGAGAGCAAATCGCTGGAAATTGATTTTTCGGTTGGTACAAGCCGTTCCACATAGGATGCCAGCATCCATTTCAATAATTTTTGGGCAAATTGAAAAATTTAGAACTAAATTGGCATCCGTACAATATATTTATGACTTTTTTTTGGTAGTTTTCCCTAAATTTCGAAGAATTGCATTGTATGTGATTTGTGACTTAGAATGCATTCAAAAATGAGAAAAGTCACTGTAATTAGATTTGATGCCATTTGATGATTTTGCATGCATGCAGATGAATCCCAATTGATGAATGGGTATGGGAACACCCCTATCAACTGGATCCAAGGAATGAAAAATGTGAGGCTGCGTGACATGCCTCACTTCTTTCGAATGATCGGCTCCGATGACACTGTGTTCAACTCCAGCGCCGACATCGGTGACAGCACCGATAACGCCACGGCGACCATTGTCCACACCTTTGAGGTGCTTGAGCCGGATGTGCTACATGTCCTCTCCTCAATGATCCCAAGGGTTTATGCAGTCGGACCACTTCACTTAATGATCGATCGAATCGCTCGAGAAAAATCATTTGCCTCAAAGCACATTGAGTGCAATCTGTTGGAAGAGCACAATGAGTGCCTCCAATGGCTGGACTTGAAGGAGCCAAAGTCTGTGATCTATGTGAACTTTGGGAGTATAGTGTTCATTACGCATCAACAGCTGGTTGAATTTGCAATGGGACTGGCCAATAGCAATCACTATTTCTTGTGGGTCTTGAGGCCTGACACAATGAATGGAGACAAAGCAACTCTTCCTATAGAGTTTGTTGAGGAAACAAGAGAGAGAGGCTTTTTATCTGGATGGTGCCCCCAAGAGAGAGTGCTGTGCCATCCTTCAATTGGAGGTTTCTTGACGCATTGTGGCTGGAACTCGACCATTGAGAGCTTGTCAGCCGGAGTTCCGATGCTATGTTGGCCATGCTTCTCAGACCAACCGATGAATTGCAAGTATATATGTGATGATTGGGGGGTTGGGTTGGAGATGGATAGTAATGTGAAGAGAGATGAAGTGGAGAGGCTTGTGAGGGAGTTGATGGAAGGAGAGATGGGGAAGAAAATGAGACGCAAGGCCATGGAGTGGAAGGAGATGGCAGAAGAAGCGGCTAGTGAAAAAGGGTCATCTTCCCAGAACTTGGACAAGTTGCTGGACGAGATTTTGTTTAAGTAGTGTAATTTGATTTTTTTTTTTTTATGCGCTATGTTTCCTCCGTTTGTCATTGAAGTAAAGTCGTTTAATTGATTGAATTGCACGACTCAAATCAAATAGAAGAGTGTGTTTTCCATCCTGGCTGGTAAAGAAAGCTCTTATTGGTATGCGAGACGATTGGCACTGTCTACAATACATCCGATGCATGCCGTGAGACTTTTCTATCACCTTTCGCAGGGGCACCTTATTATCCTCAATAACATTATACCATACTCATGAATTTGGTGATGCTGGATCTTGGCATTGCCACGGAAATATTGTAGATGCTAATTAATCGATTGAGAAGAGGTCGAAACGATATAAAGGGCTTATGTAATTTTATTGATACCTCCGAATGCCGGGAAGGGGAAAATGAGGTGCGAGTTACGAATTGTTTTTGTCAGTTAGCAGATATAGGGTTTCTTACAATGCTGCTCATCTTTTGAAGCATTTAGTGAACAGATAGGTCATTTGCATGGGGAGAAAATTGGCTTATTATTTAGGTTCCAATTGTTTTGTAAAAGAAAAAAATATGATGTGAAAAATATTTTCGCCTACAATGAATATAGTTTTCATTCATTCATTTTCATAAATGATATAAGCAATCATTTTTAGGAAAATATTTTGTCAAATCATTCATTTTCTGCGAAATAAATGAAGCCTTAATCATAAGATTCATGTAGAATGAGTCGTCACCATTGAACATTTCATGGTCGACTTATATCGATCAGCCATTGGCTAATTCTCCATGCCAATATGGCATATTTCTACCCCCACAAAATAGACAATTGGGTATCAATTAAAGAAAGATTCTAGAATGTAAGGTAAATCACATGTTATACTAACATGGTATCACTTACAAGTCACTTGAGAAGAAACATGCATAGTTTCTAAGCAAGAATAGTTAATTGGCTTGACAATATAATATGGATAATGTTTACATTAATTGGAAGTAAGAATAATTTTTCTGAAACATGGTGATGAAATAAACCTAAATATGAGAACTTTTAATGTGGTGCCATACTTGGAAATTTACGCATTAAATGAGGACAAAAGAGATTACGAAGTTTTATAAGGAAGGAAGCTCAACTCATTGATAGTTAAACCAAGCCGTGTTGAACTCATCTTAAAAAGTCATTTTGAGTCGTCACTCTCTAGTGAGAAGAAACAAATGGGTTCCGCTAGATTCGAATCGGCCACAAAGCCACACACAGTTTGCATTCCCAGCCCTGCACAGAGCCACAGCGGGGCCATGCTCAAGCTAGCAAAGCTCCTCCATCGAAAGGGCTTCCACATCTCCTACGTCAACCACTGACGGCTCGCCAGAGCCCGAGGCCCTGACTTTGGGACCAGAACACCGATCGACTTTCAGCTCCTGACAATCTCCGATGGTCCTCCTCCTTTGGACGCGGATGCGATACAGGACATCTCGATGCTCTGCGACTCCACAAGAAACGATAATGTCGGCCAATTTGGCGATCTCATTTTGAGCCTGGGCTTGAATCGAAGCCTTCCTCCGGTGACTTGCATCGTCTCGGATGGTTTCATGACGTTTACGATGAGTCCTGTCGCTTCAAGATATGGGATTCCTCTCATATACTTGTTCTCTGTCACGCCCCAATCCTCAGGCACGCACCCATCCCTCACTTTGGTCAATTTATAGCGACGTCCAGGACGCATCACCGACTCCTTCATTTTTAATATGCATGTGGAAGCATATAAAATAATCCCCATACAATAAAACAATGGGATAGGAAAGTAGGAATAAATTCCAAACTTTCAAAAACAACCACACTTATATACATTGCAAATCAGTGCACATATATATGAGGCGAATTACTAAGTCGGATTCAACTTAAACAAGTTGAGAATTAAGGTCTACAAGCAGGGGTGGGGGTTCCACAAACTACTGGTCCTCATCCTCCTCTCCATCATCCTCCACACTCCAACTTGAGCTTTCAACAGACTACATCAGACTTCCGAGATCTTCAAAATCCAGGTCTACCGCATCTAGGGACCTGAAATGTTGTCCCACAACCAGGATGAGACTACGTCTCAACGAGTTCTACCCCCTAAGACTCGATTAGTAAACCAATACACTATGGGCTGCCTACACACACACGGGTCAGAGGACTTACCTTGGCCTCAGATTCCACCTGCATATTAGCGCAGTTCAAATAGGCACCCAATTACAATATCATAGATTGGTACAACGATCAATTGACCTAGTCGATTCTCCAAAATGACCTATAGGGTTATCGAGCCAGTATTTTATATGATTCATTCTTCAAAATGACATATAATTCATCGAGTATATTCATCATAACGTTCATTCTACAAAATGACATGTTGAGTCACCGAGTCGTTATGACATGTTATCTTTTTTTTTTGGTTACTCAGGGAACCCCGTACAGCCGGTAGTCGGCGGGTAAACCCCTGGAGCGACGCTAGCGGAGGACGACCCACCACCCTGACGTCGCGCTTAAAACCTCGTGCGTCCAGCGGGATTCAAACTCCTCACCTCATCGCAAAAGATCAGCAGAGCCTTATCCAACTGAGTCACCTCAGGCGGTGGTATTGTTATGACTTGTTATCCATTCTACAAAATGACCTATAGGGTCACCAAGCCGACATTGCATACCGTCCATTCTACAAAATGACCTATAGGGTCACTAAGCTGGCATTGCATACCGTCTATTCTATAAAATGACCTATATGGTCACCGAGCCGGTATTTAACATGGTACTTGAGTGTATAATCAATTTGTTTTTTTATTCATTTCGACAAAAGTACACGTGCCCGGCATACGATCTGCCTAATTTCCTTTCCACAAATCCTACACTTATCTGTAGTCCACCAAAACATTTTTGGTGTTGTCAACCGACACCTAGTTATTTTCTAATTAATTATCCACATTAATTAATTCAGGAAAATAATCTTATAATCACAATTAATTCATTTCAGCACAAAATAAAGCTCAATTAAATAAATGGACTGCACCATGAAAATTAGCATAAAATTCTGGTCGTCGGCTATTCCTGCATAATTTCCAAAAAATAAATAAATAATTAAATTAATTTAAAAAATTAATAAATAAATACTAAAAATCCAATTTATGCTCGTAAATTGGAAGCTAAGACGGATTGGGAAAAATCCCAAGATGCATTCAATAAATACTAGTACGTCTCTACTTGCTAATTACACTAACCAATTGTCTAACATGCATCATTAAGCCACTAATTTAATTATTCTAAAATAATCTAACCACATAATCATGCTTAATTAACACTAATCAACCCTTAAGCATTATTAGCAAACTAAGCAATGATTAGTAAGTTAAACTCACCCGTTTAACAATCCGCTCGGATTGAAATGTTGGGAATGTCGCAAGGGATGTTTTTCTCCAAAGCGGACCTAAGGTCCAAGGCCCAGAAACACCTCAAAACTGCCTCCAAAGGTGCTGCGATACCCACTTCTTGGCTTGTTGCTCTTGGCTGGTTGATGGCCGAATTGGGGTTGATTGAGGTGTGCAAGGGCTGGCGAAGTTGCAGGGGGTGGTCACGGGTCCAAACGGGACTCTAGCGAGGCTAAATGGTGGGGAACAGTGGCCTACGGTAGCTCACGGCGGCTGTGGCACACATGGACAGTAGTGGTGAGGTTGGAGGCGCGAGCAATGGCGGTCCACGGCGTGCGCGCAGGGAGGGCGACTGGTGGGCTGCGGTCTCGGCAGCGATCCAACATGCAGGGTCGATGGCTGCTTCTCTCCTAGCTTCTCGAGATTGAGCAGCACAAAAATGGAGGAGAATGGAGTGGATGGCAAGAAGAAAGAGAGAGGGAAAAGAGTGTGGAGCAAGCTTGGCTTGGTGGGGTCCTTTGGCCAATATTTCCACCAAGTTGTCTCCCAAGGCTTGTCCATCAAGCTAATAACCCATGTTTGCACTCTTGCAATGGTCCATTTGGCTAGGGAGAGGTGGGGCTACGAATTTCCCAATTTTTAGCTTCAATTGGTTGCTCAATCTTGCTCAAATCATCCTCCTTTGGCCTCCATAAATTCAATTAGTACCTCATTTCCTCCATTGACATTTTTCCTCACCCAAGAATCCATCTTGCATCTCAAATGTACGACCAAAAATAATCCCTGGCCTCAATTGAACAAAAACAGCCATAAGCCGACTTTTTCCTAAAAAATCTCGGTTGTCAGAAAAATCTTTTAAGACTAAGTCAACATTCATAGAATTTATTGTGACATGATAGAATCTTCAATTTCTGAAATCAGACCTGAATTCGCGGTTAATTTCTATTTGTCGCATTTTTAGCGTGACTTAAACTACCAAGTAGTTTTCGGAGATTTTTCGTGCAAATGACCCGTGTCGATTTTTTTCAAGCAACAATGAACCCACTCGATGTGAAAGCTAGTACGAGCAAAAACCAATTGTCCAGAGAGAAGTGTGCAATTCTAATCAACAATAGATTATGAAAAGCAAAATAGACTCTTGTAAACAAAATGAGTTAAGATCAAAGTAAAAGAGCTTAGGGAAGAAAATAAGAACACAATATTTATAGTGGTTCGGCTTAGTTCAAGCCTACGTCCACTCTTCCACACTGACAGCCCACCGGCTGGATTTCACTATAAAACAAAAGAGTTGTTACAGTAAAACTCTTCATTGATTCCACAGTGTAGAGACTCCGCTACAATTTCTCAAGGTCTCACAAAGATATAAACTCTTTTTTACGTACAAGATTTCGCTCAACAATTGAATTGACTAAGAACAAGAAGTTTCAGACTTTGGAATTCTTCTATCACGCACACACTCGAATAACTGAAACATCTTCCTTATATACTCCTTCTTGCCATCACACCCGTTGGCACTTACCAAAGGAGTTCTTCTAATCTACCTATTGGACAGAATCAATTAGGGAGATTTCGAGTTATTTAAGGAATATGTCGATAGCCCACCAATCCTGCTCGTCCATACAATCGGGATCTAGGTTTCTATAAATAGAACCTTCGAAGTATACCTTGCCAATTAACGGATCCAAAATTCTTGAATCAATCTTAATTTGAATAATGGATTCCAACATGCTATATCCAGCCAAGAGATCTTCTTCAGTCGATAGAATCAAATCCTTAATGAAATACTCAGTTTTGAATAAGCCTTCTTTGATGGTCTATAAACTGTCAATGAGGATAGACTTTAAGTCTTGAGTTTGGCAGTCTGGAGGTCTTCAAACTTTGATGGAAGAGTCTGCAAGTCTTCAGACTAGACTAATGGAAACGTTTTGTCAACTTCAAAATACTCAAGGAAGTTTTCTCCAACAATCTCCCCCTTTTTTATGGTGACAAAACTTTCCTGCAAATTTGGATAACTTTGACCTGCAAAACAATACTCAAGCAAACATGGATATCTCACAAGAGATAAATGGCTTAGTAAAGATAACATTAAAAGCTGCATCCACAGAAAGTAGGTTAGTCTTGTAAATGAGCAACTATCTTTGCCATGAAATACCAATAGTGCTTAAGATAAACAAACAATCAAGCAGTCTAAATCCAAATCCAGTCACAGCCAAACAACTAAACACAAGAGTAAAGTCAAATAAACACAAAAGTCAACAGTTTAAAAGTTTAAGTCTCAAATCTGTACCACATCTCTCCCCCTTTTTGTCAGCATTAAAAAGGTAGAGATAAAAAGAGAATGAAATTAGGATTGCTTTGGAACACGAACAAGCTGGAAATCTCCCATTAACTAGACAATCCCTTCCAGCTTTTTCAAATTCTCCTTCAGTTGAGTCACATCTTCACTCTTGGCATTTGCTTGAACTTGAAGAGCAAGGACATGGATTTGATCATGCAAAGAAACTGAAGAGGCTTGTCCTGCATTCTGCAAGTTCTGAACTTCGCATCCCAGAGCATAAATTTGGCCTCGCATCTCCAAGAGAACATCAAGCACTCTGCGAAAGTCTACTGAATTATCAGTCTGAGTACTAGCTTCTACACGATCAGATGGAGTATTGGCAGATGATGGCAAGTCAGCACAATCTCACAGATTGGGCAATGAAACCTCATGGCCTTCCTCAGGAAATTGAGAGGCATAGATGTCTTCTAGATCTGCTGGTGAACGACTTAGTCCTTCACTAGTGGCAACAATTGCAGACGTACATCTTTTCTCAGCATCTCCCCCTGTTTCAATGCCTTCAGGCGGTGAGAAGTACTCTTCATGCTCTTCTTCTTCTTGTTCACCTCTTCCCTCTTCTTCTTCTTCAATCCTTTCTTCCTCTGCTTCTTTCTCCATTGATTCTCTTTCTCCAGTCCTCTGTTCGATCTCTTCCTTGTCTTGTTCCTCTCTCTCCTTTGTCTCTGGAACAAAACGACTTAAGTTTTTCAATGCAAGAGTAGAAATTGTGATATCATCCTCATTTTCTTCATCCTCAAACATGAGTGTTCTTCTTTTCTTGGATGGAGCAACCATGGGTTCCTTCCCTTCCCGTTTTGCAGCCGAAGAGACTGGGTGAGTCTTGACAGGGGTTTTAACCTTGAATCGCTCCAAAGCCTTGTTAAGTTCCTTCAGACGCATTTTAAAGACCATTTTCAGTCCTACCACCATTTGATCACATGTTCGAACACAAAGAATCCTGAGAAGCTGAATGTTCAAATGTCTGAATAACTTAGTGACAAGTGCTGAGTATGGAAGTTGGCCCTTGTCCTTCACCATCGTTCTGTACATGTGGAACATAATAGTGTGTTGAAGAGAGAACTTTTTGCCAGCGTTGATGGCATACATCAGCTTTGCCTCCGAGTTTAAAACATTAGTCTTCGAAGTCGATTTGGGTCTGAGGTAGTTTATCACTATCTTGTGAAGAAAAATATTTGAAGCATTCATCCTCAAATATGAAATCTTCCCTTCCGTTGTTCTATCCCGAAAAAGCTTTATCGTCGCACGTCCAATAGACACACTGATTGGTTAGTATCTCCCTCTTTCAACCCCAATCACATCAGCCAATGTATCCATGTCAACCACATAGTCCTGATCTTAAACACTAAAAGAGAATCTATTCGCATCCAGGAAACTTAGATTCGAATAGAAGTAAGCAGTGAGTTTAGCATGAGCCTCTGTTGATTCAGAACAAAACCGTTCTAGTTGAAGAAGATTGAATTTCTCTCGCAGCTTGATATTCAAAGAATCAAGAAAATCAAAGTCCACAGTTCTAGGGTTTATCACACTATGTTTTAACAACTTAGAGTACAGTTGCTTGTGTTCCTCCGAGCGAATCAAATCTGTCATTTTGCTTCGGATTTTCGCCGCAACACCCATTCTAGGTTTAAACTGAGTGTACATCCTATCATCATCATTCCCATCGGGTTGACTCAACCCTCCAACACGTGGATCGCTTGGAATATTTGCCAATGCTTCTTCCGCTGACCCCGCAGGAGCAATTCCCAATCGTTCCATTATGCGTAAAAAGTAGGTTTCATTTCGATACCCTTTGTCTTTTAGAAATTCATCAATATAGTTCAAATTTGTACCACTCATCTTCAAAGCACGGTTAAGCTTGGAAGTAAAAGTGGGCTTATGAGTTCTTACGAGTTCTTACGGGGTCTAGATGGAGGAGATGGATGCTGTTGAGAATGTTGTGGGCTCTGCTGCTGTCTAAGAGATTCTTCTTCCTTAGTGAGATCAAAATGCGTAGGTCCCTCACGCAGTTGCTGTGGTCCCCTGTTCGTTCGAAGACTTTCTTTGAGACGACATCTTTCATAGTCTTTAAGAGATTCCAAGCCTGTTTCGCAAGAAAGGTGAAAACTTTTCGAGGATTAAACAGGAGAAGAAAACAGAAGTGGAAGATATGTGCTCTCTTAGGGTTTTTATGAGTAAAATGAAGAAGACCCAACAGTATATAAGGCAGTCAAAGCGAGGCATACGGAACGTCATAAAATGAAATATAAAAATGCCTTTTTGAAAAATAATTGCCTTTTCAACAAATTGGATAACCGTTATTTCAAAAATAACTTCTTTTTCGAAAAGAAAATATTGCAATAATCACGAAAACTGGGGAAATAACATTAATCAATTACAGATAGATGATCGTACCTTTTCGAGATTTGATCCAAGAGATAAGTTTCTAAAATAGAAATAACTTATCGTCATGAATTTTGATCGTCTGAGTCTGAGTGCCTTTAGACCTTCAGCCTTAAGTCTGAACTTCCTTAGACTTTAAGATATTGAGTCTGGAACGAATAACTTCAAATTGATTTTTCTCCAAAGGCTTTGTAAATATGTTCGCCAGTTGATTCTTTGAATCAATAAACTGAATCGAAACTTCTCCATTTTGAACATGGTCTCTAATGAAATGATGTCAAATCTCTATATGTTTTGCTCTTGAGTGAAGAATTGGATTTTTAGTGAGATTGATTACGTTGGTGTTGTCACATTTGGTTTCAATGCATGAGTCTTCAATTCCAAAGTCTCTTAGCTGTTGTTTTATCCACATAATTTGTGAACAACAACTTCTAAGAGCTACATACTCTACTTCTGCCGTAGAAAGAGCTACTGTACTTTGCTTCATTGAAAACCAAGATACAGTCATGTTTCCAAGTAATTGACATGTGCCCAAGGTACTCTTTCTATCAACTCTACATCCGGCTAGCTCGCGTTTGAGTATCCAAGAAGATTGAAGTCTCATTCTTTTGGATACGAGAGACCTAAATTTGAAGTTAAGGCAATGTATTTGATAATACGTTTTGCTGCACTTAGATGAGACTCTTTGGGGTTTGATTAAAATCTGGCACAAATACAAACACTAAACATAATGTCAGGTCTAGAAGCAGTAAGACAGATTGTCAGGTCTAGAAGCAGTCTTTTTGCAATTCTCCAGTCCAAACTTTTTGACAAGTTCTTTGGCATATTTTTCTTGATGAATAAAGATTCTCTCCTTCGGTTGTTTCACTTGAAGCCCGAGAAAGAAGATTAGTTCACCCATTATGCTCATTTCAAATTCATCCTGCATAGACTTAGAGAATTTCTTGCATAGGATTTCATTAGAAGATCCAAAAATAATATCATCAACATAAATTTGAACAAGTAAAAAGCTTTTGCTTTCTCTTTTGATAAACAGTGTAGTATCTACTTTACCTTTGACAAAGCCATTTTGAATTAAAAACTTACTTAGTCTGTCGTACCAAGCTCAAGGTGCTTGCTTTAGACCATATAGAGCCTTTTTCGCCCCGAATAGAGAGTCGGTTTCCTTAGGTCTTCGAAACCGGGTGGTTGTTCCACATAGACTTCCTCTTGGATAAATCCATTTAGGAAAGCACTTTTGACGTCCATTTGGAATAACCTGAAATTCTTATGACAAGCAAAAGCAAGTAATAATTTAATTGCTTCTAACCTTATTACTAGTGCGTAAGTCTTATCATAGTCTATCCATTCTTCTTGCATATATCCTTTGGCCACGAGTTTTGCTTTGTTTCTTACGACTTTTCCCTTCTCGTTCAACTTGTTCCTGAAAACCCATTTAGCTCTAATGATGGATTTACTTTTTGATTTAGGAGTCAATTCCCAGACATCATTGATGCTGAATTGCCTGGGTTCTTCTTGCATAGCTTCAATCCAGCTTTCATCTGTTAAAGCTTCTTCTATGCTTTTGGGTTCTATTTCAGAAATAAGAGCCACAGCACTGGACTCTTCACGCATTTTAGATCTTGTGTGAATTCCTTCATTAATATTTCCAATAATGAGATCTTTGGGATGACTGGATTTATGCTTCTAGTTGCTGATTGATTTGTCAGATTGTTGATCATTTCTCTCATTTGAATTTTCGACGATAATTTGTTGCTGGTCTTCTGAAGTTTGAGATGCTTCTGGAGATTTAGACTCTGTAGAGTTTGGAGCAGGTTCAAATTCTTCAAGATGAGTCTGAATAGATTGATTTTGCATAAAGTCTTGAAATTTTACATTCATCGATTCCTCCACAGATTGAGTCTTTTTGTTGTATACTCTGTAAGCTTTGCTTGTGATAAAATATCCAAGGAAAATACCTTCATCTAATTTTTCTTCAAACTTACCAACTCGATCATTTGCATTTTTCAATATAAAACATTTACATCCAAACACATGAAAATATGAAACAATTGGCTTCTTTCCTTTGAATAACTCATATGGAGTTTTCTCCAGAATAGGCCTTAAGAAAACTCTATTAATAATATAGCACGCTGTAGAAACTGCTTTAGCCCAAAAATGAGAAGATATGTTACTTTCAATTAAAAGAGTTCTAGCTATTTCCTGTAGTGATCTATTCTTTCTTTCCACGACTCCCTTTTGCTCTGGAGTATATGGTGAAGAGAACACATGCTGAAAGCCAGATTCATCACAGAATTTTGTAAAGTCTTGATTTTCAAATTCACCTCCATGATCTGTCTTGTATACTTGAAATAACATACCCTTTCTCATTTTTGACATTTTTAGCAAATTTTATAAAATAAGAAAATGTTTCAAACTTACTTGCCAGGAAATATACCCAAGTGAATCGTGAATTCATTCACAATTACTAGACAGTATTTCTTACCTCCAATGCTCTGAGTTCTGGTTGGTCCAAAGAGATCCATATGCAAGAGCTGTAGTACACGATTAGTGGATACTTGATTTGTTGGTTTGAATGAGTTTCTTACATGTTTTCCCGTGCATAGATCAGACTTTTGGTATGTCAGATTGGGTAGTCCACGAACAAGCTTCTTTGCTGAGATTTTGGCTATTTGTTTCATGTTGATGTGCCCAAGTTTTTTGTGCCATAAGTTTGCTTCCTCTTGAATTGAGATTAGTCATTGGGATTCATCTAGTTTGATATCCAAAAGATAGATATTCTCATGTCTTCGCCCCGTGAAAGACTGAGAGGAGTCTTTACTAGTTCATGAACATATTCCTTCTTTAAAGTTGATTTTGAAACCAGTGTCGCATAGCTGACTGATACTTAGCAAGTTGTAGTTGAGTCATTCCACTAAGGAAACATTACTGATCGTGAGGCTTCCAATCTTTACAATTCCGTATCCCACAATTCTTCCTTTGCTGTTTCCTCCAAAAGAAACTTTTCCACCATTAACTTGTACAAGTTTTATGAAGCAATTTGAGTCTCCTGTCATATGTCTTAAGCATCCACTATCCAAGTACCATTTAACGTTTTTTCTTGATAGTAACCTGCATTTAGAAAAGAGACTCAAGCTTTCTTTGGTACCCATATTTTTTTGGGTCCATTGATGTTAGTGTAATATACGGTCTTTGCCCATATCTTCTTAACAGGTTTCCAAACCATAGGACATTCTTTTTCAAAATGATCTGAGCTATTGCACTTAGAACATTTAAGAGCACTACGGCCTACAAGTTTTACAAAGATTTTTTGGAAAGGATTTTTGTAAGAATCTCTTGTAGGTCTTTGCTTAATTCTTTCATTTACCTTAGGGAAATCAATTAGAGGAATGGTTTCAACAGTCATTCCTAAACCTGATTTGTTAAGTAAGATCTTTGTGCTGAAAGAATTTTTTCAAGTTTCTCAGATCCTATAGAATTTTTTTTAGAAATACTTGAAATATCATTTCTTAAAAATGCATTTTCTTTTGAAAGATTATCTGCATTTTCTTTCAAGTAGTAACACTTTTGTCTAAACTTTTGACATTCTCTTTCCAAACATTTTCCTATTGTTTTAGTGCATAATTTTCCCTTTTAAGTTCTGAATCTTTTGGAGAGAGGTTTTAAGACTAAGACAAAATTCATCAATGTATCTAGAGACTTTAGTAGGGATTTTTCAGTTACTTACCTCGATTTCACTGTCTGAGTCTGTCTCGGAGTCTGAATCTGAGTCTGATTATGCCATGACACATATATTGGCATAATCATCATCACTTTCCTCACATTCGGTATCACTCCAAGTTTATGCTTTAAGTGCCTTTCGATATTTCTCAGTTTTTCCTTTCTTTTTCTTCAAAATGGGACAGTTGGGTCTGATGTGTCCATTTTTCTTGCATTCAAAGTAGACTAGATCTTTATTGGATTCATCATCCTCAACTGATTTATTATGTAGCTTTTGAAAGCTTTGTTTCTTTGGATTGAATCTTCTCCCATTTCTGTTCAGTTTCATGAACCTTCTCATCATAAGAGCAAGCTCTTCATCATCCATATCGTCTTCAGAATCTGTGACATCAGAATCATCATTAGATTTTAATGCAATAGATTTATTACCTTTAGGATCTTTATCTTCATTGATTTTCTCCACTTCATAAGACTAAAGAGTCCCAATCAATTCATGAACAGAGAGTGGCATGATTCTTTGTGTCTCCCTTATTGAGGTCTTTATGTGATTCCAATCCTTGGACAATCCGCGCAGTAACTTGTTTACCTTCATGGGTCTAGAAATTGGTTGACCTTGATATTCAAGACCATTCACGATCTCTGTAAAATGACTAAACATGTCAGTGATAGATTCTCCTGGTTTCATCTTAAATGCTTCATATTGATCGAGCAGAATGTTGATTCTGGTTTCTTTCACCCGATCAGTTCCTTCATAGGTGATGTGTAATCTATCCCAGACTTCTTTAACTGTTTCATAAGAAGATATTTTGTTATATTTAGTAGGAGATAATGCACAATATAAAGAATGAATTGTTTTTGCATCAAGAGCTTGTTTCTTGGTTATCTCTTCTTGAGTCATTTCATTAGACTCAACAGCTTCTTTTCCTCTTTCTGAGACTGTTGCAGCTTTAGGAATGATTTCTTTGTCTACCACGTCCCATTTTAGAGGATCCTTTGATCTTAGAAATGCCTTCATCTTGTTTTTCCATATGTTTTATTATTTTCCATCAAAATAAGGCGGTCTGGTATTGCTTTACCCTTCAACCAGCCCTGGAGCCAACATATTAGCCATGGATTTTTAACTTTGAAGTAAAACACTTCAACTTAAGTGAGTACACAGGCTCTGATACCAATTGTGAAAGCTAGTACGAGCACCTAGAGGGGGTGAATAGGTGCAAAAACCAATTGTCCATAGAGAAGTGTGTAATTCTAATCAACAATAGATTATGAAAATGAAATTAGACTCTTGTAAACAAAATGAGTTACAATCAAAGTAAAAGAGCTTAGGGAAGAGAATAAGAACACACGATTTATAGTGGTTCGGCTTAGTCCAAGCCTACATCCACTCTTTCGCGTTGACAACCCACTAACTGGATTTCACTATGAAACAAAAGAGTTATTACAGTAAAGCACTTCCTTGATTCCACAGTGTAGAGACTTTGCTACACTTTCTCAAGATATAAACTCTCTTTTGCGTACAAGATTTCGCTCAACAATTGAATTGACTAAGAACAAAGAGCTTCAGACTTTGGAATTCTTCTATCACGCACACACTCGAATAACTGAAACATCTTCCTTATATACTCCTTCATATCATCACACCCATTGGCACTTACCAAATGAGTTCTTTCAATCTACCCGTTGGATAGAATCAATTAGGGAGATTTCGAGTTATTTAAGGAATATGTCGATAGCCCACCAATCTTGCTCACCCATACAATCAGGATCTAGGTTTTCATAAGTAGAATCTTCAAACTATACCTTACCAATTAACGGATCCAAAATTCCGGAATCAATCTCAATTTGAATAATGGATTCCGACATGCTATATCCAACCAAGAGATCTTCTTTAGTCGACAGAATCAAATCCTTAACGAAATACTCAGTTTTGGATAAGCCTTCTTCGACGGTCTATAAACTGTCAATGAGGATAGACTTTGAGTCTTGAGTCTGGCAGTCCGGAGGTCTTCAAACTTTGATGGAAGAGTCTGCAAGTTTTCAGACTAGACTGATGGAAACGTTTTGTCAACTTCAAAACACTCAAGGAAGTTTTCTCCAACACTCGACATATTGACGACTCTTGGTTGTCGTGTAAATCTCAATGATTCAAATACGGACACAAGGTCCTAAAACGATAAAAAAAAAAATCAGTTTAGTGTCGATCGACGAGAATTTTCCAATTTAGTGGTATCACCCACGATTAGACACACATCTTAGTCGAATAGATCTATCTCTGATCTTAAATCGATTTTATATTGTGCCGTAATGGCCTCTAAAGATGAGCACGGTCAAGAAGCCGATTCCTAATCGAATTCTCAAGTCTATTGCATTAAAATTCCTTGATAGCTTCCCTAAATAGTCTAATTATCTCCAAAGTGATCAGCTCTAAGAACAGTTTGATAGGCGTGTCGATGAAATGCTCAATTTATTCAGTAGTAAATAGGGTTGGAAATCTGGGATGTCACATTCTCTATATCCGCTTCTGCTCTCTTGCCGCAGAAACACTTGCCAGTCCTTAGGGAAACAATCTTATGCTACTCATAGGTGATGGATAAAAATAATGTTGCAAATGGTGGGGACAAAATGTTTAAGTTTCTATTACTTAACAAGATTATATATTAGCATAAAAGTTATGTTTGATTGTCCGAATTTTTAACTAGAATCTCTCTTTTAATTTATTTATTTCTTCACTTTTCATCATTCTCTATAAAATTTTCTTAAATAGTAAAAATGTACTAATATACCTAAAATATGTAATCGATATAAATATTTATATTGAGTTTATAAAACATAATTAAGTTCGAATATACAAATAAAAATAAGAGTAAATTAAAATAACTAGATTGTTATTTTTTGTTATTTTGAATTTCTTATATTATAATTCAAATATTACTTAAATTGAAATGTAATTTTAATATTGTTAATTTAAAAAAATTGTTATTAGAGAAAAATAACTTTCCTATTATGAATTTTAAAAATCCTATTCACCTTTACCCTCTTGCATGGGATAATTTTATTTGGTTTATATTTCCTTATATCTGACTTTACCATGTTTTGAGCAGCATCATGACTGCCAAACGTAGCCAGAGGATACATGTCGGTCTTCTCACTCAAGGCCTAGATTCACATCACCACATTTTTCTCTCTCTTTAGGTCACTCCTAGGAGCAAAAATCTGTCTCCGACTCTCCAGCAATTACCCGATGTGTGTGGGATGGAAGACTGCCACACCCGATTGGATCAATCGGATACGTGCTAAAAAAAGTACACAATACTTTGGGTAAATGCATATATCAATTCGCTCCTATAATAAATGAGGAAAAGCACCGTAATTTAATTTGTTATTATTTGCTGATTTTGCCTGGATACGCATGCATGCAGATGAATCCCAACTGATGAATGGGTATGGGAACCACCCTATCGACTAGATACCAAGAATGAAAAACATGAGGCTGCGTGACTTGCCCAACTTTTTCCAAATACTGGCTTTGACGACACCTTATTCAACTTTACGGCTGATGCTATTGATTGGACAGGCAATGCCATGATGACCATCGTCCACAACTCCGAGGTACTTGAGTCGGATTTGCTATGTGACCTCTCTTCGATGATCCCTAGGGTTTACGCAATCAGACCACTTCATCTAATGATCGATTGAATTGCTTGAGATGAATCATTCGTCTCAAAGTACATTGAGTGCAATCTCTTGAAAGGACATGAGTGCCTCCAATGGTTGGACTAAAAAAAGTGCAAGTCCATTATCTATGTGAATGGTGGAAGTATAGAATTTGCGATGGGATTGACTAATAGCAATCAGTGTTTCTTGTGGGTCTTCAGGCTTGACTTAGTGAATGGAGACACCACAATTCTTCCCAAAGAGTTTGTTGAGAAAACAGGGGGGAGAGGCTTTTTATATGGATGATGCCCTCAAGAGAGAGTGTTGTGCTTGCTGGGAGTGTGTAGCAGAAGCCTGAAACCTTCACTTGGGGAGATCTCCAAAAGGAAGCGGGAGCTTGAGCCTGTCAACATATCTAACTAGATTCACTTTTACTCAAAAACTTAAGCCAATAAATTATAGGCTAACTAGGATATATTAATTCCCTATACGTATGAGATTTAGTGTTAGGTCTGCTATCCCTTAATCTAGGTACATTTCCATGTCATCTTATCTCAAGTAGAATCTCCATCAATGTCCAACTTCATCCCTAGTCTTTTTATCCAAACCGAACCATGAAATATGCCATCAAGCTCACATGCTACACAACAACGCCCACTAGCCCGGAAACTATGTTGATCACCAGATTCACTCATTGAGATATTTACTAAACACCGATACTCATTGAGAGTGAGCCACCAATCAATCATCGACTCTGATACCATTTGTTGGGAGTGCGCAGTAAAAGCCCGATATCTTTACTCACGAAGATCTCCAAGAGGGAGCCCAAGCCCAAGCCCATCAACATAACTAGTTGAACCTACCTTCACTTACAAGCTTAAGCCAATGAGTTGTGGGACAATTAAAATATATTAACTACTCCACACCACACCACTTATCCAATGTGGAATTCTCTAACACAACTCATACGTGCATCCTAATAGTGTTTCCCTTCAATCAAAGGGTTCTTTGGTGCACTGTGGCTGGAACTCGATCGTTGAGAGCTTGTCGGCTGAAGTTTCGATGCTGTGTTAGCCATGCTTTAGAGACCAAACGATGAATTGGAAAAATATCGTGATGACTTCGGGGTTGGGTTGGAGATTGACAATGATGTGAAGAGAGATGAATTGGGGAGGCTTGTGAGGGAGTTGATGGAAGGAGAGGTAAGGAAGAAAATAAGAAGTAAGGCCATGGAGTGGAAGAAGGTGGAGGGCGAAAGAAACAATTGGTGAAAAAGTTTCATCTTCCATCAATTTGGACAAGTTGATGGATGAGGTTTTGTCTCAATAGTGTAATGTAATGTTTTTTTGAATGCACTATGTTTTCCCCAATATAAGATTTTCTATGAGAATCGCTCATGTATGAACTTTAGTTAAAGTAAATATAAGTGATATTCATATTTATATCACCAACATGAAGAAGAAAGACTTACAACCCTTTTCTTGAATCAGCAAATTTTTTGTAAGAAGTTGGATTCAATTGACTTGGTCATTTGAGTATATAAATTTTCCTAAAGATAGGCCAAGCACTTTCTATATATCACACAATATATAATCTGACAAATTTATCTGTTGTACTAGCATAGTGTTTGGTATGATTTGGCGTATTGAATGATTAAATATTCCATAAGGTGTAATTTTTGGGACAAAAGTTGTTAGGGAAATCCCTTATGATGTTTTGAAGGTGACAAAATAAATTAAAGGCTACTAACATGTTTAATGGTTGAATAATAGACTATGCAGATGATAGAACGAATAAAGGATATTGTCAAAGTCTAGAGACGGCCATAAGACTGAACGTAACACATGTCCAAAGTATATCCTGAAGATTTCTAGAAATCTATGTCAAAGTCTGAAGACTGCCAAACTTTAGTTTTAAAGTCTATTCTACATCAGAAGTCTACCCATTCTGACAAATTCCAGATTGAATGTGAATGAAGAATTAGAAGACAGATTCTATGCTGAAACTGAACCTATTCAGACTGTGTCCAGATCTTAAAACTAAATATGTTCAGAAGCAAAATATGTTTAGTCTTTACATTCAGAACGAGATACAAGTTCAGAACGAAGCAAATTTAGAACAAAACAATTTGACCAAACGTAACACAAGCCCTGAACATATAACGGCTAGCTATTTGGTTTGGATTCTATATCAAGATTGATTTGATTGACTCAATTTAATTGATTGACGATTGGATCTTGAAGACAAGAACTGTCTATACGAAAAGTCTCTACTTATGGAAACCAAGATTCTGTTTGTATGGGCGATTATAATCAATTTGGGATTCTACTTCTATCACTCAATGGCTACTAAATCTTTTAGATACAGATCTGTCCAACGGGTAGATTGGAAGTCGAGGAGTATTTAAGGAGATCAAGGACCGATGAGTAAGTAAGAGACGGAGTGTAGAATTTATAATTTCAAAGTCTGAGCGACCTTCGATCATACACTTGTCTCTTGTGAGCTTAAACGTTTGTGATCGTGAGAGAAATATCAAAAGAGTGACTTAGTGAGATAGTGTGATCTATCACTAAGTGTTTGCACTCAAAGTTGTAATCTCTTGTTGATTGCATAGTGGAATCCAACTAGAAGGCTGTTAGTGTGGGGGAGACTGGACGTAGGCTTGATCTAAGCCGAACCACTATAAAATATGTGTTCTTATTCTCTTCCCTGAATCTCTTTATTTTGTTCATAGTTTTATTTAATTGCTAAAGTCTGATCTTGCTCAAAGTCTGCTGCTCTTCATACTCAGTTTCAAAAGTGTGTTATTTTTCAGACTCAGTTTCAGAAGAAAAATATTTCTACTGTTCTTTGCGAAAAAATTTATTCATACCTATTCACCCCTCCTTTAAGTGTTCATACTATCACTTTCAAAAATAACTTGTGAACCATGTGGACTGTGCGGAGTGAGACATTATTGCACATGTACTGATGCGTGGAGGGTTGCACTGCCTGTTGGGCCTACATCTATCAGCCATTGGCCAATCTGCCACACCTACATGCAATACTCGAGAAAATATAATGTACTTTAATAGTATCATATTATCATGGTTCATGCCATTGAGAATACAACACAT
>CM024725.1:11808194-11960121 GCA_014182545.1 Eucalyptus globulus | reverse complement strand
TGTACCAATTCAGGTCTGTCAATCCTTCCTTTCACCTACTTCACTCCAAACAGACGGGGAGTCCCCATCTCCTTCCATATAATGCTTCATAAGGAGCCATGCCTATACTTTTCTGAAAACTATTACTATAGGCAAACTCTACCAAATGCAATCTTTCATCCCAATTTTCTTTGAAATCGATTACACAAGCCCTTAACATATCCTCCACTATCACGGATTACTCTTTTCGATTGACCATCATGCAGGGATGAAAAAGCAGTACTAAACTGAAGCTTAGTTCCTAATGCAATTTGAAGACTTCTCCAAAAATTCGAAGTAAACCTCGAATCTCGATCTGAAGTAATGGTCACTGGAACACCATGTAAGCGTACCACTTGACTTACATACATGTCCGCATATTTATCCATTGGGTAGTCCATGCGAATCGCTAACAAATGAGCTGACTACTTGACGTCCTTGGCAATCCTTGCACAAAGTCCATCGTTATATGTTCCCATTTCCATTCTGGAATGTCTAATGGTCTCAAGAGTCTTGCGGGTTTACGATGTTCCGCTTTCACTTGCTGGCACGTCAAACATTGAGATACGTACTTAGCCGTATCTGCCTTCATACCATTCCACCAAAATTGCTAACGCAAATTCCTGTACATCTTTGTACTACCTGGGTGGATACTATAATTACTCTTATGTGCCTCCGACAGAATTTCCTTCCTCAATTCCTCATTGTCGGGAACACAAAGTCGTCATTGACATCTTACTATTCCATCATCAGAGATTTGAAATTCCGGTCTTTTTCCTAAAGACACCGCATCTTTCACTTTCAAAATCTCTGGGTCAGATTCTTGCAGGATTTTAATTTTCTGGATAAATTCAGGCTCTATCCTTAATGCACTAAGCATGCCAGTAAGACAATCCATTTCCAATTTAAACTCTGAATTTGCTACAGATTCTAACAAAATCCTCAAACTAGCCATTTCCATAGCTGACTTACGACTAAGAGCATCCGCTACTCTATTCGCTTTCCCTGGATGATATCTTATCTCACAATCATAATCCTTAAACAACTCCATCCACCTCCTTTGTCTCATGTTCAACTCCTTTTGTGAAAACGGATACTTCAAACTTTTATGATCCGTATAAATCTCAAACTTTTCCCCATACAAATAGTGTCTCCATATCTTCAAGGCAAACACTATAACTGCTAGTTCTAAATCATGCGTCGGGTAATTCAGCTCATGGGGTTTCAATTGTCTGGATGCATAGGCTACAACTTTACCATGCTGCATCAACACACATCCTAGTCATTTGTGAGATGCATCACTATACACTGTGAAACCATCAGGTCCAGTAGGTATAGTCAGAATCGGAGCCGAAGTCAATTTCCTTTTGAGCTCCTGAAAACTCCTTTCACATTCTCCATTCCACTCAAACTTCACATTCTTTCGGGTCAACTTAGTTAAAGGTCCTGCCAGTCGTGAAAATCATTCAATGAACCTTCTATAATAACTAGCCAGTCCTAAGAAACTTCATATTTCAGTAGGTGTCGT
This sequence comes from Eucalyptus globulus, assembly GCA_014182545.1. Lineage (NCBI taxonomy): Eukaryota > Viridiplantae > Streptophyta > Magnoliopsida > Myrtales > Myrtaceae > Eucalyptus > Eucalyptus globulus. Next base: position 11,958,575 of record CM024725.1, on the reverse strand, counting down.
TGGTCTCGGCCAATTTACTACCATTTCAACTTTTGCCGGGTCTACTGCAATTCCTTTTCCTGACACCACATGTCCTAGAAATATTATCTGGTCCAACCAGAACTCACATTTACTAAACTTAGCATACAACTTATGCTCTCTTAGAGTCTGCAAAACTATCCTCAAATGTTGCTCATGCTCTTTAGGCCCTTTTGAATATACCAGAATATCATCAATAAAAACAATCACAAACTGGTCTAAATAAGGCTGAAATATTCTATTCATCAAATCCATAAATGCGGCCGGCGCGTTAGTCAATCCAAATGGCATAACAAGGAACTCATAGTGTCCATAACGAGTCCTGAACGTAGTCTTAGGAATGTCCTCCTTCTTAATTCTCAGCGATGGTATCCCGAGCCTCAAGTCAATCTTAGAGAAGACCGAACTTCCGGAGTTGGTCAAATAAGTCATCAATTCTAGGCAAATGATACTTATTCTTAATGGTCACCTGATTCAACTGCCTATAGTCAATACACAAGCGCATCGATCCATCTTTCTTTTTCACAAACAAGACCGGGTGCACCCCAAGGTGAAGCACTTGGTCTAATGAATCCTTTGTCAAGCAATTCTTGCGTTGTACTTTCAACTCCTTCAATTCAACTAAGGCCATCCCATATGGGGCTTTGATATTGGTCCCGTTCCGGAGCATTAATTCAATTTCAAATTCCATCTCCCGCTGGCGGCAATCCGAGCAATTCCTCGAAATACATCTTGAAATTCGTTAACTACACGAACTTCCTCAAGATTAGGCTCCTCCCTTGCATAATCTCTAACTATGGCTAGGTACCCTTGACATCCTTTGTCAAGTAACTTACAGGCTTCTACTGCCGAAATAAGTGCTACAGGAAAATGGGTCGACCTCCCAAAATTAACAACTAGGCGATCAAGTAAAACAAATTGAATCACTCTTCTATAACAATCCATTCTAGCCCGATACTTACGAAGCCAGTCCATTCCTATAATAACGTCAAAATCATACATAGCCATTACAACCAAATCTATTTCCATGTCCTTTCCTCCCATTGATATCTTACAATTTCCACACACCAAGGTAGACAATACCATATCCTTTAAAGGCGTGGAAACACAAAGAGGCGTCTCAAGAGGCATAACTTCTATCTTATTCAAACATCTATATCTTTCAGACACAAACGAATGCGTTGCACCCGTGTCAAACAATGCATATGCATTTTCACCATTAATAAGAATCGTACCTGAGATAACATTTTTGGAAGCTTCCGCTTCCTCCTGGGTGATTGCATACACCCTTCCTTGTGCAGGTGGTCTCGAGGATTTCCTTGTGGGTTTGACCTAACAGCACTCTGATATCCCTGTCGCACCGAGCCAACACTCACTTGCGACCTCTCTTGTGCGTAATTTCTCCTAAGATGACCCACTTGTCCACAACCAAAACATTTCAGTTGTCTAGTACAAGGTCCTGGGCCATGGCGTCCATTACACTTCTGACAAATACTAGGCTGATAGGGTGCTTTCCCTATATTCAGACCACTTCTTGCCCCTCCAAAATTCCCAAAGTTACTTTTCTTCTTCACATTCCAGGTCTGACCTTGACCAGAATAAGGTCTCTTACCCTTTCTCACATCATTAAAATTCAACGGTTTCTTAAACTCGACCGCTCTCTCAACGGCTCTGCTCGACTAATTGTGCCCTTTCATAAATCTCATTATAATCTCTTATGTTCAAAGGCACCAGTTGCTTCCTAATGTCAGTCGTCAATCCTTTCAGGAATCTCTTAGCCTTCTCTTCCTGATCCTCAATCAATCTAGGAGGATATCTAGACAATTCAGAAAATCTAGCCTCATACTAATCTACTGTCAATCCTTTTTGTTCTAGCTAAACAAATTCAATAATCTTCCTATCCTTAGCACAATCAGAGAAATGCTTCCTATTGAAAGCCCTAACAAACTCCTCTAGCTCACATCGGTACCTGGTGGAAAGATTATGTCCTTCGAAGCTCTCCACCAAAACTTCGCATTTCCTCCAAGCGGTACTCTGCTAAAACTATTTTTCAGCATTAGTGCAGTCCAACAGCCGGAAAATTCGTTCCATTCCATCAATCCATTGCTCCACCTCCTCAGGACTTCTCATTCCATTAAACTTAAGTGGCTTCAGCTTCAAAAACTGCTCCATTAGTCCTTGAGTACGGCGTTCTGCTCCGGGCTGTTGCTGTGCTTGCCTTTCCATCAGATTTCCAATATTGGCTAATGCCTACAGGATGTCTTCCATTCGAGGTTCAGCCCTTGCAGCAGAGGCTTCAGCCCTCGATGGATGAGCACTTCCAGCTCGCACCATGACCTTCCTGCAATTTCCAAGCATTGCCTCAGGAATAATCTAAGACTCACTGCCTTCATTCAAAGCAATTACTATTACTACATAAGTAACACATACATGTTACTGGTACCTAAAGGCAACTCAAAATAAACTACTAGGGATCTACGAGTGAATACTCATCACCCCTTATTCAATTATTTCATTTTACATCCTATGGTGTGCATTGTCATCATGTTCCTCAATTTACAAATGAGGCTCCTTATCACTCCACCTATAACCATTCGCTCTTATACCAAAAAGGGCAGCTATGACACCCCGAACCCTTCGTAGGTCGCCACCAGCGCCAATATTACACCTTATTACCTTTCACCTTTGAAGAAGCGTCGTAATTCATAGACACATTTTTTTTTTTAAACAAAACGGTCCCAGCGCGACTCATTAGCGGAAGCAAATTAAAACATCACCATCTCTCCCCCTTCCAACCATGATACAAATACACACCACTAATCACCATAATTTTATAGACAAGCCACGACACTTTATTTACATATATTTTCAAGATGGGACTTCTTTTGGGTCGGTACATCAAAAAGGAAAAGCTAGGACTCAGCCACGTCTAGCCTAAAACCTCAAAAAGAATCCCTCGACCCTCTACATCACATGTGCACAACCCCCATCATAAGTGTCGGCTAACTATCCAAAAAGAAACAGCCCCTACTCGTCACGCTAAGGCCTCACACCCAGTCCGGTGCGGCAGGCGGCGGCGGTGGCAGCATCCCTCTCATCACCCCATCGCGGCGAACGTGGACGGAAACAAACTCTTGGACAATCGGGCCCCCAGCTAGGCCTATGTCGTACGAGACAAAACAGCGCACACGTACGTAGGTGAGTCCAGGTAAAGAAGGACAGCTGAACTCCTCACACTCTACCTCGACGTCGAACGGTAACGCATAAAATGCACCCCGCGTGACGGCAGGAAGCGGCATATTGCTAATCTGAAATGTTGGTCCCCAAAAGGGGTGAGTACAACCACTCAGCAGATAAGGAATCCAATAACAACTCAATGCATCATGCAAATCATACATGTATTGCAAGCGTTACTTACCTTGAAGCCATGCACATACTATCATGCATCATCATATCAATTTATAACACATACATGTGTATCATCATCGTATCATACATGTCATCATGGCATCATTATATCATATATGTCATCATCGTCATGGCATCATTACATCATACATGTCATCATCATCATGACACCATCACATTACACATGTCATCGTGCCATCTCATATATCATCGTCATTATCATCATTATGCATAACATCATGCATATCATCATGCATCTCATATCATGAGTGATCATCATTATTTCTCATCACATATCATCATCATCATCATGCATATCATCATGCATATCATATCATGGGTGATCATCATTATTTCACATCACATATCATCATCATCATCATCATCATCATGCATATCATCATGCATATCATATCATGGGTGATGATCATTATTTCACATCAAATATCATCATCATCATCATCATCATCATCATCATGCATATCATCATGCATATCATGCCATGGTTTAATTTCCACTTTTAGCTTTCAATTTGATCACCACATCACCCATTCCTCAAATCATCAATTTCATCATCCCCTCGGGCAAAGACCTCCGAGGCTTAGGCATTCAGCCTCCCAGGCCACCGGGCATCCGGCCCCCCACATTCCAGGCATCTCGCATCCCAACTAGCATCACGAGGCATTCCCTTCGGGCAGAAACCTCCGACGGGGCTTCCAGCATTTACACTCCATCGCCGAGCATCCCGCACCCCAAATCCTGGCATCGCAAGGCATTCCCTTCGAGCAGAAACCTCCGACAGGGCTTCTGGCACCCCCACATTCCGGGCATCCTGAATCTCCCAGGGCCATCCGGCAATGCATCTCTATACATTCCTGGCATCAATCCTCCACCACAACCACCTCCTCACTTATCAATATCCACATTTACCATTATTTTGATCTCAATTTAACATGGCATATGGCGTGACATCAAACAAGTCATACTTGGCATAGAATTCACACATGCATTACAATTCAATGTCATACATACACCAATATCTTATTATACATGCTACACGGTGTAATCATTTATGGAATTTATGGCCAATAAAATAATCCATTTTATTTATTTATTTATTTTCAACTTTTGCCACTTTCATAAATATTAAATTTAATATCTATAAATTCCCAAAATTATAAGAATTAAAGCAATTATCAAACAAGTCAATAGGATGATAATCACATGCAAAATACATGGCCAAATAGAATTTTACACTATCTCACAATTTTCACAAAACATCATATAATTTTCGGATGAAACCAGAATACACGGTTTCCGAAGAAATTCGATTAAAATATCCATACGGCCTCCAAAAATTACCAAATTTTACAGAGTTATAGCCAAGACATTTTCGTACAACTTTCATGCAGCACTCTAATCCAGATTATTTTTAGATTATTTTATACAGTCTCACGAAGCTTCTGGATCCATTACCGCATCGTCCAGTGTACACATCTCCGAAATATTGAGATTTCACCTACCTAATATCTTTCGTTTCCTCTGAAATTTGGATATGTTATACATCAAGATATCCTATACAATTTTCATGAAGAGATCTAAGTCAAATAACCAGATTATAGTCATTATATATGTCCATGAATTCTCGGGTGTCTCGGAATACATCACCAGAATCATCATCTTCCAGATCTAGTTGATTTACTAGGCTATACTTGTTCATTTCACTTAAAATTTGAGTATATTGTATTTTAAGATGTCTCCTACAAATTTCATGAAGAAATCGAAGTGATATTCTCATCACAAACCAACATGCAAGCACGAATCCAGCAAGCGGTCAGTAAAAACTCTCCAGATCTGAGGTCTCCGTAGGATGAGACTTTAACCCCTCAAATCTCCATCATTTTCCACTAAGTTTCAGTATGTTGTAGTTCAAGATGTTTGGTAAAACGTTCATGAAGAAATCGAAGCCAAAATCGGACTCTAAACACACATGCAAGCTCAAACAACATTCTGACTCACATGATCCGAGCAAGAACAGTCATGCGATTCAAGTATATGCCAACCACACCTCGGTTTTTCTCACTTAAACACCCAAAAATTTAACATGCAACCAACATTCAAGCATGCAAGAGAAGCTAGAGGACTCCCACTTGCCTCTAGACTACACGAATCGGCGGCACACGGCGGCGAACACGGCGGTCGGACGGCGACGACTCCTCCTCGGCTCCTCCTCCCTCTCGGCCGCTCTCCCTCTCTATCGAAATCTCTCTCTCGCACAACTCTCTCTCTCTCTCTCTCTCTCTCTCTCTCTCTCTCTCTCTCTCCTTGGGCGAGCAAATGACCGGCCACCCTTCTCTCTCTTCCCTTTTTACACCCCCAAATCCTCATGATTGATAATGATTACTTGCCTTAACCAAGGCCAATGCATGGCCTTCTCCCCTAAGCCAATGCATGAAAGTCTTGTGCCACTTGTCTTATGGACTTTTGGGCTTGGGCTTGGGCTTGGGCTTCTATTGGGCCGGTCGACCACTTCTCTTGGGCCTCTATTGGGCCGGCCATTCGGCCCACTAAGCTTAGGCCAATGGGCCTAAGGCCCATCCCAAAAATTAACTTTTTCCTCTTTTTTTTATTTGAATTTCTTCTATAAATATTTTTAAATTTTAATTTCCAACATGGCCAAAGTCTTGTGACATTTTGTTTATTGAAATTTACTTTATAAAGTACATGGCCAAGCATAAATTATTAATCTATCAAATTTAAATTTTCACAATCATATGCACAAATCATCTAATTAAAAGACTAATGGCTAAAGCATAAGCCATGGAAATTTTTATCACCTAATTAGAGACTTTAACACACCTTATGGCTTGACTTTGAATTTTGGGATGCCACATCAGATAACTGCATAAATTCCTAATACATTACAGCAGCAATATTGTCATTTCCAAGACTGAATAACCCTTGTTGACACTGGATGAACTATATTGAATGGCTTTTCAACAATTGAGGGGATGTGTGCATGCCTGTGAAATGGCACAGCTAGCAATTAGGTATTCTAGGGCTGCAGTACTTTTCTGTTTTTCGATCTCTCTTATTAAACCAAACTACAGTCACGTTAGCAAATGAATACAAAATTGTACAGGTTTCGTCATCTATAATTTACTTTACAACTCTAGCTGCTAAAAAGCTCTTTTGTTAATGATGGTGGACTATGTGTTCTAGATAAACCTAAACCAAGTTGTGGATTATTGTGCTGTCACTAGCAAATCCAAATCACAGAGATAAGGGAATAATAACAAGATATCAATGCAGGTGCTAAGAACGTAGACAATCTTAAGGAGGCATTTCTAGAACACATCCTATGTTTTCTTCCTATGACAACTGCTATCTAAACACACGTATTGTCAGAAAAGTGGCAAATATCTCTGGACATCTTTACCTTAAGTCCAGAGATATATCACCTCAGCAGAATCATTTCTAAAGCGAAATTATTGATTACACAGTGGAAATATCACTTATAGGGAAACACAAAAAATTAAGGGGAAATGTAACAATACCTACCTTTTCTGTTTTTATTCTAGCAAAACTTTTGGTTCCTAAGGTGTGTCATATTTTTTGTTTTGCTCCATTAGTCTTATTTGTTTCACTCAGCTTCTCCAATTAAAAAAACAAGGTTATCAGAAAATAATCATTCAGAGGTAATGAAAGTCTATTTAATGTTGACAGGTCATATATTAAAACAATGCGTCCCTTGAACTCCAAAAAGTCACTAGATTTTTCCATTGATCTCTCCTCACTCTTTCTGACAGATTCTTCAAATGATACAAGAATGATCAAAAGCAATCATATTGAGCAGTTTTTAGATCACTTTTCCAGTATTAAGGAATGTAGAATCCATTTTTCCATGGCTGGTATGAAGATAATCAAACTTAGACAACAACAAAGAAATGTTAATAATGATGATAAATTTATTTACAACATGAATAAAATTTCATACAAGTACAAGCTGACTACCTCTACAATCCTAATCATGGCGTTCTCATATCCTTGGTAATTTGCTTCAAAGTTGCGAACAATGGTGCCAACACACTAGCAATGGTTCCAAGAAACTCCTTAAACCTCCAATAGGCTGGATTTTCTTCCCTAACTTGATAATGATGCATTTCCCAGGAGAAAGATTCCATACGCCCTATAGACACATAAAGCTGTGCTTCCTTTTTCTAGTGCCAGCTACTAGACAAGAAATTCTAAATATTGAAAGAAGGATGTAATATTATCAAATCAGATCAATACTCGGACCATTTCAATATAGTATGATGAAAAATTGTACACTATATAGGGATAAGTACACTATTAGTGCCAAAACTTGTGTACAGCACTCACTTTGGTGCCAAAAGTTTATTTTAGATCACTTAAGTGCCAACAAATTTGAAAAACGATCATTTTAGTGCCAACGCCAATGAAATTGGCCGGAAATCTGACGTGGCACCTTTTTTATTAATTTTTGAAGCTGATATAGCTTGCCGGAGAGTACAGTCAGCATCTAAACCACAAAACGACGTCATTTGGCATCTTTCCCCCAACTTAGAAACCCTAAATCCACAAATTAAGAGAAAGAGAGAAGGCATGTCGTCTTCTTCTTCCTCGAAGACCAACACCAGCAACGGCATCAGCAGCACACCAGTAGCAGTAGTAGTGCACCAGCAACACCTTCAAACCCTCTTCTTCCTCCTCCTCCGCCCTCGCAGCGCACCAGCGGCACCTTCGACCCCTCTTCTTCCTCCTCCTCCTCCACCCTCACAGCGCAAAAGCGGCACCTTTGACCCACCTTCAACCCCTCTTCTTCCTCCTCCTCCTCCGCCCTCGCAGTGCATTAGCACCTTCGACCCCTCTTCTTCCTCCTCTTCCTCCGCCCTCGCCTCCTATTCTTCCTGTCACTTCTTGCTTAAGCAACAATCTCAGTCTCTCCTTACTCACCTAATCAAGCGACTACAATGGCAGTTGAGCGACGGTGACCGAGCGATGGCGGGCGAATGACGGTGGCCGAGCAGCAGAAACCCTAATTTCAATCCCTATATGAGCTATATGGCATCGTTTTTGTGAGGATTTCCACGTATAACGGCAAAACGACGTTGTTTCTTAAGGAGGATGGAAGACGACGTCATTTTAAAGCCACCGCAATTTTTTTTTTTTAAATATAAGAGCCACGTAATTAATCTGACCAGAATCTCTCGCCGGTGGCACCAAAGTGATTGTTTTTTCTCCAATTTAGCACTTAAGTGATTCGACGAAAACTTTTGGCACCAAAATGAGCGCCGTACACAAGTTTTGGCACTGATAATGTACTTACCCCCACTATATGTGTAGGTAAGTCTTACCTAATGCATTCACGTTTCTCTTCTTGAGGCTGATCAGTTTAGCCTCCGAATTAGAACATAACTTGTCACCATTGTGTACTTTTTCAGGCTTCTCTTCTAACTCACAGCTTATTTGCACCGTGCGTGAACCCACAAATATGATCATGCGTCTTGTTTTTCCCACAGATACAAATCACCTAGACAAAAAGTATTAACAATTCTTAGTAAGAGATCAGCAACTCCATTAAAATGTTAATCTAATTATTTATATTATCTTCATTCCCCGTAGGACAAAGCTCTTAAAAGTTTGTTGCGACCTAACCCCTCTTTCGAGGTGGGACCTTGTTAAGTTTAGGGGTATTGCCAGCTTTAGGCCGACAGCCATCCATTGACTAGCACTCTCCCAAGCCCATATCTAGGAGTGAGCATGATTCCAGAGTAGAACTTGGAACTTGAGAACTGGACCGATGAGAACTTGTAAGTTCCAGATTTCAAGGCCTGCAGAGTAGGCTCCAATTTCTAAAAAATGAGAAACCTATTTCAGCGGATAGGTTTCGGGTTCTTAGTTAGAAGAATTTGGAACCTTAAATCTATAACAATTTTTAACGATTTTTTTGTTCATGTCTTCGCTCAATTTTGTAATATTCCATGTCGTTTGATGATTAGTGTATAATCTAAAAATACTAGTATGAAGTTCCATTTTATAACTGACGTTTACTTTATTAATATTTATATTTTCCGTATGTCTTTATGGTCAATGAATTGTAGCAGGAAGTGTGGTCATTAAAGATCTTAATTCGCTGTAATCGTTCAATTAATAACATAGATGAAACATGACTAGACCTTGAAACTTGTGATAGGATAGCTTCTTAATTCTAGGGTATGGAGCGTAGGTTGTAGGTTCCAAAAAATGAAGAACCTCTTCCAATTGGTAAGTCTAGGTAGAACCTATACGGAAGCTAGAACCGTTTACATCACTCATATCTCGCACGAAATCAAGTGGTTAAAATTTTAATCAATTAAGCCTATGAAAATTTTAATAAAGAAGTCGGCACTAGCCTTTTTGGGTAAGCTAGAAATCCAATAAGATACGGGAGAATATTATTATTAACGCACTCAGAGATTCTAGGTTCAATCCCAGTAAAGTCGCCAAGTTGTTGCGACCTAACTCTCTCATGGGAAGGGAGCCTATTAGGTTTAAGGGTATTGTCGACCTCGAGCCGACGGTCATCCATTGACTTGGACTCTCCGAAGCCCATATCTCGCGCCTTCAAAATTTTAATCAATTAAGCCTATGAAAATTTTAATAAATAAGTCGCCACTAGCCTTTTTCAGTAGGCTAGAAAGCAATAAGATATGGGAGAATATTAATATTTACGAAACCAAAGATTCAAGACTCGGTGACTTGATTACGTAGCCCTAAGACTAACGCCCTTTTGGTACCTAACTCGATCATGTGCTAATTAACGCCATAGCTAGGGGTAAACGGTTTGGTTCGGTTCGGTTTTTGAAAGCCAACTGAACCGAACCGTGAAATTTTCGAACCGAACCGAAATTTCAGTTCGGTTCGATGCCTGTTCGGTTTTTCGGTTTTTAGCTTTCAGTTTTCGTTTTTCGGTTTTTTTTTTTATAGCTTTCAGAAATTTCGGTTCGGACGGGCGGACGGCTTACCTTTTGTATATGCTCCTTAAAAAATTATTAGACTAATCCCTTTATCTGATGCTCCAAAGAATCTTGACCCCAAAAAATGCCCCTTCGAAGAATGTTACAATGATAATGTTGGTACATTGCTGCTTTGTTATTGTGAAGTTCTTCAATGATACAATGTTGCAATGCTACTACAAATGGTTAACAGCATCCATTTTCTTTGTATTTTCAAGTTTTTCAGACGATCTAGAACAAAAACAATGGCTGGAGGTTTGTCTATAAACAATCCTGGCTTCCGCATCATGAATTTTTATGTCTAATATTTGGTATCGAGCATGTTTGTTGCCTCTGCTTTGTTTTCTCGAATTTTTGGTGTATTTTCGGGCATTTTTGAGGATGAACAGTAACTTGAAGTTTTGAGGCCGAGAGAGATTCGTCGATTCCGGGTAAAATCCAGCGACCCACCCCTCGAATTTGGACCCATACGGTCGCACCGCCATGAGGAATATTAGCCATGACTTATTTTGGCATATCAATGTTTGCCGGAGGCTAATCGGGCGGTGGAAGGCGCGGTGGTTGAAGGAATTGTGTTTTGGGAAATTTTCGTCTGATTTGGGGCCAATTTTTGCTCATTTTCGCCGAAACTTGGACCCATGTGATCGTGCCGGCATGCTCTTCAAAACCCATTATTTATTTCTGTTTGGGATGGGCTGCCGGAGAAGAAACGGCGGCGAAAGCACGGCTGAAAACGGCGAAAAACCGGCGGAAAACGGCTTCTGTATGCGAGGGAGAAGGTGCGTGGCCTTCACACTCGCGTTGCAATTGCAAGCGCGTGGAACCCATGCGCCACGCGCCGACACGTGCGCTCAACCGCTGCGCGCGTGGGATCCACGTGCGCGGAACTGTCTACGCGGTTGGCAGGCGGGTGCGTTGCACGCGCCTGCGCGTTGGAGGCGCGCGTGCGGGCACGCGCCCGTCGAGGACGCAGGCATGTGCTCGGCACGCGCCTAACATTCCCGCACGGTTATTTATACTTTTGCCCCAAATTTTTCATGTTTTTACAATCTTACCCTTGGCCAATTTATTTATTTACTGTTCTACCCTTGATGTATTTATTTATTATGTCATTTTATACATGAAATTAAATGTCCAATGGTCCATATATTTAATTAATTAGAGAGTGGCCACAGCATCTTTAATTAATTAAATTATATAATAAAAGCCTCTGGATCATATTTAGAAATGGACATTGATTGTAATTAATTATATTAATATGATGAATTTTATCCCACAAGAATTTTCATTATATTAATATGATTAATTAGGAAGAAATATCATATTATTTTCTTAATTTACCCACATGGATTAAGAAAATGTATATAATATGATAGTTTCTTCATGAAGTAATTATGAATCTATTTAAATTAAAAACTTAGCCCACAGGCAGTTTTTATGTTATGTGATTCATATTCGTGACATGTTTACATTGGTAAAACATGATTTATGTATATTATGCCTCAAATTTTATGACATAAGTATGATTATTTGATATGCAGCTTTACAACCTGTGAATTTCTCTGAATTTAAGTTTGATGTTCCAATACTGAATGGTGAGAACTATAAAATTTGGAATGAATCGGTTCTTCTTCAATTGGGGTGGATGAACATTGACTATGCTAAAAGGAAAGACGAATCACCTGCTCCTACTGATTCGAGCACTTCAACTGAGATAGCTCTTTATAACCAATGGGAGCGGTCCAACCACATTTGTGCGGTGTTTATAAGAGTTAAGATATCTCATAGTATTCGTGGTTCGGTTGCTCAGTATATCAATGCTAAGGCTTTATTGGAGGCCATAGATACGCAATTTGAGAGTTCTGAGAAGGCGCATGCCATGACCCTGATTATGAAGTTTTCATCATTAAAACTCACTAGTGTTAGAGGTGTGCGTGGGCACATCATGCAAATGAGGGATATTGTAGCTTAGCTTAAGAAATTTGAGGTTGAGATATCTGAATCTTTTATTGTGTATTATATTCTAAACACTCTCCCACAACAGTATGCACCTTTCAAGATCTCTTATAATACACATAAGAATAAATGGTCAATTAATGAACTCATGACCATGTGTGTTCAAGAGGAAGAAAGATTGATTATGGAATTGGGAGAAAATGCTCATTTGGCAACACAAGGAAAGGATAAGGGCTATGGCAAGTATAAGGGAAAAGGTAAAATACCTTCCTAAGCTGACATTAAGAAATAATCCAAATATTTCTTCTGTAAACAGAAGGCATATAAGGAAGGATTGTGTCAAATTTAAGCCCTGGCTCGAGAAGAAAGGTAATCCAATCTATTGTGTTTGTTATGAATCTAATATGACTGATGTAAGTCACAACACTTGGTGGATTGATTCTAGATCTACAATCCATATTTCGAATTCCTTGTAGGGTTTTCAAAACCACAGGAAGCTAGTGGGAAGTGAGCAAAGCATCTATTCAGGAAACAAGATACGCTCGCATGTGGAAGCTATTGGGACATGTAGATTAGTTCTCAATAGTGGTTTTGTTTTGAATTTGGAAAAGTCCTTTTATGTTCCTAGTTTTTCTAGAAACTTAATTTCAGTTTCAAGACTTGTACCTTTGGGATAGTCCTTTAACTTTTCATATTCAAACTTCTGTTTATCATTTAAATCTGAAATTGTCGGGAGTGGTATTTTGTCTGATGGTCTTTTTCGAATTAATTTACAAGACAATGCCTATTATATGCGATGCATGTTTATGATAAAACTGGTATGAAACGATGTGTTGTGAAAGAACATTCCTCTATGTTATGGCACCGGAGATTGGGATATATCTCCATAGAAAGAATTAAGCGATTAGTAAATGATGGAGTACTCGGTACTTTAGATTTTACTGATTGTGATACTTGTGTGGACTGCATAAAGGGAAAGCAGACTAACAAGACAAAAAAAAGGTGCCAAGAGGAGTACAGAAATATTAGAAATCATACATACGGATATTTGTAGTCCGGATATGGACTCATGTGGTCAAAAATACTTCATCTCTTTCATAGATGACTACTCACGTTACATGTATCTCTACTTGATTCATAATTAATATGAAGCATTAGATGCCTTTAAGGTATTTAAGGCGGAAGTAGAGAAATAATGCGATAAGCAAATTAAGATCGTGAAATCAGATAGAGGTGGAGAATTCTATGGTAGATACACTGAAGATGGACAAGCACCTGGTCCATTTGCAAGGTTTCTTCAAGAGCATGGGATAGTTGCCCAATATACTATGTCTGGTTCTCCGGACCAAAACGGCGTAGCAGAAAGAAGAAACCGGACCTTATTAGACATGTGTGTAGTATGCTTAGCAGCTCCAAACTTCCTAAATCCTTGTGGACTGAAGCACTTAAGACGGCAGTGTACATATTAAACCGAGTTTCTGACCAAGGCTGTCTCAAAGACACCTTTTGAGTTATTTACGGATTGGAAACCGAGTTTACATCATGTGCGCATTTGGGGATGCCCGTTTGAAGTGAGAGTTTATAATCTGCAAGAAAAGAAGTTGGACCCAAGGACCATAAGTAGGTATTTCATTGAATATGCCAAAAGGTCTAAGGGATACAAGCTTTATTGTCTATCTCACACCACTAGGATTGTGGAATCAAGAAATGCTAAATTTCTTGAAAATGACTTGATCAGTGGGAGCGATCGACCGAGGGACCTTGTTCCTAAGGAAGATCATTCAAACACTCAACCTTCCACCTCAAATTTAAGGTTGGTTGTTGCTCATAATGCCCCTTCAGTTCAACCAGCTATTGAACAATCAATCGTTGAAGTTCCACAATCCGTTGATATTGATCTAGTGGATCCAATTGTTCAGCAATTACCAGAAACTTTTGAACAATTGGTTGAGCAACATGCTCCTCAAGAGAATGTTGATGCAACATTGAGAAGATCTGCTAGAATAAAGAAATCGGCTATTCCTAGTGATTATATTGTGTATTTACAAGAGTTTGACTACAATATTGGAGCTGAGAATGATCCTGAAACGTTTTCACAAGCCATGGATAGTGATAAATCCAATTTGTGGTATAATGCCATGAAGGAAGAGTTGAGTTCTATGGCATCTAACAAAGTCTGGGATTTGATTAAGTTACCTGATGGTGCGAAGGCTATTGGTTGTAAATGGGTCTTCAAAAATAAGAAGGATTCATTAGGTAACATTGAAAGATATAAAGCTAGACTTGTTGCCAAAGGATTCACTCAAAAGGAAGGAATCGATTACACGGAGACTTTTTCTCCTGTATCTAAGAAAGATTCTCTTCGTATTGTTTTGGCATTGGTTGCCCATTTTGATATGGAATTACATCAGATGGATGTGAAAATAGCGTTCCTCAATGGAGAACTAGAGGAGGAGGTTTACATGAAACAACCTGAAGAATTCTCCTCTAATAAATGTGAGCATTTGGTGTGCAAGCTTAAGAAATCTATATATGGCTTGAAACAAGCATCCCGCCAATGGTACTTAAGGTTTCATGATGTCATCTCTTCATTTGGTTTTGTAGATAATGTCATGAATCAATGTATATACCAGAAGGTTAGTGGGAGTAAAATTTGTTTCCTTGTGTTGTATGTGGATGATATATTACTTGCAACCAATGATAAAGGGTTGCTACATGAGGTGAAATAATTTCTCTCTAAGAGTTTTGACATGAAGGATATGGGTGAGGCATCTTATGTCATTGGCATTAAGATCCTTAGCAATAGACCTCGAGCATTTTAGGACTCTCTCAAGAAACCTATATCAATAAGGTCCTAGAGAGATTTCAGATGAAAAGTTTGTTCACCAAGTATAGCACCCATTGTGAAGGGTGACAGGTTCAATTTGAACCAATGCCCGAAGAACAATCTAGAAAGGGAACAAATGTACAACATTCCATATGATTCTGCTGTTGGAAACTTGATGTATGCTCAGGTTTGCACTTGACCTGACAACGCTTTTGCTATGGGAATGTTGGGAAGATATCAGAGTAATCCAGGTTTAGACCACTGGAGAGCTGCAAAGAAAGTGATAAGATACCTATAAGGTACCAAAGACTATATGCTTATGTATAGACGGACTAACAACCTGGAAGTGGTCGGTTATACGGATGCGGACTTCGCGGGCTGCGTTGATTCACGAAAATCAACATCTTGATACATTTTTATGTTAGCTGGTGGAGCCGTGTCATGGAGAAGTGCCAAGCAGACTTTGACTGCTACTTCCACTATGGAGGCTGAGTTCGTTTCTTGTTTTGAGGCTACCTCACATGGTGTATGGTTAAAGAGTTTCATTTTTAGGCATATAATTGTTGATTTTATTTCTAGGCCATTAAGAATATATTGTAACAATTCACTGCGGTTTTTATGGCTAAAAATGCCAAAGGTGGCAGTCGAAGTAAGCATATCGACATTAAGTATTTAGCCATAAGGGAACGTGTTAATGAGAATAAAGTGGTCATTGAACACGTTAGCATTGAATTGATGATAGTTGATCCTTTAACTAAAGGCATGCCACCAATGAAGTATAAGGATCATGTGACAAGTATGAGAGTAGGTCCCATAATGTAATTTATCGTCATGTGGACGATTTCTGTTGTATGAACTCTTATTCAGTTGTAATGTTGATTCTCAATTTTGGTGTACACATTATGTTGTTTATGAGAATAACATTTAACCTTGATTGTGGAATAAACATAGGATTTATTCATTAAGATATGTTGTCACATATAGGCTGATATTAAAGTGATAAGTGTTGACACCTAATTTTGGAAAAATAAAATTGCATTTTGAAAAGAAAAAATAAAAAAGGGGAAAATTGATTTGATTGATTATGCATGGAAGTTTGAAATTCTGATGAGTATTTAGATTTTGATAAATGCAAAAACAATTGAAAAATCAAGCGAATTAAGGGCAATGATTTCGATACAATGGAAGGAATCAAGCAAAATCGACATGATTGCGAAATCACACTCCAATTTGCAAGCTTGATTTAATGCGACAGAAGATGGAAACTCGGAAAATACCATACAAAGTAGCCGTCTGGAATCACTATAAAAGAGAGTTACATTTTTCGTGACTAGGGGGGATAAAAAAAAAACGCAAAAAATTTTGGAGAGAAAATTGGCGTGAAAAAGAAAGTCTTCGTCCATCCTCCGGGCAAAGAGAAAAGCACTTCTCTTTTCTCTCGACGAAAAAAAATAAAAAAAAAGTCAGCCAAAATTTTGCAGAGAGAGAGAGTTTGCGAGAGAGGGAGCAGGAAGGGGAGACGTGAGGGGACGTGAGAGGAAAGAAAAAAAATAGAAAAAGAAGAAAATCAGTCTTCTTCCTCACGAGCTCGCCTCCACCATTGCTGCTGGTCCACCCCCTGCGCCGGTGCTCGCGCGCGGCCACCGCTCGCGCGCATCCGACGCCCGCCGCCGCGCTCCGCACCCGCAACCCGCTATTGCCCAGCTCGGCACCGGGAGCTCGACGAAGCCCGCCGCTACTAACCTTGCCGAGCGCCACTCGCCACCGCACCCGCGCCCAACGCCCTCTCCGTCTTGACCGCTCGTTGCAGCAACCTGCACCGACCCCCTCCCCGCACCGCCGCAGCCTACACCACCGCCTAGTAGCCCGAGGCGCTGTTGCTTTTCTCCGCCAGACGACCCAACGCCGTTGCTTCCTACTCGCTTGTCACTGCGCCAGAGTGCTGCTCGATTCGACGCACCCCTGCGCTGGAGCCCGACACCACCGCCGCGCCTGCATCAGCCACGCCTTCGGCCGCCCGCCACCGCCCATCTATTCTTCGTCAGCCCAGCCGGAGCCGCGCCAACGCGACACCAGCCGCCTCCACGACCCGAGCACCTTTGCTCCGCCTCTGCCATCGCCAATCCGCAGCACCAGGAGTCTTGGCGCCCCTACTCGTCTCCACCCGATGCTCAGCCGCTGTCGTGCCGCTGTCCCCGGGCGACTCGACGCCGAAGCCCATACCGTCATTGCTCGCCTCTCCCGGTGCCCGACAGCCAGCTCGCGCCCACGCTACCGCTCGCCTTACTCGCGCAAGGCTCGCACCGGCACTCGACTTCCGCGCCAAAGCTCCCTACTACTGTCAAGCCCAATTTTGAAAAAAAAAAAAAAAAAAAAAACACATTAGGTAGTTTTCTTTAGTTTATTTTATTTATTTTATTTTACTTTATCTTGTTTTTTAGTATGATTAGTCTTTAGTATATGATTGGAAATTCCAACATATCACCTGATTCGCAACCACGCTAGGGTTTTTTATTTCATCTATAAGGATTTAGATGAAATAATTAATTAAGCGGGAATAAAATTGATATTTTGATCTTTAAGGCTTAAGATCAATTTATCGATTTTATCAGCGAAATATTACCCCTTGATCTGAATGATGTGTGATATTTTTGATGATTTTGGATGATCTGTTTTGTCTTGGTTGTTTTATTTATCTTGAAATGTGTTTGAATTAGAATATCGCATGCTTTAGGGTAATTTGCATATTTCGACTAAGCATTTTGTTTATTCTGAATTTTCGAAATAAAAAAATACCAAAAACATAAATTTAGGATGTTAGAGTTTCACATTTTTCCTAATTCCGAATTTTCATGAAAAGATACAAAAAAATGTCTTAGAATAAATTAGTTCTATTCCCTAGGATAGATTGCATTTTTAGGAAAAATAAAAAATGTCATTGCGTATCATTAAAAATAGATTCATGAAATGCATGTCATTTAGATATTGTTGTTAGGTCCATTTAATTAGAAATTGCATGACATTAGAATTAGGTCATTTAGTTAATATTGCATTGCATATTGCATGATTTTTATTAATTAAGTGAAAACAAAAAGAAATTGCGTGTTAATTAGAAACTATATCCAAGGTTATTGATGTGGTTTTTAACTTAACATTGCAGATGCTTTCGTTGCTTTGAGGTAAGTTTTTGCAATTTATTTATTGTTTATCTGGGTGTTAAATTGGTGGATTGCGCACCTGCATGATCACCTCACATGTTAGGAAAATAGATTTAAAATCAATTTAAGCTGCCTGCAAAAACATTTTTTGAAAATAAAAGAATGGTACCGAAAGGACATTAGAGAAATCTAGTGTAACCAAGTCCCCCTACCTATAGTCTCTGGTTCATAGGAGTAAAGTGAAACTCCCGTTACTTTACTTGGGTTTCTAATCGACCCACCAAAAAATAGATTAGTGGCGACTCCTAATTAAAAAATCAATTGCATGTTAAGAACTTGAACTTAAATCGCGAATTGGTATGGGCTTGGGAGAGCTCGAATTAAGTCTAGGTTTAATAATCCATTAGACAAATTTTAGGTGGTTCACCTGAAATTTAGGTCGCGACAGCTTGGCAACTCCGCTGGGGAGTTGAGTTGAAACTCTTAGTGGACTTAGGCCAATTTTATTTTTTGAAAAATGTTTTTGCTTGGCAGCGAGGATCCCAGGTACGTCCCTAATATTTAAGGTGTTAAATGTTTTTGCAAATTGGGAGGTATAAGGGGAGTAGTGATTGCTAACCCTTGTTTTGCAGCTTGGAGTTGAGGATGGATGTTTTAAGTTCAAAGTTATTGAAGTGTTGTTTGATTTAAACTGTCGTGCATGCCTTGCATCTTGCACTACGCTATTGCACACACAACCTGCTGCCGGACCTGGGCTGCACTAGGATATTTATGATTGTATTGAGTTGGATACGACTTCGACCGCGAGACCGCGTAGTAGAGGTTGCCCAACTCAGTCTTGAAAGTTTTTCTTGGTGTCGAGAATGTTTACCTCTGCCCGCGAGGCTGCGTCGCATTGGGGTATCATTCTTGACTAAGCTGGAGTTAGGAGGACTTGACTTAGTATGCGAGGCTGCAACTAAGTCATCCCACCCTTTTAACTCCACTTTGCTAAGCCTATCTAGAGTAGAAATCGAGCCTCACATCTCATGTATATGTCTATGTGATTGTTGTCGATTTTTCTTGGTGAAGTAAGTTTCTTATCCCTATACCATGCAATTTATTTTGCCGTGCTTTTAGCCGGTCCATGACAATTTAGGTCAATCATTAATTTAACTTCTTTGTCAATTAGAGATGAAATGAGGAAATTGCCATGCAATAAATCATTTGGAAAATAACAAAAAAATTGGAGAATTTGTTTTCAACTCATGTCTTTATTGTTTTTATTAGGGAGATTCAAATTTTGGCATTTCCTAGTTCATGTTTAGGAAACTTCATCCTTGCTAGGGCATCCCATGTCTTTATTTTCCTAGTTCATTTTTAGGAAATTCTCTTCATATGTGGACTTTTCGTGACACAAAAGGGAAAAGTGAAAAAATCGATTAGATCATTGTCATGGATTGACTCTCCATTTACACCTCATGTTTACATGTTCCCATTTATTTCCTTAGGTGATTATGGAGCGATCTCGCTCACCCATCCGCACACGGTCGAGAGCTAAAATGGCAAATCAAAATGAGGTGCTGAACCGTATCATTGTCAATATAAACAAGCGAATTGCGCACCTCCAAAGTCAAGTCGATGGATTGTCTGCTACTGTGGATTGTCTCGTCAAGCAAAAAGGCCGTGATGACATAGGTACTCTATCTTCAGTGAGAAACTGCGACTCGAAGAAGAGAGCCAAGAGGACTTTTGAACCGTCTCATTTTCCAAAAGTAGCTGAATTTGATGCCACCATGAAGAGATTAGTGACATATCTAGAAGGAAGAATCTCTTACCTGGAGGGTTCGCATCACAAGATCAAGGAGGGTGAAGAACTCAAGCACATATGATTCATGGTCTTAAGTAATTCACTTTCCTTAGTTAATTAGGGGCATGTTTAGTTGCACTTTCCCCTGTGTGGGAATTTTATCGCTTTTTAGGGAATGTTTTCAATTCATTCTTTTTCGTTTTTCATTTAGGGATTAAGCATTGCATTTACTAAATGTAATTCAATTGGTGAATATCAATAAAATTACAAGTTTGAGGACATGATGGGGTATGCCAAACCAGTCCGGTGACGATATCCAACAATGAAAGGAAAATATCATCCAAGGAGAATTCTGAGGACTGGGCTTCTTCATGCTTCCTCATAAATTTTAAAAAAAAAATCATTTTTGAAGCCATTTCCAAAAGCATGCATTAGCCTTGTTTAATTTTCTGAGTCATTTACTTCATGTTTCAGAGCATTACTTTTTCGGTCTGATGAGAAGGCATCTGAAAAAGGCACACCAGATTACAATTGGTCCAATTGTCAAGGACACAGTTCTAAGAGTTAATGTGATAGATTTGAGGCATGACAGATTTTGGGGCAAAAGCGGATAAGGACAATTCAAAGACATCGACTGCCGAGGCAATCCCATTGTAGATGAATCCTTGAATGAATGCTTAAAACCATTTTGCAGTGTGGAAAACTGTTTGTTGATTTTTCATGCCTAAAGTTGTTGATCTCTTTTTTTTTTTTTTTTTTTTTTTTAAAGACTTTGCATAATGACTTTTAGCCACCAACATCAAGATGGACTAATTTAATGAATGATGTGGAATTGATTGAGCATACTAAATGAGACGAGTCGGGATGATGAAAGGCAAATCTTATCCTATACACAGTCCCCTACTCATGCACTTGTGAGATGAGTGTAGGAAGGTTCATATACACAAGATAAAGAGTTCTCTCGCAAAAGATACGGCAACCGAAATGATGAGAGGCAATTCATTTCTCTATCCCAAACACTATAGGTGATCCATTGCTTAACCCTTTTGAGCCCATACACTTATAGATATTCTTTTCAAATCACCCCTGTCAAGAATCACCCCACACGGGGCAACTAAGAGATCAAATGGCATCATGAGATGAGGAAAATGAATTGAAATTTTCTTGCTTTCGCCTGCATCAATCTTCAAGTCATGCTATTACATTGAATTCATGTGTTAATTTAAGTGCCTTAGGATGACGAAGAGCATTTCTTTTTCTATCCCCATACACTTATATCCTTTGCATAGCCCACTTGAAACCGCAATTTCATTTCTTCAAACCTAGTTGGTGATCATCCCCCACACTGGGGCAAGGCAAGAGGCAGATGAAGACTCTTGAAAAGTTCAAGTGTCATTCAAAGTGTAATTGCTTAACGCATGCATTATGCGCAAGAATTGAATCAAAATAGAACTAAGGGGCATGAAAAAGCAGTGTGCTTGGTAAAAGCAAGGCCAATGCCCATGAAAAAGAAATAAAAAATGCATGAAAACTAGGGGCATGAAAAAGTGATGTGCCTAGTAGAAGTAATGCCAATGAAAATGAAAATGAAATAGTAGGTGACTATCAGTTGCAAAAGGTTGTATCTTAATGGAACAGTACTCGAAGAGTCAAGATCAATGGCACATCCCTGGCGAAAGAGAAGACCAGTGACAATGCCTAGATGATCATAAGCTTTGACCCTTATACACAATTTTTAGCCTAATGATCCTTTTGTTTCTCAACCCATGAACCCAGCCTATGTTACGTCTCTTACAAAGTCTCTTCAGATTAGGGCACTTGAATTAACATAGGGGTTCATATGTTTATAAGCATCACTCGAAGAAGTGCGAGCAAGATTATTTCTTTCTCATTTTGCAGGGTTCTTGACTTGTAAACCCGAAGATGATTGTGAAGCTGTTCTTTCAATAGCCTTGACTCAAAGAGTCCAATTGTTAAACTGTTGACCAAGCCCGTTATGGTCCCTATTAAAGACCTCTCAGATTGGTAAGATCGTACCGCTTGCGAGAATACTCGGACCCATGTCGATATGATGAAATTGAGTGATTCGCGTAAAATAGACATTCTAAATGAGAGTGAATGAAAGTCCTTTCTAACTGAAAGTCTCTCATTTAGTATTCTTAAGAAATCCATGTCATGGGTGAAAATTGTCTTGAATGATAATTCTCTCCAGTGGAAATTTGGGTGATGCAAAGGTCATTATGCATAAACCCTGATTGATTTGATGAAAACCCCACTGAATTTTGAAAATCAATCAAAACCCCACTGAATTTTGAAGTGTGCATTCTAGAGTAGCTTAGATTGTCTATCTCTTTGATGAATGCATACTTTTGCTTTTGCTCTAAATAATCTTTTCTCAAAGACCCAAGAGTAATTCAAGTTCCTTTCAAAATGTTTCATGATATTAGAAGATGAGAAACCTCCCACCATGAGGTGAAAGACTTCCACAAGATATCTAAATACCAAAAGACATATCCCAAGAATTAGAGATATCACCAGGTAAGTATATCTCTACCATACTCTAAAATACTTGTCATTGTGCAGGTATTCTCTCGCAAGTGCATCGACACTTGACTTGGTCAAGCTGTCCAATTATATTGACTTGGTGTGCTTTCATAGCCCAGAGTCCCTCTTTATTGACCCGGCGTGCTTTCGTAGCCCGGTGTCTTCTTTATTGACCCGGCGTGCTTTTGTAGCCCGATGTCCTTATATTGACCTGGCGTTCTTTCGTAGCCCAGAGTCCCTCTTTATCCACTCGGTGTGCTTTTGTAGCCCGATGTCCTTATATTGACCTGGCGTGCTTTCGTAGCCCAGAGTCCCTCTTTATCGACTCGACGTGCTTTTGTAGCCCGATGTCCATTTATATTGACCTGGCGTGCTTTCATAGCTCAGAGTCCCTTTTAACCGACACTCGACTGAGTTGTCCCCCAAAGATTTCCCTCCATATTCAATTTGATTAAGGCGACTGAAGAACAGTTCGGGTCCTGGTCAGTTGACCTCTGTTGCAAGGCTGAGCAACCGAAGAATGGTTCGGGTCCTAGCCAAACAGACCCTAGTTTAGGCGACCGTAGAATGGTACGGGTCCTAGACAACCTTAATTCAGGCGACCGTAGAATGGTACGGGTCCTAGACAACCTCAGTTCAGGCGACCGTAGAATGGTACGAGTCCTGGAAAACATATCCCCGTTTAGGCGACCGTAGAATTGTACGGGTCCTAGAAAATCATTTTTTTTTTCATTCAGGTGACCGTAGAATGATACGGGTCCTGGAAAATCTTTTTTTTTTTTTTTTTCATTTAGGCGACCGTAGAATGGTACGGGTCCTAGACACAACCAAACAATGCCATACTGGGCGACCGTAGAATGGTACGGGTCCTGGAAAGCAATCACTTTACAAAGTCATGTTACTATTATGGGCAACTGTAAAATGATATGGGTCCTGGACATGTAACACTAATCAATCTTGAGTTACTCTACCATCCCCGAAGGTAAGTAATTCCAGGTAAGTTCCTTTATCATTTGCATTTATCATTTGCATTAGCATTTCCATGCATCATCTAAATTTCATTTCAAAATGGGATTCATTTTCCAAAAAAAGAAACAAAAACAAAAACAAAAACAAAAAGTCATTTAATGCATATGCATAATTAAAATTAGGACTCAATTTGTCTTTGAAGGCAACCTCTACGAGCTCACCTTCAAAGAGGGGCAGCTGTTGACACCTAATTTTGGAAAAATAAAATTGCATTTTGAAAAGAAAAAATAAAAAAGAGGAAAATTGATTTGATTGATTATGCATGGAAGTTTGAAATTTTGATGAGTATTTAGATTTTGATAAATGCAGAAACAATTGAAAAATCAAGAGAATTAAGGGCAATGATTTCGATACAATGGAAGGAATCAAGGAGCTGATTGCCAAATCACGCTCCAATTTGCAATTTGATTTAATGTGATAAGAAGATGGAAACTCGGAAAATACCATACAAAGTAGCCGTTTCGGAATCACTATAAAAGAGTTACATTTTTCGTGACTAGGGGGATAAAAAAAAAAGAACGCAAAAAATTTTGGAGAGAAAAATGGCGTGAAAAAAAAAAAGTCGTCGTCCATCCTGGGCAAAGAGAAAAGCACTTCTCTTTTCTCTCTGACGAAAAAAAGAAGAAGAAAAAGTCAGCCAAAGTTTGCAGAGAGGGAGCAGGAAGAGGAGACGTGAGGGGACATGAGAGGAAAGAAAAAAATAGAAAAAGAAGAAAATAAGTCTTCTTCCTCACGAGGTCGCCTCCGCCATTGCTGCTGGTCCACCCCCTCCGCGCCAGTGCCTGCGCCAGCCACCGCTGCCGTGCGCATCCGACACCCGCCGTCGCGCCTCGCACTCCGCGTCCGCTTGCCAGCCCGACACCGGAGCTCCGACGAAGCCACCGCTACTCCTAACCTTGTCGAGCGCCACTCGCCACAACAACCCCGCCCGACGCCTCTCCGCCTTGACCGCCTATTACAGCAACCCGTGCCCCCCGCAGATGCCCGCAGCCGCACCACCGCCCGGAGCCCGACGCGCTGTTGCTATTCTCCGCTAGACGACCCAACGCCGTTGCTTCCTACTCACCTGTCACTGCGCCAGAGTGCTGCTCAATTCGACGCACCCCTGCGCCAGAGCCCAACACCACCGCCGCACCTGCATTAGCCACACCTTCGGCCGCCCGCCACCGCGTGTCCGTTCTTCGTCAGCCCAGCCGGAGCCACGCCAACGCGACACCGGCCGCCTCCACGACCCGAGCACCTTGCTCCGCCTCTGCCGTCGCCAATCCGCAGCACCAGGAGTCTGGGCGCCCCTGCTCGTCTCCACCCGACGCTCAGCCGCTGTCCCTGCCGCGACTCGACGCCACCGGAGCCCATACCGTCACTGCTCGCCTCTCCCCGGTGCCCGACAGCCAGCCTCGCGCCCACGCTACCGCTGCTCGCCTTACCCGCGTCTGCACCGACACTCGACTTCCCGCGCCAAAGCTCCGAACTTGTTGCCAAGCTCAGTTTTGGAAGAAAAAAAAAAAAAAAAAAAAAAAAACACATTAGGTAGTTTTCTTTAGTTTATTTTTTTATTTTACTTTATCTTTTTTTTTAGTATAATTAGTCTTTAGTATATGATTGGAAATTCCAACATATCACCCGATTCGCAACGCACGCTGAATTTTTTATTTCATCTATAAGGTTTTAGATGAAATAATTAATTAAGCGGGAATAAAATTGATATTTTGATCTTTAAGGCTTAAGATCAATTTATCGATTTTATAGCGAAATATTACCCCTTGATCGAACGATGTGTGATATTTTTTATGATTTTGGATGATCTGTTTTGTCCTTTGTTTTATTTATCTTGAAATGTGTTTGAATTAGAATATCGCATGCTTTAGGGTAATTTGCATATTTCGACTAAGCATTTTGTTTATTCTAAATTTTAAAAATAAAAAACATAAAAAAAACATAAATTTAGGATGTTAGATTTTCATTAATTTCAATTGCATGTTTAATTATTTGGAAATTATTAATTTCGAAAATTAATTAAAAAAACAAAAAATCATCATGCATATGTCATGTAGAATTAGTGCATATTTTGTACGTCATTGCATATTAGGGTTAAATTGCAGTTAGTTTAATTCTAGATAATATTTTTTTAATTTATTATGAGTTTAGATATTTTGCATTTTAGGATTATCTAGGTTAAGATAATATTTTAGTTTAAATTAGGATTTGGCTTAACCTAATTCCTAATGCAAATTAAATAGAATCTTAATCTAGTTAAATAAATTTTCACATTTTTCCTAATTCCGAATTTTCATGAAAAATACAAAAAATGTCTTAGAATAAATTAGTTCTATTCCCTAGGATAGATTGCATTTTTAGGAAAATAAAAAATGTCATTGCATATCATTAAAAATAGATTCATGAAATGCATGTCATTTAGATATTGTTGTTCGGTCCATTTAATTAGAAATTGCATGACATTAGAATTAGGTCATTTAGTTAATATTGCATTGCATATTGCGTGATATTTATTAATTAAGTGAAAACAAAAAGAAATTGTGTGTTAATTAGAAACCATATCCAAGGTTATTTATGTGAATTCTAATTTTACATTACAGATGCTTTCGTTGCTTTGAGATAAGTTTTGCAATTTGTTTATTACTTTCTTGGGTGTTAAATTGGTGGTTTGCGCACCCGCATAATCGACTTATATTTTAGTGAATTAGATTTAAAATCAATTGAAGTTGCCTTCAAAAGCATTTTTGAAAATAAAAGAATGGTACCGAAAGGGCATTAGAGAAATCTAGTGTAACCAAGTCCCGTACCTATAGTCTCTAGTTAGTAGGAGTAAGGTGAAACTCCTCATTATTTTACTTGGGTTTCTAATCGACCCACCAAAAATAGATTAGTGGCGACTCTGATTAAAAAATCAATTGCATGTTAAAGAACTTGAACTTAAGTCGCGAATTGGTATGGGCTTGGGAGAGCCCGAATTAAGTCTAGACTTAATAATCCATTAGCCAAATTTTAGGTGGTTCATCCGAAATTTAGGTCGCGACAATAAGATGCATTGTGATACATGGAAGATATTACTCACTCTTAGAGGACATGTCGCCATGATCCATGTGTTTTGTTTCTTTTCTTTAAGCATAAAGTTTTATGGAATTAGTTGAATAATCGTATGATGAAAATGATGGGATCAAGTGGGAGAATGTTATTTATTTTTGTGATCCCACATTTTGGACCCACACTTTCTCTTAAAGTTGCAACTATTCGACATGAAGTTTTTCCACGTTTCGTATCCTATCGTGACAACCGCCCATTTGGTAACCATCTTGATGGGAGACGGTTTATAAAGGAACGATTGTTCATTCTAATGTAATTACAAGGTTTAATTCAAACTCTTTCATTCATAATACACCATCAGTACGAGAGTGAATTGGGTTAGTAGCATGTGCCCAATTTTCTTTGTATTTTCAAGTTTTTCAGACGATCGAGAACAAGAACAATGGTTGGAGGTTTGTCTATAAACGATCCTGGCTTCCGCATCATGAATTTTTATGTCTAACAGAGTATCTACCAGTGCCTGAAAGGGATTCAGAGAGGCAAATTGATCACTGAAATTGGCAAAGTAGGGAAAAGGGCTAGTAGAACGAAAGTAAAAAAAAAAGAACCCTACTGTAAGGCCCTAAAGGCTTATCCAATTTTAGGTTTTAACATTTTAAAGGTTTTCCAATTTTTCTAAAATTTTCTTATTGTTTTATAATTTTCTAAATTTTTAATGGTTTTTCTATTTTTGGTTATTTTCTGGATTTTCTATTTGTAATGATTTTCTGAATTTTTAATGGTTTTTCTATTTTTTGTTATTTTCTGGATTTTCTATTTTTAATGATTTTCTGAATTTTTAATGGTTTTTCTATTTTTTGTTATTTTCTGGATTTTCTATTTTTAATGATTTTCTGAATTTTTAATGGTTTTTCTATTTTTGTTATTTTCTGGATTTTCTATTTTTAATAATTTTCTGAATTACAATTTTTTATTATTTTTGAATTTCTAAATTTTATGAATTTTCTGATTTTAACAAAATTTTAATGTTCTTCCGAATTTTCTAACATTTTTTATTTCCTAAATTTTTATCATTTTCTCAATTTTTAATTATTTTTCGATTTTTTTAAATTTTTAATGTCCATTTTATTATTATTATTATATTTGGGGAACAGGTTCGGACCGAATTGAGCCGATCCGGCACTTTGACCTGACCCGTCTAGTCGGATCCGACCCGGTCGGATTAAAGCGAATTATTTTTAATATTTTTATGTTTTTTAAAATTTTTTGAGGGGTTTTTTATTTTTTATTTTTTTTTGGTCTTTTTCTCTGTTTTGTCTTTCTGCCCATCTCCTTCACCTTGCATCATCTTCAACCTCAGGACGTCTTCTTCACCGAACGTCTTCTTCTCTGCAACTTACCGAAGTCGGACTGCCAGCTCTCAACGCCACAATGATCCGCCCTTGCCACGTCATTGCCGCCACCGGGCCACCACCTGCCGCCTACTCCGGCCGGCGTCCGTCGTCTCCCGCCGGGCAAACACAAAATCTAACGAAATAAAAACCTACCAATCCGGAATTTCTAAAACCAGCAATCCAACAATCAACCAAGCATGAATACATTTAGAATGAAGAGAAAACTGACTCGGACGGCCTTGAACCGTAGGGCTCGCCGGCGAAGGAAGGTTAAGCTCCGGCGAGGGAAGATCCATGAACGACCAACTCGGACAGGAATTTTTTCACCAACTCGCATGAAAAATGCAAAGAAAATACGAATATCAGACATTTTTCAATAAGTGTAGATTCAAACATGGATCAATCTTGAGTTTAAACATAAATTGCTCTTCGGTTTTCTCTTAGACATTTCATCAAACAGGTGATGTGCAGTATCAAGAACAAGCTTCTGATCCGATTATCGTCTGATTTTCGGTCTAAATGCGGCATACAGGCATTCGGATGAGATCATAAGCAACAAATCAGTGTCATTCTACACGAAATTCCTCGCGACTTCATCGTGCACGGTTCAAGTTCCAATATGATGAGAACACGTCACATACTAAGGAGGAAGGCACTTGCCTGGGTCGAGAATCGGTTATGGCGGACGGTGGACGGCGAGCTGGTCTCCGGTGAAGCTTCAGACGACTCCGAAGAGACCTTCGGCCTGCGTTTCTCCTCCAGCCAAAAACCTTCTCTCCTCCCGACCTCCCTCTGCGGCCGAACGTCCTCTCCTCAAAAACGCGAGTCCTCTCTCTTCTCTCCGGTATCTTCCTTAACAGCACAGCATCCGTGACTCTGGCGGCGGCTTTTCGTCTCAGAATCGACAACATCTCGCAATCCTCGAACTCTCAAGCTCGCCCTCGCCGCCGGACAACTACGATCAGCGACGTCGCCACGCGCCGATAGAAAGAAGGGAGACTCTACACGACTAGGAGAAGTAGGAACTTCGAGGGCGCCCGTCGCAGCTGAGTAGGCGACGAGAGAACGTCCGAGAAGAAGGAAAGAAGCTCTGGAAGATCAGGTGGAGGTCCCGCTCATGGCCGCTTCCTTTGCTGCGTTCGTCTCCTTCTGTCACCCGCATGTCGGTCGTGCGAAGGGAAGAGAGAGAGCATGTGGGGCTGGGCCTCTTTTCTTAATTGTTTCAGATGGGCTCAAAGAATGAACAAAAAATGGATGGGCTGAAGAAGGAATAAAGGAATGGGCTGCGAAAGCATTAAAAAGAATGGGCTTAACTTCGCCGGCCCACTCGACTCTTTTTTTCTTTTTTTAAATAAGTTTTATTCATTTTATATCACCTATTTTACTCATCTTTTTATATTTTTATATTTTTGCAATATAAATGGATATTTAAAACGTCAACAAAAATTAGGTGTTAACAAGGTTCAAACCCTCACTTAATACGAATTCTTAGGACATTAAAAATGTGATTGAAGCATAACATGAACGATAATTGGAACTCAAATCACGTGAACTGCACGAATTGGGATGAAGAAAAAGCAGGGTAAAACCCCATAATTCAAGTAGGAAATTGGGCTTTATTAGGAAACTAACAGAGGTTAAAACTTGCAAAGCAAGAAAAAGAAAAGAAACCAAGGCAGAAAAAAAAAATGCAGGAATCAATGGAAAGCAAGTCGAAAAACATACCCAACCACTGGGATTCGCCCCAGTGGCCACCTTTCCAACATGGAAGGGGGAGGTGAGGGGTTCAAATCCCCACCTTCTCGGGGGGATGGGGTAAGGACGCGTAAGTTTCAAGAGTGGGTTTCAACTTCCACGCCCTGCAAGAGACAGAGCAAAAGTTTGGGAGTAAGTGTAGAGTAGGAATAGAGTAAGACTGATCCAAAAAAAAAAAAGAAGTCAGAAAACATACCCATTCACATCACAATCGACAATCAGCAAATACATTTTAAGGATGTCGAGTTGATTCACGAGTCAAAAACCTGAATCACTCCAATTCCTAGCTATCAAAAAAGCCGAACCCAAAAGACCAAAAGAACATAGGAAAAACCACAGTAAATGACGCCACCGATAAACAGAGACGAACTAGAGCCAGCGAGTTACCCATTGGGCATAGGCATCGATGAAATTTTTTTAAAAAAAGTTGTCTTTAATGGTATTTATCCATCTAAACAAGCCAAATATTTGACAACTTTGGTAAAGGAAAATTCTGGTAACTCAACAGAGAAAAATATTATCAATATCGTTGAGAACAACGGACTATGACCGCTCAGGCCCAATCTGGACGACTCGAACTCAGCCATTGGGCATGGCTGTTGGTATGTAACCAATTTATAGTAATGCTAGTTGTTGTATTATAATATGCTATTTAAGGAATAAGTGCCAAAAAAATCCTGACCTATGTCATTACTATCAATTTAGTCATAAACTTTTCAATTGAGCTAATTTAGTACTTAATTTTTTCACATTGGTACAAATTCTGTTCATTTGACAAATTTAGGTTGGAAATTACTAACATTGACATCATTCGTATTATATGGCACGACCGACTGATGTGGATTTTTTTAAATAAATTTTTAATATTTTGTATTTTTAATAAAAGAAAATTTCTTTCCTTGTTCTCTTTACGGTTTACGGCGACTCATGCTATGGTCGATGAGGGATGGCCTCTCCTAGGTGAGAGTTGGCCTCGTTAGGTCGCACCTAAGTGAGGTGAACGCCAACGAGGCCTCTCTCGCCAGATCTGACATTGGAAAACCAAACAAGAAAAATTGCGTTGAGTAGAAAAAATGGAAATCATATCATTAAGTAAAAACGGATATCAAAATCAAGTAGAAACCTAAGCAAGATTTGATTAAACCAAGTTTATTCGTAAATAAAACAATTTCGACAGGCCAACGGAAAGCTTACTCAAAGTGGTAATAAACGAAGAGGCGATGGCCTCGTTTGGGCAAATATTCTTGGGAAAATGCAAATACCTTTGGGCTAAAAGGATTTTTAGAAATGCAAATAACGTTTGGTAAATTGTAATTTCAAAATGCATTACGAAACAACTTTGACTTAAATGCCATTTTGTAAAAACTACATTTTTCAAATGACTTTTGCTAAATTTTTTATTTAAAAAAAGTTTTTTATTTTTATTTTTATTTTTATTTTTTTACATCTAAACATCGGTGGCCAGAGATCGACCGTCGGACACCCTCACCTAAGGTCATGCGACCTCAGGCAATGCCTGGGGTCACAACTTAGGCGGCCATCTGGGTCACACGAAGCCAGGCGGTTGTGGGGTTTGCGACCCAAGCGATCGTCACCTAGGTTCGGCTGCCTAGGTCGCACAATGTGACATCCTGAAATTCGACCCCATTTCGATAAAGTAAAATGGGTATGTCGTCAACGTGCCTATGGTCCCTTTTCTTTGAGCTGATCACTCACGAGTTAACTAACCTATTAGGTGAAGCCGTTAAGGGATGTATCTGCAGTAAAATCTCTAAAAGCTACTCAATTGGTTGGATTGAACTAAAATCGTGTCTGATCGATTCTAACCATGAAATTTAAATTGGTTTTGGGAATCGAATATTCGAGCGTGTCACAATTCATTTTTAGGACCGTTTCATCGTCTGTCAATTTATTGATGAGTCAGAAATTTCAAGAAAGAAATTATCGGAGGAAAAATCGAAGACCGGAAGAAAATAAAAATGGAATGAGAAAAGGAAAATAATAGAAGTAATAAGAAAATTGTGTTTTCTTATTAAAATATTATTTTCTTTTCCTTTTCTTTTCTCTCTCCCTTTTCTCTCTTTTTCTCTCTCTCTTCTCTCTCCTCTCCCCTCCCCCTCGTGCAATTCCCCCTCCCTACGCCGACACTCTCTTCTTTTTCCCCTTGCCGTTTTCTTCTTTGCTTTATCTTCTCCCTTTTACTGGTCAAACCCCTTATCCTTCTCTTTCTTCTCTCTCTCTCTCTCTCTTCTTCTTTCTCTGCGTGTGTTCCAAAGAAGCGTAAGTAGAAAAGCCGAGACCGCAGCTTGCCATCACTGCTCTGTCGCCGCCCACCGCTCGCCGCCGTCCCGCCGCCTGCGCCCGTGCCCGCACGTCCGTCGCTCGCCGCGCGCTCCGCCAGCCCCCATCCCCTAGCGCCTAGGCGTCCCCTGCACGATCCAGCCTCTGTTCGGCCTCTGTTCAACCACCGTGAGCGGCTGAGAAAACCGCCGGAGCTACCGTGCAGCCTCACCGGACCACCGCCTACCTTCCCGATCCCTTGCCGCCCCCAACCCTCTCTCTTTCTCTCTATTTTGCAGCCAAACAAGCAAACCCGCAAGTGGGTTTCCAGCCGATTCGTGGTCGGTTTTGGGCCGTTTCCGAGCCCCGAACCCGAGACCCGCTTTGGAGTTTATCGTTCCTCGTGTCGTCCCGGTCGG
Organism: Eucalyptus globulus; assembly: GCA_014182545.1. Lineage (NCBI taxonomy): Eukaryota > Viridiplantae > Streptophyta > Magnoliopsida > Myrtales > Myrtaceae > Eucalyptus > Eucalyptus globulus. The sequence goes on along the minus strand of CM024725.1, from coordinate 11,925,934 downwards.
ATTGATCCGATTTGCGCGCGATTCCGATGAGTAATCTCACTAATCCCTGCTTAGTTGGCTAATTATGCTTAGGGGTTGGTTAGGTTTAATTAAATGCAATTAGGTGGTTAGATTAGTATGGATTAGTATTTATTAGTTAGTTGTAATGCAAATTAGACAAATTGAGTGTGCATTTAGCAAGTAGACGTGGTCTACTATTTATTGAAAGTATCTCGGGATTTTTCCCGACCCTTAGCAGGCTTCAATTAGGCAATTCGGGCCTAAATTGGATTTTTAGTAATTAATTATTAATTTTCGAAATTAATAAATTATTTATTTATTTTCCGAAAATTCAACTGGGATGGCCCATGACCGGAATTTTATGCTGATGATCGTGGTGAAGTCTGTTTATTTAATTGGGCCTTATTTTGATCTAAATGGAATTTTTAATATTTATTAATTAATTTTCGAAATTATTTAATTATTTATTTATTTTTCGGAAATTAAGATTGAGATGGCCGACGACTGAAATCTCGTGCTGATCATCGTGGTGCGGTCCGTTTATTTAATTGAGCTGCAATTTGTATGGAATTGATTTAATTATGAATTTTTAGGAGTTATTCATAGAGTTGATTGTTAATTATTTGATTGAGAAATCGTTGGGTATTGGTTGTGACCTGAAAGAAAATACGTGGGCTCGGTGAATTGGAATATCACCTGGAGAATGCACGTGAATTCAATGGTTGAATATGTCATCTTGGCGAAAAGTCGCTAAGAGAATGCACGTGGCTCGGAGACTCGGCATGTCCTCCAGAGAATAATGCACGTGGCTCGGTGACGAGTGTATGGCATCGTAAAAAGGGCACGTGAGCTCGGTGAATTGATGCATCACTTTGGTGAGTTAGCACCGCAAGAGAAGGCACGTGGGCCCCGGGCATCGTAAAAGGACACGTGGCTTGGTGATCTGATGTGTCACATTGGCGAACTAGTGCCTTAGAGAATGCATGTGGGTCCAGTATTCGAGAATAGCATCTAAAATGGCACGTGGCTCAGTGACTTGATGTACCACCTTGGCGAAGAGGTCGCCTTAGAGAATACACGTGGGCCCAAGGTTCGAGGCACGTTGTGACATCTTGAAATTCGACCCCGTTTCGATAAAGTGAAATAGGCATTTCGTCAATGTACCTATGGTCCTTTTTCTCTGAGCTGATCACTCACGATTTTACTAACCTATTGGGTGAAGCCGTTAAGGGATGTATCCGCGGTAAAATCCCTAAAAGCTACCTAATTGGTTGGGTTGGACTAAAATCGCGTACGATCGATTATAACAGGAAATTGAATTCGATTTCGGGGGAATCGAATATTCGAGCGTGTCACAATTCATTTTAGGATCTGTCTCATCGTTCGTCAAATTATTGACGAGTCCGAAATTTCGAGAAAGAAATTATCGGAGGAAAAATTGAAGACCGGAAGAAATTAAAAATAGAAAGGGAAAATAATAGAAGTAATTTGAATAGTAGGATTTTTACTATTTGATTACTTTTTATTTTCTTTTTTCTCTCCCTTTCTTTTTCTCTCTCTTCTCTCCTCTCCCCTCCCCTTCGTGCGAACTCCCCCTTCCCACGCTGACCATTCCCCCTTTTCCCTCTTATTTTATTCTTTCTTTTTTCTCTCTCTCTCTCTCCTTCTCTCTCTTTTCTTTTCCCTCGTACGATTCTTTCCCTTCACCGACCGAATGCCTTGCTGTCTTCCTTCTCCTTTTTCTTCTTTGACTAGTCAACCCTTATCTTCTCTCCTCTCTCTCTCTTCTTCTTCTTCTCCTTTCCATGTGTTCGAGCGAGCGAACCAAAAGCCGAAGAAGAACAGAAGCAGCAACTCGCCGAGACAGCAGCTAGCTGCCGTTGCCGCCCCGCTCCGCCGCAGCTCGTCGCCAGGCCGTCGTTCCGCCGCCCGTGCTCCGCCGCTCGCCGTTCACCTTCGCTTCTCCCCCACTCCCACTGACCGACTTCTTCTCCCTCTTCCTTTCTTGTTCGTGAAAACCAGAAGCGGAAGAGGAAGCCGAGACAACAACTCACCGAAGCCGTCGCCGCCACACCGAAGCTGGATCGCAACCCTGCGCACGCCGCGCGCTCCGCCACCACCCAGGCATCCTCCCCCATGCGACCTCACCCCTGCTCTGCCTCTGTCCAGCTCGATCCGGCCACCTCTGGCCACCGCCTACCTCCGTTCGGCCACTTCGCAGCCCCCCAGCGTCCCCCTCGCCCTCTGCCGGCCTCCCCTTGCCGTCTTGGCCACCGGAACAGCTCTGGCCAGCCAAGGGCAGCGACCCAGCGAGTGGGTTTCCAGCTCCCTTCGGGCCCGCTTTTGGGCCGTTTCCGGGCCCCGAACCCGAGCCGTGCTTTGGGGTTTATCGTTCCTTGCGCCGTCCCCATCGGATTGATCCGATTTGCACGCGATTCCAGTGAGTAATCTCACTAATCCTTGCTTAGTGGACTAATTACACTTAAGGTTGTTTAGTTTTAATTATTTAGGTTTAGATGGTTAGATTAATATAAATTAGTATTTATTAGTCAATTGTGATGCGAATTAGATAAATTGAGTGTGCATTTAGCAAGTAAACGTGGTCTACTATTTATTGAATGTAGCTCGGGATTTTTCCCAACCCCTATCGGGCTTCAATTTGACAATTCAGGCCTAAGTGGAATTTTTAGTAATTAAATGTTATTTTTCGAAATTAATTTAATTATTTATTTATTTTCCGGAAATTCAACTTGGATGGCTAGTGACCGGAATTTTATGCTGATGATCATGGTGCAGCCCATTTATTTAATTGTGCTTTATTTTGAGCTAAATTGGATTTATTGTAATTAATTATTAATTTTCGAAATTATTTATTTATTATTTATTATTTTTGGAAATTAAGGTTGGGTTAGCCGACGACCGAAATTTCGTGATGATCGTCGTGGTGAAGTCCGTTTATTTAATGGAGCTTTATTTTGTGTTGAATTGAATTATTTGCGAAGGATGGGAATTATTCTTTCATTGGAAAATCATTGGTTATTAATTGAAAAATAACCGGGCATCGGTTGATAATGCCAAAACTATTTGAGCAGACTATAGAAAATGTGGGAGTTATGGAAAGGAAAATATTAGATTTTGGCTAAGACCAACTGTGTGCCCACGCACAATATTTTATCGGGTATTTCTAATACAAAGAAATGAGGCCAGGACATTACTTTAATTGAGGAAGTTAAGTGCGAGGCACAATGTCATCGGGCCGTGAGGGATTAATCGTGTGTTGGCTTATATTTGAAGCAAGATGATTATTGGAAGTTGATGTGATGTGTGTTGTGTTGAGGGAAACCAATGGATCATGAGCAAGTAAAGGACTAAGTACTACACAAGTAGAAGATTTCGTGTGAGTTACCTCTAGCGCCTTATACCATTGCTTATTGTAGTTAATGGCTAAGTGTTACATGGCAACCTGAGTCGCATGGGAATTACCTCTAGTGCCTTGCAGTATTGTTATGCATAGTGAAGGGCTAAGTGCTACACGATGACAAGATCTCGTGTGAGTCACCTCTAGCGCCTTACCCTATTGCATTTTGTAGTGAAGGACTAAGTATTACACGATAGCGAGATTTCGTGTGAGTTATCTCTAGCGCCTTATATTATTGTTATTTGTGGTCAAGGACTAAGTACCGCACGATGACAAGACTTTGTGTTGGGGTCACCTCTAGTGCCTTGAGCCTATATTTGAGTGGGAATGTTGAATTGGAATGTTGAGATTAATTATCGAGTATAGATGAAATCATCGATATGATTTGATTCGTTTGTCATGGATTGACTGATTGAACTGAATTGGTCGGGGAAGGGTCATTGTTGACATGTAATCGACTAGGTCGATTGATCATTGTTTTCATCTGATTTTATGAATTGCTTGATTGAATGGAAATGACCGTGAGTGGTCTTGTTGACGTGTAATCGACTGGGTCGATTTGATCGATGCTTCGATCAATGATGTGATTGCTTAGGTGTCTATTTGAACTGTGCTAATATGCAGGTGGAATCTGAGGCCAAGGTAAGTTCTCTGACTCATGTTGTGCATAGGCAGCCGTAAGGTGTATTGGTTTACTAATTGAGTCTTAGTGGGGTAGAACTTGCTCAGACGTAATCTCATCCCAGTTTGGGGAAATCATTTCAGGCCCTTAGAATGGCAAGACCTCCACCTCCTCGTCCTCGTATGCATTACGGTGTCCCAGAACATATTTCAGAATTTGAGACCCATTTCCACGTCCATCCTCACCCAGAAGGATTAGTATACGTATTAGTTTAGTCGACCATCTGGGTTAACGTGGGGGAGGAAGACCAGAGGCCCCACAAGTATTGGTCTTGGTACCGTGATTATTTTGATGGACGCAGAGAAGGTCCTATCCCAGAAGATGACGTGCCTTTTGACGTGATGGAAAAGGCGTTCGGAGAGGGAACAGCCGATCGAGTAGATGGGTCAGTAGTGGATGCAAGAGACCCGCAGCAGGGGGTGGAAGGACCGGAGGAGGACGAAGACTGGGTAGTAGCTGAAGAGATGCCTGAAGATGAGTCGGTGTCTGAAGCCGAGGACGAAGCTGAAGAAGAGAATGATCTGAGTGAAGAGGAGTCAGAGGAGGATCAGGATGATCCTGATTATGACCCAGATGAGGATTGAAATCCCATCTCTTGGTGAACCCTTGTATATGAGTAGATAGAGTGAGACCTTGAGGTCGTGAATAATTTGTGAAGTGCTCTGTCTAATGTCATGTATAAAGGTTTGGTTATAGATTTCAATATGAAAAATATGGCCTGCTTTTCTATCCCATTGTTTTATTGTTTAGGAATTTATAACTGCTTCCGCATATGCTTAACCAATAAGAGGGTCGGCAATACATAGTCTTGGGATATCGCATTTAAAATCAACCAATTAGAAAGATGTGTGCGTGCCCGAGGATCGGGGCGTGACACACGTGGCTCGGAGACTTGGGATGTCGTCCTGGAGAATGCACGTGGCCTAGCTTTTAGATATTCCTCAGTGGGGAATGATTTGTGTGACATGTAATCAACTGGTTCGATTTGTTTGGAGTAAATGGGTGCCTATTGTGAATTATACTGACTTACAGGTGGGATCTGAGGCCAAGGTAAGTCATATGCCTTATGCGTGTTTAGGCAGCCTATAGTATACTGGTTTACTAATCGGGCCTTAGTGGGGTAAAACTCACTGAGACGTAGTCTCATCCCGATTTAAGGAAAACATTTCAGGACCCTGATGAGGAGCTGAGGAGGAGGAATCTGAGGAGGAGAACTCTGAGGTGAAATCTGAGGAGAAGAATTTTTGGAAGAAGAAGATAATACCGAGAGGGATCTTGAGTACGATCTGGATGGACTGAGATTCCATTTTGTTTTGAGAACTCCATTTTGATGTGAATAGTTATGAAGTACTTTGGTTTGCGTTTTGTATAAAAGTTTGGTTATAAGTTTCAATATGAAAAATATGGCATTGCTTTTCTATTCCATTGATTTACTATTTGGGGATTTATAACTGCTTCCGCATGTGCTTAATAAATGAAAGGGTCGGCGATACATAGTCCTGGGATATCACATTATAAAATCGACCAAAGAGAAGGATGTGTGCGTACCCGAGGATCGGGGCATGACATCCCCTTTTTGTGGTATCAAAACGAAGTTCAAGATTGGAGTGATAAGGAGCGATGACCATGGGATAGTTGGTAGGGAAGGCCTTTAAATTCATGCTGGTGCATGTTTGTGTTAGCTGAATGCTAAAATTGTTTGTTGTTTGGATCGCTCCGTTTCTAATTCAATGTTGAATTGGAAACAGGTAACAGTTGAGTAAAGCTACACTATGAGCGATCAGGAGCCGAGAACTCCTGCAAAGAGGACTAGTAGGGCCGTTATTCGGGGTAGAGCTCCGACTCGTGTCGGAACCCAAGGCGGACATGGTCGAGTGCCAGCACAGGCTAGCGCGAGTGGAATGATTCCACCTGTCGTAGATGTCGGGGTAGCAGCCCCGAATGATCCAAGCGTGGATGGGATCTTGCGTGTTCTAGAAGCGATGGGTACTAGAATGGATCAGCAAGTCGCTCTTTGTTGAAGCTTGCCGCCGCAACTTTGCCGCCGCCACCGGAGTTGCCCCCGTTGCCACACACCTGCGTCGCACCTCTTTGTTGCTCCAGTTGCCGTGAATGTTGAAGATCCATCGGAGATAGTGGTCGCTGCAAGACCAATCCATAAGCTGGTGGAGCATTTCCTAAGGTTAAATCCGCCATTGTTCACCGGGTCTGGAGATCCCGAAGCTGCTTCTTCATGGGTTCAGAAGCTTGAGAAGGTGTTTGCACCGCTGATGTGCAACGAGACTGAGAAGGTAATGTTAGCAACTTACCAGTTGGAAGGAGTTGCGGACACTTGGTGGATGACAACTCGTGAAACAATCTTTCCAGAAGGCGCTGTTCAAGACTAGAACACTTTCTGTGAAGCCTTCAATGATAATTTTTTCTCTGAGACTACCAGAGAGGTGAAGATAGCAACGTCTTCGCAAGGGTTCCTTATTTGTTGATGAGTATGAGGCGAAGTTCGTTGAACTTTCGCGATATGCCCTCGAGTTAATCGAGAATCCTATGAACCGAGCGAGGAGGTTCAGAGATGGATTTAGACAAGATTTGAGAAGTGCCTTAGTCCTTCTGGATTTGAAGACTTATAACGACATATATCGGAGAGCTCAGAAGATTGAGAAAGATCATAACGATAAAGCTACCTCATCTGGATCGAGATTTAGCTCTCATAGAGACAACATCCGCCAAGGAAAGAGGCCGATGTTTGGAAATAGATTCCAAGGCCCGCCTAGCAAGAAGAGTGGATTTAATAGGTTAGGACCTATTAGAAGTGATGCGTGTCGCTTGTGCGGGAGAAGACATGGGACAACACCGTGCCCAGCTAGGACGGGTGCATGTTTCGAATGTGGACAACAGGGCCACATAGCCAGATATTGTCCGAAGAAGCAAAGAGGACAACCTCAGTTGCCGGCCCCGCCACCGATGAGACAGATAGGAGGGTATGCCCCTCAGAATGCACCGCAAGGAGGACAGCAGACACCTCCAGTTCAGGGTACCGTGTACGTGATTACCCAAGGTCAGGCAAAAGCTGCGCCTGGTGTGACCATAGGTACGGTCTCGCTCAACGACCAACCTACTTATGCTTTATTTGATTTAGGAGCAACCCATTCCTTCATTGCCGAGCAATATGTTAGGATGCTAGGGTTGAATCCTGTATTGTTGGAGTCGGTAATTTGTATATCTACACCCTTGAAAGATAAAGTTATTGCTGCTTTGGGATGTTCGGGGTGCAAGTTAGAGATTGGTGAGCGAGTGGGGAAAATTGACTTGTTAGTCCTAGCCATGTATGATTTTGATTTGATAATTGGCATGGACTGGCTCACCAATCAACAAGCTAAAATGGACTGCTATCGTAAGGCGATTCAGTTTGACCCGTTAGGGGTAAGAGCTTCGAGTTTGTCGGGAATCGAGGAGGACCCTCGATTTCCTTAATCTCGTCGCCGGAAGCAGCTCGTTTGTTAGACGAGGGTTGCCGTGGGTACTTAGCAACTGTCGTGGATACGATAGTTGAAGAGCTAAAAATGGAAGATATTGCAGTGGTACAGGAGTTTCCAGATGTCTTTCCAAAAGAATTGCTAGGGTTACCGCCAGAAAGAAAGATTGAATTTGTAATTGAGCTAGCACCAGGGACAGAACCGATCTCAAAGGCATCTTATCGAATGGTGTTATCTGAGTTGAAGGAACTGAAGGTGCAGATGTAAGAATTGCTGGATAAGGGATTTATTCATCCTAGTGCATCACCTTGGGGAGTACCAGTTCTATTTGTAAAGAAGAAAGATGGTTCGTTGCGCCTGTGCATCGACTATCAGCAACTCAATCAGGTAACGATCAAGAACAAGTATCCATTGCCGAGGATAGATGACTCGTTTGATCAATTGCAAGGGGTGTCAATATTCTCGAAGATTGACTTAAGGACAGGATATCATCAGCTGAGGATTCGAAAAGAGGATATTCCTAAGTCGGCATTTCGTACCCGGTATGGTCATTACGAGTTTACAATGATGCTGTTCGGATTGACGAATGCTCCAGCTGCTTTCATGGATATGATGAACAGAGTGTTTAAGGAATACTTATATCAGTTTGTGATCGTGTTCATAGATGATATCTTGGTCTATTCGAGAAGTGATGAAGAGCATGAGAATCATCTGAGAGTAGTACTCCAGACCTTAAGAACTCATCAGCTGTATGCTAATTTTAGCAAATGCGAGTTTTGGTTGACTCGTGTTGCGTTCTTAGGTCATTTGATTTCTGGGGAAGGAATCTCCGTCAACCCGAGCAAGATAGAAGCCGTGATCAAGTGGCCGAGACCATCGACAGTGACAGAGATCAGAAGTTTTCTAGGGTTAGCGGGTTATTACAGACGGTTTATGGAAGGGTTCTCATCGATAGCGTCGCCTCTGACAAAGCTTCTGAAGAAAGAAGAGAAATCGTATGGTCAGATAAGTGCGAGCGTAGTTTCCAAGAGCTGAAGGAAAAGCTGACTACCGCACCTATGCTGACAATTCCATCTGGTCCTGGAGGATTCGAGATCTATAGTGATGCGTCATTCAGGGGATTGGGTTTCGTGCTGATGCAACATTACAGAGTTGTTGCATACGCTTCCCGACAGTTGAGACCTCATGAATTGAATTATCCGACGCATCACTTGAAACTCGCAGCCATTATATTTGCGTTGAAGATTTGGAGGCACTACTTGTGCGGAGAAAAGTTTCAGATTTTCACAGACCATCAGAGTCTCAAGTATTTGTTCTTTCAGAAGGAGTTGAACATGCGACAGCGCCAATGGATGGAATTGCTGAAGGATTACGACTGTGATATTCTATATCACCCGGGAAAGGCGAACAAGGTCGCTGATGCATTGAGTCGGAAGTCTTCAATAGCGCAAATCTTGGTTAAGGAGTGGAACTTAATCAAGAGAGCTCAGGATTTGGAATTCAAATTTGAGGTAGGCCACCTTTCAAGTTTTATGGCCACCCTCAGAATTGAACCGGATGTCCAGGTCAGAATCAAAGAACTCCAATCGACAGATCCAGATGTACAGAGAATTCTTCAAGAGGATACCGATAAAAGAAATGCTGATTTTCAAGTTTCTGATTATGGGGTATTGAGGCTCCATGGACATTTAGTTGTACCTGATGATGTAGAGCTTAGAGAAGAAATTTTATTTGAAGTACATCGTAGCAGCTACAGCATTCATCCTGGAAGCACATCAGAATCTGCGTCAACACTACTGGTGGTCAGGTATGAAGGCGGACATTGCCAAGTATGTCGCCAAGTGTTTGACTTATCAGCAAGTAAAAGCCCAGCATTACAAGCCGGGAGGACTTCTGCAACCTCTCGCGATCCCAGAATGGAAATGGGAGCATATCACGATGGATTTCGTGACTGGACTACCAAGGAGTCAAAGAGGAAATGATTCAATTTGGGTAGTGGTCGACAGGCTAACAAAGTTGGCTCACTTCATTGCAGTTCGAAATGACCTGAGTCTGGATAGACACGCAGACTTGTATGTGCGTCAAGTGGTTCGTATGCATGGAGTGCCGGTTACGATAACATTCGATAGAGACCCGAGATTTACTGCTGCTTTTTGGAAGAGCTTGCAGAGTGCTTTAGGTACAAAGCTTCAGTATAATACGGCATATCATCCTCAGACGGATGGCCAGTCTAAAAGGACAATTCAGACTCTTGAAGACATGCTGAGAGTGTGTGTAATAGACTTCAAATGAAGCTGCGAAGATCAACTTCATTTGGTGGAATTCGCCTATAACAACAGTTATCAGCAGAGCATCAAGATGGCTCCATTTGAAGCATTGTATGGCAGAGCATGCAGAACTCCAATATGTTGGGATGAAGTCGGGGAAAAGAAAATCACAGGCCCAGAGTTGGTTCAGCAATCAGTAGATGCCGTGGTAATGATCAGAGACAGATTAAAGACAACGTAGAGTAGGCAGAAACGTTATGCAGATAAGCGTCGAAGGTCTTTGGAATTCCAAGTTGGTGATCACGTTTTTCTGAAAATGTCACCAATGAGGGGAACTTTGCGCTTTGGTAATAAAGGCAAGCTGAGTCCGAGGTACGTAGGTCCGTTTGAGATTCTTGAAAGAATCGGAAACCTAGCGTATCATCTTGCGTTGCCGCCAAGATTGGTGCAAGTGCATAACGTCTTTCGCGTGTCGATGTTAAGGAAGTACGAGCCCAACCCGACCCACGTGCTCAATTTTGAGGAATTGGACGTGGATGACCGTGTGTCATACGTTGAAAGCCCGGTTCAGATTGTCGATAGCAAAAAGCAAGTTCTACGTACAAAGATCATTCCGTTGGTAAAAGTGGTCTGGCAACACCACGGCACTGAAGGAACGACTTGGGAGACTAAACAGTCGATGAGAGAATTGTACCCCCACCTTTTTGAGCAAAGTGTGTGATGGTTTAAATTTCGATGGTGAAATTTTTATAAGAGAGGAAGAGTTGTGACATCCTGAAATTCGACCCCGTTTCAATAAAGTGAAATGGGCATGTAGCTGATCACTCACGAGTTAACTAACCTATTAGGTGAAGCTGTTAAGAGATGTATCTGCAGTAAAATCCCTAAAAGCTACTCAATTGGTTGGATTGGACTAAAATCACATATGATCAATTCTAACCATGAAATTTAAATTGGTTTCGGGAATCGAATATTTGAGCGTGTCACAATTCATTTTGAGGACCGTTTCATCGTTTGTCAATTTATTGACGAGTCCGAAATTTCCAAAAAGAAATTATCGGAGGAAAAATCGAAGACTGGAAGAAAATAAAAGGGAATGAGAAAAGGAAAATAATAGAAGCAATAAGAAAATTGTGTTTTCTTATTAAAATATTATTTTCTTTTCCTTTTTATTTTCTCTCTCCCTTTTCTTTCTTTTTTCTCTCTCTCTCTTCTCTCTCCTCTCCCCTCCCCCTCGTGCGATTCCCCCTCCCCACGCCGACACTCTCTTCTTTTTCCCCTTGCCATTTTCTTCTTTGCTTTCTCTTACCCCTTTTGACTGGTCAAACCCCTTATCCTTCTTTTTCTTCCCTCTATCTCTCTCTCTCTCTCTTCTTCTTTCTCTCCGTGTGTTCGAGCGAGCAGAAGCAGAAAACAGAGACCGCAGCTTGCCGCCGCTGCTCCGTCGCCGCCCACCGCTCGCTGTCGCCCGTGCCCGCGTGTCCGCCGCTCGCCGCGTGCTCCACCAGCCCTTGTCCCCTCGTGCCTAGGCGTCCCCCGCACAATCCAGCCTCTGTTCGGCCTTTGTTCAGTCACCGTGAGCTGGTTGAGCACCGCCAAAGCCGCCGTGCAGCCTCGCCGGACCGCCGCCTACCTTCCCGACCCCTTGCTGCCCCCAACCCTCTCTCTTTCTTTCTGTTTTGCAGCCAAACCAGCAAACCCGCGAGTGGATTTCCAGCCAATTCATGGTCGGTTTTGGGCCGTTTCCGGCCCCCGAACCCGAGACCCGCTTTGGAATTTATCGTTCCTCGCGTCGTCCCTGTCGGATTGATCCGATTTGCGCGCGATTCCGATGAGTAATCTTACTAATCCTTGCTTAGTTGGCTAATTATGCTTAGGGGTTGGTTAGATTTAATTAAATGCAATTAGGTGGTTAGATTAGTATGTATTAGTGTTTATTAGTTAATTGTGATGCGAATTAGACAAATTGAGTGTGCATTTAGCAAGTAGACGTGGTCTACTATTTATTGAAAGTATCTCGGGATTTTTCCCAACCCTTAGCGGGCTTCAATTAGGCAATTCGGGCCTAAATTGGATTTTTAGTAATTAATTATTAATTTTCGAAATTATTTATTTATTTATTTATTTTCCGAAAATTCAACTGGGATGGCCCGTGACCGGAATTTTATGCTGGTGATCGTGGTGAAGTCCGTTTATTTAATTGGGCCTTATTTTGAGCTAAATGGAATTTTTAATATTTATTAATTAGTTTTCGAAATTAATTAATTAATTAATTATTTTTCGGAAATTAAGATTGAGATGGTCGACGACCGAAATCTCACACTGATCGTCGTGGTGCAGTCCGTTTATTTAATTGAGCTGCAATTTGTATGGAATTGATTTAATTATGAATTTTTAGGAGTTATTCATATTGAGTTGATTGTTAATTATTTGATTGAGAAATCGTTGGGTATTGGTTGTCACCTGAAAGAAAATACATGGGCTTGGTGAATTGGAATATCACCTAGAGAATGCACATGAATTCAGTGGTTGAATATGTCATCTTGGCGAAGAGGTCGCCTAAGAGAATGCACGTGGCTCGGTGACAATGTATGGCATCGTAAAAAGGGCACGTGGGCTCGGTGAATTGATGCATCACTTTGGTGAGTTAGCACCTAAGAGAAGGCACGTGGGCCCGGGCATCGTAAAAAGGACCCGTGGCTCGGTGATTTGATACGTCACCTTGGCGAACTAGTGCCTTAGAGAATGCACGTGGGTCCAGTATTCGAGAATGGCATCTAAAAGGGCACATGGCTCGGTGACTTGATGTACCACCTTGGCGAAGAGGTCGCCTTAGAGAATGCACGTGGGCCCAAGGTTCGAGGCACGTGGCTCAGAGACTTGGGATGTCATCTTGGAGAATGCACGTGGCCTAGCTTTTATATATTCCTCAGTGGGGAATGATTTGTGTGACATGCAATCGACTGGTTCGATTTGTTTGGAGTAAATGGGTGCCTATTGTGAATTATACTGACTTGCAGGTGAGATCTGAGGCCAAGGTAAGTCCTTTGCCCTGTACGTGTTTAGGCAGCCTATAGTATAATGGTTTACTAATCGGGCCTTAGTGGGATAGAACTCGCTGAGACGTAGTCTCATCCCGGTTTGGGGAAAACATTTCAGGACCCTGATGAGGAGCTGAGGAGGAGGAATCTGAGGACGAGAACTCTGAGGTGAAACCTGAGGAGAAGAATTTTTGGAAGAAGAAGATAATACCGAGAGGGATCTTGAGTACGACCTGGACGGACTGAGATTCCATCTTCTTTTGAGAACTCCGTTTTGATGTGAATAGTTATGAAGTAATTTGGTTTGCGTTTTGTATAAAAGTTTGGTTATAAGTTTCAATATGAAAAATATGGCATTGCTTTTCTATCCCATCGATTTACTGTCTGGGGATTTATAACTGCTTCCGCATGTGCTTAATAAATGAAAGGGTCGGCGATACATAGTCCTGGGATATCGTATTATAAAATCGACCAAAAGAGAAGGATGTGTGCGTGCCCGAGGATCGGGGCATGACACACGAACCCAGGCGACAGCTGCCTAGGTCGCAAACCCCAGGAGTCAGACCTAAGGCTACCTCACCTAAGGTTGCACGACCTTAGACGGCGGTCGTCGGGTGGCCGCAACCCCCGGGTGGCGATCACTGGGGTTAGGCAATGCCTCAGGTGGCGATCGTCGATGTGGGCAACTCCTTAGCTGGTGGTCATCGGCCTCCATTCATTTCTCTAGAGAAAATGAAGAGTACCCATGAGACTTGCAATCTGAGAATGCAACTTTCCAAAGTACCTTCGGAGCTATTTTGGGTTAAAGGTCCTTAGAGCCATTTGGAGATGCAATTGCATCTTGCCAACGTCGTCCAAAAAATTGGATCAAACAAGTTTACATTTTGCCAAACCCCTTTAGGACCCAAAAGCCCATTCAAAATGCCGAATCAAACGGGATTAATAATATGGCCAAAAAAGTCCAGAAATCAAAATAATCAGGTCTCTTATGACACCTGTGGGAGCATAACGCTTGTCTGTATGAGGGCATACTTTCTATGTAGGAAAATTGGACATGTAGCACGTGATTGTTCTATATTAACGGATGCTCCAACTGACAGTAGATCATGCTTTTTATGCGGGTAATTTAGATATATAGCACACAATTTTTCCATGCAGAGAAATGCCCTATCGTTGGTAGGCCAATGGGAAAAGTTTTTGTCATGCTAAAGCATTCATCTTTTTTCTATTGAATTACCATCCTTTATTTGCTTTGCCAACCTTCTTTCTATGATTGTATTACCGACGAACTTTGTGTTATTAACTCTTTATTTGAGTTAGTTACCCACACATATATATATTTTTTTATAAAAGTTACCAATTTCTCTAATTGCTGACAAAAATAATTCTCTTATTATTTCCAACTTTTATTCAACTTTCTTACCAACACCATAAACGAGTAGTGATTAAAGTCACATCAAGAGATAAGTTTATTTTAGAAATAGCCTATTGTAAATAAGTTTTTTTTTTTCTTTTGCTCATTGTTGATACCATTCTTTGCTCGTCGGGCGTATCTTCAACTTCCATCGTTAGGCAATGGACCGTCCAAACCAAGAAGTACAATGGGATTGAAGAGAAATACACTGACTTCATACTGCATTGAAAGCGGTTATACAACTCCGTTGAGTTTTGGAAGTTCACATCTCCCAATTTAGATCTAGTTTTGAAAGCTCTTCTCTTTTAATCTATATTTATATTTGGGAGTTCCTTAAAGGCTTTGCTGTGCTCGTTCAACATCTCCCGATCTAGATCTAGATTTGGGAGCTTGTTTAACCTGTTTTTGGTGTCTCTATGTGGTGATGGTGTTGAGAACATTGAACCTAAGCGTGTATCAACTATCCGGAAAGCCGTAACTATTGGAGAAGAAGATTATAGTATGTGCTTATTACTTATGATGATGACTAACTTTGTGTTATTAACTCTTTATTTGAGTTAGTTACCCATATATATATATATATTATTTTATAAAAGTTACCAATTTCTCTAATTGCTGACAAAAATAATTCTCTTATTATTTCCAACTTTTATACAACTTGCTTACCAACACCATAAACAAGTAGTGATTGAAGTCACATCAACAAATAAGTTTAGTTTAAAAATAGCCTATTGTAAATAAGTTTTTTTGTTTTTTCTTTTGCTCACTGTTGATACAATTCTTTGTTCGCTGGGCGTATCTTCAGCTTCCATCGTTAGGCAATAGATCGTCCAAACCAAGAAGTACAATGGGATTGAAGAGAAATATGCCAAGTTCATACTGCATTGAAAGTGGTTATACGACTCCGTCGAGTTTTGGAAGTTCTCATCTCTCGATTTAGATCTAGATTTGAAAGCTCTTCTCTTTTGATCTATATTTATATTTGGGAGTTCCTTAAAGGCTTTGCTGTGCTCCTTCAACATCTCCCGATCTAGATCTAGATTTGGGAGCCTGTTTAACCTGTTTTTGGTGTCTCTATATGGTGATGGCGTTGAGAACATTGAACCTAAGCATGTATCAACTATCCGGAAAGCTGTAGCTATTGAAGAAGAAGATTATAGTATGTGCTTATTACTTATGATGATGTGAGATTGGTGATTGGCCACTATTCATTTTATTTTGATACTAAGACAAATATATTCTTGTGGGATGAAAGTGTGCTTACTTTATTATTCTACTTTGCTATTTTGTATCTGCTTTGTTTTGAACCTCTCGTGCATCATCTTGAGAATTGAATGAAGTATTTACTTTCGATCAATAAAGAGAACTCTCTCAAAGTAATGCCTTGTTGTCAGGGATGTCTCGATTATTGGTTTGAAATACACTTACGGACTTTAGTCTCATACTATGATAGTGATTGATTGAGCTTCTATGTTGGTTGGGTGATTGATTTGGAGTGAGACAATGTCACGTCACATTTATATTTGTGTTCGCGGCTTATTATGTTAAATCGCAAGGTTTCATTTAAGAATGCACTTGATGTCCTATTCTAAGTCTTGAGAGTTCATTTGCTGAGGTAGTGATTGCTTATTCCCTTATTAACCTCTTTTTTCTCAGATTGATCAGGGCTAGGATTGAGGGATATTGTCTTTTTGGAGACTCCTACAGATAAGATTTTGAAAAGTCTCAGTCCTCATTATAATTGGTTTTGTTGACGTATAGTAGGGGTTTGTATGATATTGTTTAATCACCGTACATGTTCCTATAGGTATGGAATGACTTTTACTCTTTAATTTTTACCTTTTGCTTCTCTTAAATCTTGTGCTCAAGTTTGTTGACCTTTTCGAGTTTTGAAGATTCAAATATAATATTCAATTTTTTTTTTCAATTGAATAGTATGTTTAATATTAGCAAGGTTTATAAAAGGTACATTGTTTTCCTTCAAAAATGCATAAAAAAATATGCTTTTTGCATGATTGGGATGGTAACGGATGACTCGTGTTCAAATCGAGTTCAATGCTAGGGCAATTCTGGAAATGTCACTAAAAAGGGAATATTTTTTGGGAATGCTCAGTCGGAAGGGACGTCTTTTTCGGTTTTAAGAAAAGGAAAATCTGCAGTTTCTTCTTAAATTCATTTAATTAATTAAGCACAGACTGTAATAAAAAAATATATTCATGTCCTTCAAATGGGGCAATCAAACATAAGAGATGTATCCACACCATTATCATTTCCATTGTACTAAACTCAGCCTTGGAGCAATCCTTGAACACATAGCTGAAGCTTTGGGGGGGGCGTGTCTTATGAGATAAGTGGTGTCTTATCATTATGTCCTTTGAACGCAAAGCTAGGCATCAAGTGAGTAAAGGACATAAAAGTGAGAAGGAATTGTGATCCATTTTTCTTTGTCGCCTCACTTTTGTCGGTCATTTAGCCTGAGATTTTTTTTATTGCCTTCTCATCTAGGAGGAGCGGCATTGGGTGAGAGTGTCACAAATATCAAATTGCATCAAAACGGCAAGATTTGGTACGTCTCACGTCAACCCTCGTGGATCTCATGACCACAGATGATTCAAATACAATTTAGTATATATAATACACCCATCAAATAATCTCTCGAAATATATACAACATTTGATTTTTTTCAAGAAACTTCCCTAAATATACGTAAGTTGTGTTGACATAAGAATTTTCTTAACTGGTATCTCAAAAGATTTTGTTAATTATGAAAGACTATAAAGACTTTGGTTAACCCAATTTAACCGAGATGGAGCCGACTTATTAGGCCCAGTCGAATAGAGCTCGGATAGAGCTGGGCCTAATTCGACCTCATATCACACCTTTCTTTCTATAGCTTGAAATTCTCACGTGACATGGCACCTTCTCATTGGCCCAAATCCCTACCATTGTGAGCCTGCCATTAGTCACACAAGGATAATATGTACTTTTATACTTTCACCCGTGAGATAGTGACACTTGTCACCATATCACAAAAACCCTTAATGGTAGAGAGTTAATATTACGTAAAACCCCAAATTAATATATTTATGACAAATTTATCATAAATTAATTTTTTGTTACTACCAAAAACTCCAAACTTATATACTTATTTGAAGGCAATTTAATGTAAAAGAGTATAAAATTCCAAGCTCCTTCTAATTAGTCAAAAGGTGGATGAAAGGTTGGAATTGACAATGTTTAGGATAAGGAGGATTTTAATGTTATAAGAAACTTTCTTTTAATCATTGCCAACTCTTTTGATAGCAAGGTGTATGTAGGTAAATGAGCGATAAGGTTAAGCTTGTCCCTGATGAATAAAGGAAGTGCACACCTCGTTTGAAATTGCTGATGTAGGGCAATTTTCAGGAAAAATTGATCGAAACTACTATGGGAATTTTGAACAAAAGTTTAACACTAAATTGACAAAATTGAAAAGTTTACGATTGGATATAATTTATATGATAAGTTTACAACTAATTGGATAATTTTCCCAAAAATAAAACAAGTCACAAAAATTCGATGACTAATGTATTGGTGAGGGCGATACTTATTTCGAAGTAATGGGACCAGATAAAAATGATTTTTTTCGGGGATTATTGTTGGGTCCTACTTGAACCTTGTTGAGAATTTCTTTTTTTTTGGTCATGAATTCCAAGTGACCTTGTAAATTCAAACTTCTGATGGCTGTATTCCAAGTAAAATAGTTTCTTTGCTTTTGACATTCACCGTTGCCTTCCATACTTACCTTGAAAAAGGCAAAAGCCAATCGATTTCTCTCTGGCCTGCTTTCGACGGATTTCAAAGCCTTGATCCTACTTTCCATGGATTATAAAGCTTCAACTCCATTTTATTTTGAAGCCGAGTCTTCTCACCAAGTCTATAGATGCTCTTTTGCAATAGAGCCATCCATTATGTCTGGTAGATTGTTCACTTTCTGGCCACAAGACAATCCAAATATCTTGACAATACCTTGCCCCATGATCTACTCACTATTTGCACTTAGGTACTTCAAATTGCAATAAATACAGAATGCTCAAAGGAGCTGATGGCCCTCGCCAACCCCACTTGGTGTTTGCTCCTTCATGATTTACGATTATAGATGAATCGATCCCAAATGTTTTACATCTTTTCACAGTACCCAAAAAAAAAAAAATCTCGAAATCAATAAGATGTACATATTATCCACACTTAGTATGAAAACAATACACTCATTTTTATTTTAATACATGCGTAACCCTGCTGAGTAAGCTCCTGACACGAGGTCATGTTGGGTAGGATGCCTCTAACTATATCATCCCTTCTATTCGTCTGACATACGCTCCACCTATGGATGGTGTCTCAAATTTTGAACACGCTAAATTGAAGATCAACGTGATTTCCATGGGCTGAAAAAGGAGGAAATCACGGATGTTTGGTGAAGTAAAAATAACGGTTCAAACCTAACAAAGTCCAGAGCTTTCGGGTAAGGATTATTGGCCTAGTTTACATTTTGGTCATCAATAAGCGAAGTGCTTCTGGGCTCATATTCGAACCCAAGGGTGATTGTAGAATTACGGGAGATTTTGAGGATTTTCTCACCAAGAAGTGTATATACAGTCGTTTGTCTATGATATAATTACTATAACAAAACATGATAATCATTGTCGAGATTTTTCACTTGATTTATGTTCCCTTCAAAAAGGAAATTTTCTCTAGTTAGTCTTTTGATTAGTAGGTTACCAACATAAATATCACCAACATTTAATTTTTGTTAAGTTTGCATGTCAATGACGGCATAACATGTAACTCACCAAGCAAAAATTCTGGTTGATGGATAAGAGTTTCATATCTTTGGTCTAGTTACTTTTATCTAAACCTAGTTCATCACTTGGGTTTATACATAATTCATCTTATCTTTATTTGCACTTAGACTAAGTTGCAATCCGGTGCTATGGGCGGCCGTTAACGAGTGTCCATTTTAACCATGTCATGTATGAATTTGACCAAACTAGGTTGAATGGATTTATCGAACATGAAGACATAAGAAGTTACCAAACATGTGAAGTGCGGGAGCTAGAGAAAAATAAGGTGGACTCGACTAATCTTGGATACTCACAAACAACATGAAGACTCGCACCGAGTTTGTGCTTTCAATTTCCTTCTATTTTCGTTTTCATGCACTTTTATCTCTGTGCAATGTCCTTTCAGTGATGTTAATTTCCAATTCCGTGTATTTCCTTTCAATATAATATCACTCTCAATGCAATTTACATTTTCTCCCGGGACACTTCTTGAAATTAAGATCTAATCCATCTTCTCTAACCTACCTATTTTCCATATATTCCGTTGCCTTGATCCTACTACAAATTACCAATTTGAATTCAAATCAAATTTTTAAGACGAGTTTTTTCATCAAGCATGTAGACACTCAAAATCTAGTTATAGAAATCCATCATCTCTTGTAGATTGTCTACTTTCTGCCTATAGTTTCGCTCAGATAACTTGACAATATTTGGTGCTGTTGTGTATTCACTACTTGTACCAAGGTCCTTAGAAATCTACATTCAAAACTCTTTGGCCGTGATACAATGTCATGTAATTTGTTTACCTTCTCCAATTTTGAGGTTTGTCAAAACATATGATGTTTCATCAACATGCCACTCCAAATGTACATATTGTTAGCCTTCTAATTATTTGTCATCATTAAAATAGTTGCAAGGAAATTCATAATACAATCATGTTGAATAATTTTTAAAGAGTGATACTAGAGAATTGACTCAAGTCCCTTTTGAGGCTCTAGGACAAGTGGAACCAACTAGAAAATTGAAAAACATTGCTAGAGATGTGAAACATTCACATATAATGACTCTTACGGAAAATATAGATGGGCCACATACTATCTATTATTGTAGGTATGACTGATGCCTTTTCATAATATGGAGATAAATACATAATTACGGCAATAAATTGCTGTACACTATTATTAAAGCCATGTTTTTCATGTGTCCATAGTTGGAGGAAACCATACCTCTGATTGGTGAGTGAAAAATATAGACATCACCCGCATTCCTATTTAGTTTAGTTTCCATATGAGGGATATCCATGACTTATAACCTAATAATAAGAGGCATAGCTGGAGAAAATTTCCTCCATTCACGAAGGAAAATATAACTCTTATCTTGTCATATTTTGAATCTTCTGTCAGGATATATGAATAGATGTTACTAGATCAAGTGAAATCTAGCTTCCAGCAATTAAATACTTTATAAAGTTTGTCTTGCAAATATAGAAAACCAAATAGAGTGGACTTAGGTCATGGTTGGTTACAAAAGAGAACACAAAATCATTGTGTTTACTTGCCCCCAGAATTTCCTCTCATTTACTGCTTAACATCCTTGCAACTAAGAAGCCTAAAAAAGTTTCAACCCCATTGCAAGAGTCTCCTGCCCTCTTCGTGTCTCTTTCCTTTCTTATTTTATATGTATACTTCATCCCTTGCTCGCAATTGAGTTGAATTGTCAAAAAGAAAGGCTGTGGAAAAACACGAAAGATAACATATAATGGAATCGAGCCACCCATTTCACTTTCTCTGCATTTACGTGGGGCTTTCATGAGGAGTTGAGTGAAAGCTTCGTGTGTTTATTACTTGGACATGGCTTGACTAAAGTGGCCTATTATTACTTTTACAGCCAAAGAAATTGGCATTATTTTATCCCTTGCATTTTATCTCTTACATAATCATGTGTGTAAAAACTGTGCCATCTCTCAGATCGATTCAATTTGATCTTGTTTTGAGAGGGATAAAACTTCGATTTGGACTACTAGGCAGTCCCATTCGGCTGATGCTAGTGTTATTGTCCGTCTTGACGGCGGTTGCTAACCTTGTACAATTTTAAATCGCCTTGTACTAATTTGAGCTTACAGGAGACTTATCTATCAACATAATAGGTTTAAACATGGACAATCATGGACGAGAGACATGCATGATATCCAATATCCTCCAAAGCTAGCTTTGTGATCACAATTAAAACAAGAGACTGATTGAATATTAAATTAATATTGATTTTTGTATTCTCTCCTATATTTCTATTCTCTTCTATCCATTACCAATCTCGACGTCTTCTCCTTCTTCTTCTCCTTCTAGTTACGTTCTTCATCAATTGGTATTAGAACTATATTCATCCTGCATTATTTAATTTTAGAGCCAAAAGCACTGATTAAATTGTGTTGAAGGTTTTTTCAACGGTAATATGGTTTTAGTGAGTCTTATGATGACAAAAAGTTAAAGAAATGGGTGCACCATGTTTCAAGTTTTGCAAGAGTTTTTTTCTTCTTTCTTTTTTGGTTCGGAAGTTTTGCAAGGGTTAGTGAGTCAAATCAATGAGAAAATTGTCAATCTCGCTTAACCGATGGAACATTACAACCAAGAACACATATTGTACCATATAGATTTTGTGCCAGCCGCTTGTCGGTGTGAAAATTTGTCCTCACAGCCAATGTGCTATTTTAGCTGCTAATCTACAAGTTTATTATTCTAAAGTTGAGGGAGGATAAGCCAAATCAAGAAAAGAGATGCATTGGGAATGTGACATCCTGAAATTCGACCCCATTTCGATAAAGTGAAATGGATATTTCGTTGACGTGCCTAGTCATTTTTCTCTGAGCTGATCACTCACGAGTTAACTAACCTATTGGGTGAAGCCGTTAAGGGATGTATCTGCAGTAAAATCCCTAAAAGCTACCTAATTAGTTGGATTTGGCTAAAATCACGTCTGATCGATTTTTAACCACAAAGTTGAACTCGATTTCGAGAATTGAATTTTAAGCGTGTCATAATTCTTTTTTTTAGGACCTTGTCTCATCGTTCATCAATTTATTGACGAGTCCGAAATTTCGAGAAAGAGATTTTCGGAAGAAAAATCGAAGACCAAAAGAAAATAGAAAGGGAAAGAGAAAAGAAAAGAAAAAAAATAAGACTAATGGTGTTATGTTATTTTATTTCTTCTCTCCCTCTCTCTTCCCTTTTCTCTCTTTTTCTTTCTCTTTTCTCTCTCCTCTCCCCCTCCCCCTTCGTGCAGACAGCTTTCCCCCCACCGACTCACTCTTCTCTCTCTCTTTTCTTTTGACCGGTCAACCCTTATCTTCTCTCTCTCTCTCTCTCCCTCTCGACTCTTTCTCTCTCTCCTTCCCCTGTTCGCTCGACACCCAGCGAACGGAGACAGAAGGCAGAAAACAGAAGCACGAGCGGAAGTTGCAGGCGCACGAAGACAGCAGCCAGCCACCGTCGCCGCCCGTCCCGCCGCCCGCACACCCACCGTCACCGCCGTCCGCGCACGCCAACGCGCCCGCCGCTCGCTGCCATCCCTCCCTCGTGTGACTTCCGCCTCTGCCCAGCCTTGTTCGGCCAGCTCAGGCCGTGGCCCAACCCCCTCCGGCCACCGTCCGGCCTCATTGGAGCTCCGCCCGCTCTCCCGACCTCTTGCCGCCCCCAACCCTCTCTCTTTCTCTCTGTTTTGCAGCCGAACCAGCAAACCCACGAGTGGGTTTCCAGCCGGTTCGTGGTTGGTTTTGGGCCGTTTCTGGGCCCGAACCCGAGCTGTGCTTTGGGAGAAATCGTTCCTTGTGTCGTCCCCGTCGGATTGATACGTTTTGCGCGATTCCGGTGAGTAATCTCACTAATCCTTGTTTAGTGGACTAATTACACTTAATGGTTATTTAGTTTTAATTAATTAGGTTTAAGTGGTTCGATTAGTATGGATTAGTGTTTATTAGTCCATTGGAATGCGAATTAGACAAATTGAGTGTGCATTTAGCAAGTAGACGTGGTCTACTATTTATTGAGCGTAGCCCGGGATTTTTCCCGACCCTAATCGGGCTTTAATTTGATAATTCGGGCCTAAGTGGAATTTTTGGTATTTAAATATTATTTTTCAGAATTAAATTAATTATTTATTTATTTTCCGAAAATTCAACTGGGATGGGTAGTGACCGGAATATTATGCTGATGACCGTGGTGAAGTCCGTTTATTTAATCGGGCTTTATTTTGAGTTAAATTGAATTTTTAATATTAATTATTTAATTTTCGAAATTAATTAATTATTTATTTATTTTTCGAAAATTAAAGTTGAAATGGCCGACGACTGAAATCTCATGCTGATTGTCGTGGCGTAGTCCGTTTATTTAATCGAGCTCTACATTGCATGGAATTAAATAAATTGTGATATTTTAGGGATTTACCTTAAATTGAATGAAATTGAATGATTGATTGGTAGATGACCGAGTATGGCAATTTAGCATTAACAAATGCTTTGATGAGTTGTAAAGCGAAAAGAATTGTGAAAGTGATCTGAGAACTCTATTGGCTGAGACCGATTAGGTATGAAGTATAGACAGGCGTGGTTCGATGAGTAAGGATATCACTGTGCAAAAACGGTGCCTTAAAGAACTCACGTAGAATGTCTATGACTTGTGGCAGGCGTGGTTCGGTGATTAAGAATATCACTGTGTGAAAACGGCGCCTTAAAGAATGCACGTAGGGTGCCTATGAATCATGATGGGCGTGGTTCGGTGATGAGAATATCACTATGCGAAAACGGCACCTTAAAGAACGCACGTAAACCGTTTGTTACTTATGTCACCTTGGCGAAAGCGACACCCGAGAGAATTAATGGAGCTCTGTGACTAAGTGTATTACTGGAGGTTTTATGGGATGGAGCGAATGACCTAGGAATGGTCTGACTGACATGTAATCAATTAGTTCGATTGATCAATGATTTGATCCGATTGTTGTGATTTGATTGATTGTTCGTTGTGATTTACGAAGTGTCTGTATATAACCTTGAATTGCAGGTTGAGACTGGGGCCAAGGTAAGTCCTCTGACTCGTTCTGTGCTTAGGGAACCGAGTAGTGTATTGGTTCCCTAATTGAGTTTTAGTGAGGTAGAACTCGCTGAGACGTAGTCTCATCCTGGTTTGGGGAAAACATTTCAGGACCCGATGAGGAGCTGAGGAGGAGGAATCTGAGAATGAGAACTCTGAAGGGAAACCTGAGGAGAAGGATTTTTGGAAGAAGAAGATACTACTGAGAGGGATCTTGAGTACGATCCGGATGAGGACTGAGATCCCATCCTCTTTTGTGAATCATGTTTTGATGTTAATAGAGTTAAGAGTAAAAAATTGTGAATAGTTGTAAAGTACTTTGGTTTGTGTTATGTATAAAAGTTTGGTTATAAGTTTCAATATGAAAAATATGGCATTGCTTTTCTATCACATCGTTTTATTGTCTGGGGATTTTAACTGCTTCCACACGTGCTTAAAAATAGAAAGGGTCGGCGATACATAGTCCTGGGATATCACATTATAAAATCGACCAAGATAGAAGGATGTGTGTGTGCCCGAGGATCGGGGCGTGACAGGGAAACTTGTCAATAGCGGAGTTTTTCTCAGTTGGCAAGACCAATATAAGATGCGAATTAAACTAGAATTTTTATCTTAGTAATTGGTACTTATAAGTGAAATTTTCTTATCTTTCTAGATTCTCGTTTTAGGCTTTTGTAAGTGAAACACCAAAAGTTCATAACATTTGATCGAATATGCAATCAAATCCTAAATTTTGAATTTATGCAAATAAATCCTAAACGGTTTTCATTGAGTGCAATACAATCTTGCTGGCAAACTCATGGTCAAATTTGCTAACATAAATGCCAAAATCCGACTTGGCATTTTGTAATTTCTTTTAACATACATGGCTCTGATGTCGTGCTAATGTGGCCCCACGTTTGGAAAATTAAAAAAAATTAAAATTTGGAGAAAAAAATACAAAGACTAGATAAAACTGAAAGTCATAGAGAGTGGAACCGTCGGTGAGGGCTGTTAGAGGGTTTGGAGACGACAGAATTGCCCCCACTATTATGTCCATGAGAAGAGCCTACACTTCTTTTTCTTTGTCCTCATCATCTTATTCATTTTAGTTGGCACAAGCCTATAAAATATTAAATCATATAGCTTGATTTTTAGAATGTTATGCCGATTCAAAGGGCTTATGAAAAGTGAAATATTTTACCTCGAATCGGGGATGTAGACCGATTGAAGGGAGTAATCACGAGTTAGGCTTATTCCTCCTAAAGATGTAGTTTTTGTCTACTCTCTCTCTCTCTCTCTCTCTCTCTCTCTCTCTAATTCTAAAATACATAGTCGTATATAGTCGGCATTTTATCCCTTTTCAAATAGATCAACTTATGCCCAAAAATGGATAGAGCTAAAGTTGAACCAAATTATATGCAGGCATGGAGATATTTTAACATAAAAAGTTTTATGTTGTTTGATATTGAGTATCTGACTTTTTGAGAGCATCAATCAATTTCACAAATCATTTATTTCTCTTCTTTGTTGTCAATTGTTGATCTTGGCATCCCCTTTCTGCTTCTGATTCACTTCTTCTCCTTATTGTCTCGAATTATTTGGTATCAGAGCTGAAATAACAGTTTATATGGCATAGAAATTTTCCACCAAATTGGTTTATGCGCGAGTCCTATTTTTAAATGGATGATCGGTTTGTCGAACCTAGGCATTTTTATTTCCTTTATTGTGAGGCTTAGCTATATTAAATTGTAAGTTATATATTTCATTAATATTTTATGATTTGTTGGCTTAGCTTATACTGAAAAATGGAGAGAGCTAAACATGAAACAAATTATACGCACGCATGGAGATATACAAAAAGAGGTTTTGTTTTTTTTTTTTTTTTTTTTTTTCTTATTGAATATTTGATGCTTTGTGCATGCAACCAATTCAATGAGTCGTGATATAGTCCAAATACCTTAGATTACTTCTGTGGCACCTCTCAACGATTATGTTTGTGTTTTCAGGATGCCTTTTGCATAATTGAAGTTGAAAAATGGGACAACCCACCAGAGAAATTTATGTGCTTGACTCAAAAGATACTTTAATTTTTTTCCTTTAGGACAGGCACAGGTACCTTCCAACTCAGTTTCTCTCATTTTCAACTTAACATCCCATCAACTCAGAAGCCTCATAAAGTTTCGACCCCATTGCAAAAGTCTCCTGTCCTCTTCGTGTCTCTTTCCTCTCTTTTTCTCTTTTTCTTTTATGTATCTTTTATCGACTTACAATTGAGTTGAATTGTCAAAAAGACAAACAAAAAGTTGTGGAAAAACAGTAAAGAGATAAAAATCATGCACGAGTCTTTCCCCTTTTGCTTTTGCCAACATATAATAGAGTCGTGCCACGCGTTTTCAATTTTTCTTGCGTTTACATGGGGAATTTCACAAGGAGATAGAGTTGAACCTTCACACGTTCATTACACAGGCATGGCTGGAATAGCGATCCCACTCCACGCGTTTTCCCTCTCCTTGCGCTTGTCGGCGTGAAAATTTGTCCTCACAACCAATATGCTATTTTTGCTGCTAATCTACAAGTTTATTCTAGAGTTGTGGAAGGATAGGCCAAATCAAGGTAAGAGATGCATTGGAAAACCCGTCAATAGCATAGTTCTTGTCAGTGGGAGAGATCAATGTAGGATGGGAATCAAACTATGAATTTTTATTTGAGTAACCCTTATTTGTTATTATCTTATAAGAATATTTGATATCCACTATGCTGATTCTCATTTTAGGTTCTTATGAATGAAAATTACACCAAAAAATCCATAATGTTTGGCCGAATATGCAGTCAAGTCCCAAATTTTGAATTTGTGCAATCAAGTTCTAAACTTTTTTTGTTGGGTACAATTTAATCCTTATGACAGACTCATTACCAAATTTGCTAACATAGATTCCAAAATTGGATGTGGCGTTTTGTAATTTCTTTCTAAATTGGTGCTAATGAGACGAAGAAAGACCAAAGAAATTATTTAAAAAATCAGAGAAAACCTAAATAAAAGGAGACAAAAACTGAAGAAAAAAGAAACTCGTAGGGTGTGGAACCGTCGATGAGGGTTGCTTGAGAGTTTGAAAACAGCGGAACTACCCCCACTTACAATTGTCATGACATCAGCAGAGCCTGCACTTAATTTATTTTTCTCCTTCTATGTCGATTCAATAAACTTATGGAAAATGAGAGATTTTACCTCCAATCAAAGATGTAGATCGACTAAAGGGAATAATCATGAGCTAAGCTTGTTCCTTCTTAAGATATAGCCCTTGACTATATTCTTTCTTCCACTCTTGTGAAGATTCTAAAGTGTTTGCACATATGTAGTCATCATTTTAATCCCATTCAAAGAGATCAACTTGTGCTAGAAAATGTAGGGAGCTAAACTTGAATCAAAATTCTGTGCACAATTGGAGATATATAGAAAGTAGGTTGTATGTTGTTTCCTATTGATATCGAGTAGTGAGTAATTAAGAGTATCTAATCAATTTCATGATTTGTGATATGATCCCATTGCCTAAATTATATGCATGCACGGAGATATATGCAAAATATAAGCCGCCTCCTTGAATTATGTTTGTGTTTTCCGGATGCCCTTTCTAATGGTTAGAATTGAAAAATGGAACAAGCCTCCGTAGAGAATTTTATGTGCTTGCCTCAAAAGGCAGGTTGGTTTTTATTTTTATTTATTTATTTTAGGAAAAGCAAGGACACCTTCCGACCTAGTTTCTATAAAGTTGTTTGGCATTTCTTAGAAACTTCATGCCTCCCTTCAACTTTTTGTCAACTATTGCTTTGCTTCACTTCCGTAAAGTATGCACATGCGAGGGTTTCCTTGGTGCTTCTTTTTACCCTTTTCGAGTGCATTATTGTCCTTCTCAGGTTCGCATGGAAGTACTGTGCCTGATAACGGTTGACACATCAAGCAAGCTACTCTATGCATAGAAATTTTATGGATAATTTCTAAATGTATCATAGGGTGACACATTTACCTCAAATCTTTTTTTTTTCCTGGCATAAAAAACTCTAAATTTTTATGCGACACCATATTTTTGGGATAAATCTGTTACATATATACAAGTTTGAAAATTTTAGTGTCACAAGAAGAAGTTTGGGATAAATAGAATGTGTGAAATAAATATAAATTTGGAATTTTTGATGTCATAAAAAATTTAAGATAAATATATCGCAGTAGGCATTGTTTAGAATTTTTTGTACTAAGGTTTAAAGTTATATTAGCAAAAAAAAAAATAGTACTGAATTAATATATGTATAATAAAATTTATTACTCATTTGATAATTATTTCTCCTAACGTAGGTGGATTTGGTTAGGTGCTGTAGGAATAGTTCTTTAAGATCAATTCCGTGTCCTAGACATTTTTTTTTCTTTAGCAACTATTATTTTGCCGCAAACACTTTTTTGTTCTCGACAAGAAACAATTTGAAAAATTCAATTGTCTAAAATGAAACACCGGAGGGCCCATGCACCGGACATACAGCTGGAAGGCACTCTCAAATCGCTTGGAAGACTTAAAAGTCTTCGAGCTTCCTTTCCTCGCACAGCCACCGACAAACACTTGTTTGAGGGCTAGGGTTTCCGTGTGCAGAGCAGAGGAGGAAGTGACGGTGTGCCACCACTTTTGAAAGTGAAAAACATTTTCTTCACTTAATTTCTCTTATCTCACACTTCTATAAATCCTCACTTCTTTCTCCTATTTCTTTTTATTCTTTTCTTTTTTTTTGTTCGAATTATTTTTTATAGTAGATGAATATTTGGCGACAATGATAGAACAGAGATATGAAATAAGTTTGTCGAGATAAAGGTAAGTTCATATTTGATGGATTTATAGGTCAAGAAAGTGATATACGTCTAAAGTAGTGAAGTCTTAGAAAATATTTTCCTTATCAACATCGGAAAATATTTTCCGTAACATTTTCAGGTTTTTACCAAACACGGAAAATATTGTCATTTTTTGGAAAATGAGCATGGGAAAAATATTTTTTCGGAAATGCCCATTTTTCGCGAAACAAATGAACCCTAAATTTGGGGTTAGGGGTGGGGAGGGAAATAAAAGACAAATTAATTTGGGGGGTGGGGGTGGGAAGAGACGAGGGAAAGAAGGGAGTTAGGGCGGGGGTTGGGGGTGGACCTCACGATGAGACTTTTATTTTAATCGAAAAGATAAATAAATAATATTAAAATGTAATTTCAAAAAATAAAAATATTGAATTTGAATGATGATAAATTTTGGTTATTATAGAAGATTATGGATTTATTTAAATAAGTTGATTCTAATTTCTTAGTTTCATTAATAAATTTTGTCAATTTATTAATATTATTAGTGTAAATTCATTATAGGCTCTTTAATTACCTCCACAAATATTCTACGCGTCTTCCCTAATATATTGCCTTCTAGTGTTAAAAAGTGATATTAATGTGGGGAAAATTACCAACTTAGTATAAAAACTATCATACGGGTGCCAATTTAATTCTAAATGTTTCAATTTTATCAATGTAGTCTTAAACTTGTGTGCAACATTTAGATGTAATTCTTCCGATTAATTATTGATGATGTGGTCCACATAAGATGTCAATTCAAGGAAAGCTGTAGGATGATTGGTCACAATTAGATGTGACGTTAGCAATTTTTTGCGACAATTGACCGGAAAGATTATATTGAAATTTCGTATAAAGGTTTAAAGTTATATTAATAAAATTTAAAAAAATTAGTATTGAATTAATATTTATACAATAAATTTAGTACTCATTTGATAAATATCTCCGCTAACGTAGGTGGATTTGGTTAGGTGCTATAGGAATAGTACTTTAAGATCAATTCCGTGTCCTAGGCATTTTTTTCTTCCTTAGCAACTATTATTTTGCCGCAAATACTTTTTGTTCTCGACAAGAAACAATTTGAGAAAATTCAATTGTCTAAAATTAAACACCGGAGGGCCCATGCACCGTACATACAGCTTGAAGGCACTCTCAGATCGCTTGGAAGACTTAAAAGTCTTCGAGCTTCCTTTCCTCACACAGCCATCGACAAACACTTCTTTGAGGGCTAGGGTTTCCGTGTGCAGAGCAGAGGAGGAGGCCACGATCTTCTGCTCAAACCCAGCGATCAACGTCCCCCGGTCGTCCCGAGCGACTCCGGCAACGAGTTCCTCCGACGAATCGGCTAGCCAGGACCAGGAGCCATCGATATTCATCTTCACGAAGCCCTTTCCCGGCAGCGGTGACCACGAACACGGTACGATTCTCTTCTGACTTGTTCTGGATTTTTCTTGAAGAGTTCGGTTTCATGAAAAGCTTTCTCAGAATGAGTGCGGTGTCCACGATCGAGGACGGATCTGGTCGTCGGGACTGATATACCGATTTGTATTTTTTTGCGTTCCTTCCTGTATAATTGGACCAAAGTCTCCCTGATCAGCTTCTTAACAAGAATAGACAAGTGGATTTATGGGAAGATTGCAGGCTAATCTCAACCTTTCCAAAAATTTGACTTACAAATGATATGGATCATTTGGAGTTTGGATATAATACGGTCATTTGCATAGTTGCTTCTTTTTTGTTATTCTGTAACTGAATTTATATAATAGTCTACGATTTGATGCTTTTCTCTAATCATTGGTAATCTCACTCATGATATATTTACGCGATATGTTTGCGGTTGAGACCTTCAATCAGCCAAGGGCGAAGGCCTATCTTGTTCACCCACGAGGGAGGGAGGGAGAGAGCTGCTAAAGCTAAAGTTTAAAATGGGGAGCTCAGAGGCAGGAACATGGTCAGGAAGCGAGTATCAAGTGTTCTTGAGCTTCAGAGGACCCGACACTCGCCATGGATTTACTGACTGCCTCTACCATGGCTTGACCGATGCTGGCATCTGTGTCTTTCGAGACGATGAAGAGCTCCCTATTGGTGAAAGAATTGATGGAGCGCTCCCGAGAGCGATCGACAACTCTAGGATCTACATCCCCATCTTCTCTCAAACTTACGCTTCGAGCCAATGGTGTCTCCGCGAGCTCACACAGATTGTGGAGAACGCTTCCAAGTCCAGTGGGCATAAAGAGATCCTGCCTATTTTCTTTGATGTGGAACCCGGCGATGTTAAGCTGAAAACTCCATTGTATCGTGATGCCATACTCAACTTGGAGCGCAAGAAGAACTTGAGCACTGATCAAGTAGATTCCTGGAGAGAGGCTTTGAAGAAGGTTGATGCAATAAAGGGTTGGGAAGCCAAGAAATACAAAGGGTGAGCTAGCTGCATTCTAAGATCCTTAATATTTTGTCCTGGTTGCAAAGACTAAGTAAATAATTAATAGAGAGAAGGAACGTATTATATGCGGGTAGGAGGAGAGAATTCAAAACGTAAAAATCATGCTAGAGCTACTAAAATTTTTAGTGTTCTTGATTTCATTGAGGCGCTATCATATGTCTATTTCTAATGAAGAAATAAAAATTGAAATGAAAAGCTCATTTTTTCCCTTTTTTTTATGGTCTATATAAATTATGTTCCCTTTTTCACCTCTGTCATTTAGTGAGCAACTCTTAGTAAAATTCTGATGCTTCTAGAACTACTACGCAAAACTTAATAATATAGATATATCACCATAATTGAGATGGGACTTCCACTAGCAATACTAAATGGTATGCGTGTAAAACAATGTGAAACTGCTGGGAAAAAGGCATTTTATATAATGGGTGACAAAGTGGAATGATTGAGTAACATGAACGTTCCTGTCTAATAATTTGATCTTTCAATTAATACATCAGACATTTCTCCTCTTGAACATATAATGTCCCACTTCTAGGGTTGTCACATGAATATAACTCATAAATGGTAATTTGTGATGCATAAATAGCTGTACATTCATCTTGCAAAAACAACATTAACATAATTTGAAGATTGCTAATCCCATGGTTGGGATCAAGTCAATTTTTGTCATGACACAATGCAACACGTGGCACCTAGCAATGTGAATGAAAAGCGCTTTTGAAAGTGATGTGGATTCATATTTTTTATGGTACATAGAATTAACTAGAAAAATCAAATCCGAAATCCTTCGGGATCAATTCCATCATTCTCGTTAAAATGTTTGTTTTATGCATGCTCGGTGTTATTTTGGAATTTTACAAGATCAAGTACACATAAGGTTTGCACGACACATCAAATGACAAATGTTAAGTTATCAAAAGCGATAACTAATAAAACCTTACATTCAATACAAAATTTGAGAAGAAATGTCTTGATTGTTGATGTCTCATTAGTTATTGAATTATTGCGCAGTTAAGCTAGGAAACAAACAAAATAAACAGGAGATTCCATCGAAGTCTGATGGAATTGTATCATGAATGAAATTTAAAAATCAGATTATTTTTTTTATTCCCTGCAATTTTCCCCTATTTAAATGGTTTTCCTTCAAGACAACCAAGGGGAACTCATTAAGTTGGTCGTTGAGGAGGTTGTGAAGAAGTTAAAGACAAAGCAAAAGTCTGTGACTGAACATTTAATTGGAATTGATGATCGAGTGGTAGCAGTAAAAGATTTGTTAGACATAGACTCTGGAGGTGGGCGGCTCATTCAAATTCATGGCATGGGGGGTATCGGTAAAACAACCCTTGCCAAGGTCGTGTTCAATGAACTTTCTACCCACTTTGGAAAGTGTTGCTACTTTCTTGAAGATGTTCGAGAAAAGTTGTCAAGAACTGATGGCTTGGTTGGATTGCAAAAGAAGTTACTATCTGAAATAGGAAATGCCGCAGGAACAGGAAGCATTGATGCAACTGACAATGGAATGAAGAGGATTGAAGAAACACTTCGCCGTAAGAAGGTCTTAATTGTACTGGATGATGTTGATAAGAGTGAACAAGTGGAGAAATTAGTAGGAAAAGGTCCTTTGTTTTCAGGTTCTATAGTACTGATTACTACTAGAAACGAGAATGTTTTGCAAATCAGTGGACCAAAGTACGAAATTTTAAAATATGAAATGAAGGTGATGAGTAGTGATCATGCTTTTCAGCTCTTCAGTAGACATGCATTTAATAGCGACTCTCCTCCAGATGATGACTGTGGTATTTCAAAGAAAATTGTATTTGCTACAGAAAGACTTCCTTTGACTATTGAAGTAATTGGTTCGATATTGCACAATGAAAAAAAAGAACTATGGAAAGAAACATTGGACAAGTTAAGCAAAACACTTCCAGAAGGTGTTTATGATAAGTTGAAGATTAGCTATGATGCATTGACTTTTCAGGAACAGCAAATTTTTCTAGATATCGCATGTTTTTTCATTGGTAAGGAAAAGACAAATGCAATTTATATGTGGAATGATTGTGGACTTTCCCCAATTAGAGGAATTGAGGTCCTCAAAAGGATGTCCTTGATAAAGATTGGAAAGGGCGATGGGTTTTTGATGCACGATCAGCTCCGAGATCTCGGAAGGGGAATTGTTTGTAATGAAAATCCGATGAATCCTGAAGAGCGTAGTAGGTTATGGATTGAGGATGAATTCCTCGATACAATAAAGACAAAAAAGGTGGAGCACTTCATGAGAGAACTGATGGATTCTCCTTTTTCTTCTTTTAATTGATACTTCTCCTCGATAAAATAGAATGCTGAATACTACTCGTTTCTTGCTCTCATTTGCAGCTAAAGAACGTTGAAGCAATGGAACTAAAGTTGTATCATGCGAAAGTATCTATCAAAAGTGAAGAGATTGGAAGGTTTGAAAAGCTGAGGTTCCTTTCACTTAGTGGAGGAACCTTTGTTGGTGATCTAATGGATTGTTTTCCCAAATTAAGATGGATCTATTGGAGTGCTTTTGGTTTAAAGTGTGAGTTGACCAATATGTGCTTAAAGAAAGTAGTTGTCCTTCAATTTTCAAGCATTGCCGGTTTAGACGATGTGAAATTAGGGAGCCTAATAAAGGTGCGTCATATGCTTATTTCTATTCTTTGTCCTTGAAAGCAACATTTGAACTGTTCCTCCATTGGATAATACATTCACTTTTTACAGGAGGCAAGAAAATTGAAAGTTCTTAGTCTTTTTGAGTGTCATGACATAACCAGAACACCAGACTTATCAAAAAGCTCAAATTTAGAGAGGCTTACTTTTTGGACTTGCAGTGGTTTAAGTAAGATTGATGGCTCTATTGGGAAGTCAAAGCATCTGATAGAGTTAACGCTTGATGGGTGCCCTTTGCTTGGTTTGCCTGAAGAAATCAGGGACCTACAAAATCTAAATCTAGAGCGCTTCACTTTAAAGGGGTATTATCAAATGAAAGAACTACCGGATTCCATATTTAAGTGTAAATCATTACGGCAGTTGGAGCTTTCAAGTCTAGGATCCACAAGTTTAGGGTGTCGGTGTACTGCCAATTTGAAAGGTCAACTTCCTTCTGAAATTGGCTTACTTTCGCGGTTGCAAAGATTGGTTGTAAGAGATTTATATGAAATTAGAGAGTTGCCGGCACTCCCAATAAGTTTAACGCATATGGAATTGTCATCTATGTCATTCCAAGTTGTCCCAGACCTCTCGAACTTGACTAATTTGGTTGAGTTGGACCTATGCGACGGTTCTGAATATGACGGCTTTGAATATGGCAAACAAGATATAATTCTCACCGGTGAGTTAAGGTGGGTCAGGAGGTTATCCAAACTGAAACGGTTGAGATTGTGTCTCCTCCATGTCCCTGCTCCCATTGAGTTGGCTTCCCTTCCTCGGCTTAGCCGACTCCATTTGTCTGGACTGAACTTGCAACCCTTCACACAAGTTCCCTCTTCTCTATTAGCGCTAACCCTTAAAAAATTCAATTCAATCGCATTACTCTCCTCCAACTTAAAGAATTTGTCATGTTTAAGTCTCATTTGCTCTCAAATGGAAGAGATTATGCTCGATGGGCTTCAGCTTCCAAATTTAATGAACCTTAATGTTGGTAAATGTAGACCCCTCCAGAGGTTCATGCTATCCGGCATGAAGATGCTGAAAGAGGTCGCCGTGTCGGAGTGCCCAAAACTAGATGAGATCCACATCGCTGGGGTGTTGGAGTCGTTGGAGATATTGGATATCAGAGGGTGCAAGTCCTTCAGAAGGTTCATGTACGTTGACATACATGGGAAATCTTCTCATATATCTTCACTGATCCTTGAATCGAAAGTCTTCAATAAGTTGCAGCGTCTCTGGATACAAAGTTGCAATAAGATACGCGGTATTCAACTCGTTGGTATGTCTGAATGGCTGGAAGACTTGACAATTTCGGGTCATCATTTGCAAAGTCTGAGTGGTTTGTCAAACTTAAAGAACCTCAAGACCTTGCGCATAAATTATTGCCATGAGCTACGGATTATCGAGGGCCTCGACAAGTTAAAGTTTTTGAACGAATTGGCACTTGATGACTGCAAGTCGTTGGAAAGTTTGATTGATGTATCGACCACCGAATTGCCAAATGATTGCCGCATACATATCCACCGGTCCCCGAAAATACTTGGGGTCAAGCAAGAATTCGCAGGCTCCGTCCAGAGTTTCAAGCGTTATAAGGTGAGTAAGAAAACCATCCACAAACATGAACAACTATAGGCAAATTTATAATAATTGTAGAAAATTTAAAAAAAAAAAACATACAAACATGAATTAAACTCAGTCTCACTTACTTTAAAAACAAGTAGACGCATGTGATGTTTTCTCTCTTCCTTTTTTTTTTTTTTCTTTTTAACCTTTTTTTCTGTTTATGAGAAAGTTACATAGTCGCGGTAAGAGAAGTTTAGTTTTTATCACAAATATCGAATAAACTTCATTTTGTAGGATATATATATTGAGCACAAAAATCTCCTAGACTTCTATTGGTAAGAGATTGTTCTTCCTTGAGCTGTCTTTGTAATTTGATTGTATTACACATTTATGTTCCTTATTTGTAAACGTAAGAGACTATTTCTACATAAGAAAGAAGATCGTAAGGAATTTGGCCCGTATTCTTCTCTAATTCTATCTCTAACTTGGTCACCTATTATTTGGGGTAAACCAGCTAAGAATTTTTCTTTCCAAAAAGGTTGATTGCAGTCAGGTCTAATAAGAACCATTTGAAGGAAGAGTTTTTTATATTCTCTAAATTTCCTTAAGGATTTGCAGCGCATATTGGATAAGAGATCTTTGTTCCTATCTCTAATATGTGAAGGGTCTCCTATAAAGTGTTGTGAAATTGAATAAATAAGAGTATTCACCACATCTTGGATGAGATGTCCTTGATCATTATCCATGCTTTGGCCAAAGTCATCGATTTTATAGGCAGTTAAAATTTGTATTCTTTATTCATCGGTCAAATAATTATCCCACCAACCTTTTAGTTGTCCAGTAAATCCGGCTACTAAAAGATTAGCAACAACATGATCAGAAACATCTTGCTATGTTTTGTAAGCATTGGCAAGCATTACCATGTTATTTAAAATATTCATGATATTACTTTCGGCAACACTATCTATATTCCATTCATAAATGGCATTTGGAGAGTATTTAT
Organism: Eucalyptus globulus; assembly: GCA_014182545.1. NCBI lineage: Eukaryota > Viridiplantae > Streptophyta > Magnoliopsida > Myrtales > Myrtaceae > Eucalyptus > Eucalyptus globulus. The sequence continues at coordinate 11,889,216 of CM024725.1, read as the reverse complement.
TATGTATTTTTTGTGATGATTCTTCTTGGGCGATGTCTGGTAGGGTAGCTCTACTATAATAGAGTTTTTGAGGTTGTCTCCAATTAAGTCTGTTTACCTCAGTGACTGATTCATTATCAGAGTCACTAGAGGGTTTAGTCAAGGTACTAATGGTAGGTTGGTATGGGGTGTCGTTAATAATTAGTCCTTGGAATTTAGGTGTCTAGTATAAGTGTAGGTTCTATTTTTGATTTTCCTAAAAGCTTTTCTTTTCTTCTAGGGCCTTAGCAAACTCAGGACTAAGATTTTTTGGAAATGCAAAAGCCTTAAAAATGGATTTTTTGAGTGTCGACTTGTGGTGTGATGAGTTAAGTAGGATTTTGGATGGTGGATTCTATTCTATTCAACTGTTTTCCTATGGTCACTAAATGTTGATTTGTACAATTGTTTTGTTCAATGACTTTATGAGTGTAAAGAGAGTCTCCTTTGTCTGGAAGTCTAAAAGGAGTAGCTATTACCTCACTATTTCAATGTTGTATTTTTATGTTCCTAAGAGGTGGATGATTGGATTCTATGGTTTCACTATTATCAAGTTTTCACTTATAATGATGATTTAAAACAACTATTTCTTTTGGTTCGAGGAATTGTTCTTCTAACCAATCAAAGAAAAATATATGGACTTCATATTCATATATGTAATCGTAATATTTTTGCTTGATGTCTTTTGCTTTATCAGCAAAGGTTTTGAAGAACCATTCTCTAATTTGTCTGTTGCTTTCAGAATTAAATTCTTTATTAAGGAATGCCTTGTTTGGTTCAAACTGTTTTTCCAAAATATTAAGCTCAGCATCTATCATCTGTGAATAAGTAGGAGAATGATGAGGAGAATCTGTATTTTCTAGAATTGGTTTAGGCTGGTTTTGTTGGAAACTGGCCTGATCTATTATCTAAACCACTAATTTCTAATTCAGGGGGTGTCTCATGATTATTTCTATTGGTAGTAGGAGGTAGGGGTGAGCACGGTTCCCGGGTAACCGGGAACCGGGAACCGAACCGGAGGAGGTTCTGGTTCGGTTCCCGGTTCTAAAGAGACCGGTTCCATTTTTCAGGGAACCGGGAACCGAACCGGAACCGGAACCGGTCATAATTCCAAAAAAAAAAAAAAAACCCTAACTTTTCCCCCGCAAGATTTCCCCCTCGCGGATTCTTCCCCCTTTCCCTTTCTTCTCTCTCTCTCTCTCTTCCCTTTCCCCTCTCTCGGCCGAAACCCTACCCCTTCTTCTTCTTCTTCTTTTTCTTCTTCCTCCTCCTCTTGCCGCCGCCGCCGCTTAACCCACCACCACACCGCCGCCCCACGCCCTACTCACCACCACCTCTTGGCCACCGAACCACTACCACCCACCCCTCGTCCGACAAGCCATCTCGCCGTCCGACAAGCCAGTCGCCGAGGCCACTTGCCCGAACCCTCGCCGCTCGACGCCAGTCTCTCTCGTGCTCTACCCGTCGCCGAGGCCGCTCGCCCAAACCCTCGCCGCTCGACGCGCGTCTCTCTCGTGCTATGCCCGTCGCCGAGGCCGCTCGCCCGAACCCTCGCCGCTCGACGCCAGTCTCTCCCGTTCTCTGCCCGTCGCTGAGGTCGCTTTGCCCGTCGCCAACGCCTCTTGCCCTCGAGGCCGTCGCCGGACGCCGCAGGCCACGCCGCCGCCACTCGACGCCAGTCGCTGGACTCGTTTATCACGAAGCCTAAGGGTCCCCCGTTCGAAACATTGCGATTTGCCTTCTCTTGAATTCGGCATTTGCCGGGATCAATCAAGGTACGGTCCTCATCTAATCTCGCTTTCCGTCGATCTTAAGGCGACGCTTTTAGCGCGCGTCGATGTCGTTCTTCTTGTTGATGATAATGGAGGCGTGCTGAGGATGAATGTTCTGTTCTTGTTGATGATAATGGAGGCGTGCTGGGGATGAATGTTCTGTTCTTGGTGTATGTTGTTCTTCTTGTTAATGATAATGGAGGCGTGCTGAGGATGAATGTTTTGTTCTTGGTGAATGTGATCTGGGTGCTTTGTGTGCACGGTGCTTTGTGATCTGGGTGCTTTGGAGTGAATATTCACCATGTTGAAAGTTGCTGGCGAGTGTAGATTTGATGCTAAAGAAATCAAGGACCAAATTGATGTTTTGCTGAAGTAAATTAGAACATTCTGGTGCTGTGTTTTGAATCTTTTATTCAAACATGTTTCAACTTTACTCCAGTTACTTGATCTGCTGTCGAATGTCGTTCCTACATAGCATGGTAAATGTCTATATTATTATATGCACACTCTATTTATAATCTACATTCTTCGCAACCACTAAAGTCCCGTTGATCTTGCAGAGACAGAACACATTTTCACTGCTAGAGAGAGCGATTGGGGTTTCACATCCTTTATTCTTACCTGTTGCTCGGTTATTTACCATGACTTTGACCATTGGTTCAGCTTTGCATGTTAATTATCATGGTTGAAGTTTATGGTAAGGATTCTTTCCTGACTGAAGTTTTTTCACATTTCAGGAAACTATCTGTGTTAAGAGATAACTTCAGCACCTCTAAGATGAAGTTCTTGAAATTTGACACCAATGGCTTTGAGAAGATGTTATTCAGCGCCTTTGCATGTCAAAGGAGACAAAGATTGTGCTTACATCATTCTACCGCCCCAATCTACGTTTTTCTGAGTTTGTTGTTTTCTTTTGTTCTAAGGATTGGATTAGGTTTTTTTGTGTTCATAGGGATATTTAAGTGCTTGAAAACAGAAATATGCACCAGCATGATTTTTGGTAGATTTACTCCTAATATGAACTCTTTGTTAACAGGTTAAGCATAGCAGAGAACTTCTTCATGGACTTACAAAAAGGATTTCCATGTTTTGATAAAAACATATGGTTTGAGAAGAAAGATCGGTGACAGCCAGCATATCCGATAATTCAAATTTAAAAATGAAGAAAAAAAAAAGAACCTGTTGGAACCTGGAACCGACCCTGGAACCTGTGACCGGGTAGGTTCCGGGTTCTTGCTTCGATGGGTAGGTTCCAGGTTTCAAATTTTTGGAACTCGTACTCGGGGTAGGTTCCGGGTTCCAAACGGAACCGAACCGGAACCTGGAACCGCTCACCCCTAGTAGGAGGTAAACGTGTTGTTTCTCTTATGGAATTATCTCTGTGCGTACTTGGGGAAATAGTAATTATAGGTGGAAAATTGGGATTTAGATCTACTGATCTTGAATAGGAAGAATGAAATGAAGGACTAGATCTTGAATCAAAAGATCTTCTAAGAAACCTGATCATGACCCTTCCTTCTGGATGTTGAATAACATTAGTCGGACTAGTATTTTGAACAACTTGTTGCTGAATTTGGTTTTCTAATTCTCATTGTTCAGGTAGAGTGACTTGATTCCAATTAATAGACGTAGGAATCGTTATATTAGCTCTAGAAATGTCAGTTTGGAGGAGAAGTGTGTTTCCTCGAGGACTATGTTTAAAAGCATTTTCTCGAAAGGCGGAGGCCATGGCTTTGTAATGGATTCTATAGACAAGAGCTAAAGAAATGAATCCATCTGTTACTTTGTAATTATGGGTTTTTATTTGGAGTGTGAGGGCTTTAAGAATGTTCTTATCCTTGAGGGATACTGAGAAATTGGGATAACAATAAAAATGTATAGGTCATTTGCAGAGACTTGTCTCCACGGTACCGAGAATAGATTCATCATAGTTTAAGAGACGTGAATCTTGTAAAACTAAGAGAATGGATATATTAAGACCTTATTTTTTAAGAGGTTTGATTCCTACTTGAACTAATCCTATATGAATATAATTGTATTTTTGCTTATGCTTCTTGATAGACTCTTGATTCAAAAGGTGTATTTTTTCGTAAGAATTGGAAAGAGGAATATCTCTTTCTTCGGTGGCTATGACATAGTCTGATTTTTTGAAAAATTTCAATTTTGATTGTTTGTATATTTCTTTGAACTGTATTCTAGGAATCTCCTAATTTTCTATAGATTTGTTAAAATCTTCTATCATTACTTCTTCTCTATGTATAGGACTTGGATCTGAGTCCATTTGTGATAGAGAACTAGAGGAAGATGTAGATGTTCTAAGTAAGCTCATACTTAAAATCGAAACTATTCATTCTTCAGAACTGTTACAGAGCTAAACCAATGGTCTAATAGCCAGTCGGGGACTTACGGTCCTGGACCACTCTGTAGAAACAAGAAGGATGCCAACGAATATCTTTCGATCCGTGAGTATGGTTTTACAAAGACTATCTATACATTTCCGCTGGCTCTGATACCATAAAGGGGTTAGGATCGGAGTACTATATAAACAAAGAAACAAAGAAACAAAAAAGTATATATATATTTATAATGTTTTCTCGTTTTATAAGAAATGAATGGTTTTACTTAGCATTTTTTTCTTGGTAAATATTCTTCACTTTTTTGTCCATTTCTTACTTAATACTAGTTATTATGTGATGACTTTTGTGAGTTACGATATTTACAATGAAAATAGAACATTAAAGGAATAAATGCACCAAAAGTCTTAAAACTTATAAAAACTGTAATCGAGTCATACAACTTGGTAATTTGTTATGATCAAGTCCTATTAATTTCATCTAATTTGACTAGCGGAAAATATTATCTACGTATTTTTTATTCATTTTTCCACAGAGCTTAAAAACGATTTGCATGCAAAATCGTCCGTCCTTTTAAGGTTTCCCCCAAATTTCCAAGCCCTAATTTTCTTCTCGAGTTCTCGTCACATCTTCATCAGTTTTTCTCGTCCATAGTGTACTTCTTGTTCATGGAGTCCGCTTCTCATTCATCGATCCTCCTCTTCTTCATCTGAGTGTCCTTTTTCTTCTTCGCCAAATCCCCAAATTTCCTCTTCGTTCGAGCGCGACGACGTCGAGTCCTTGCGCAAGAGCTTGATGAGGCCAATGGCGATGTCGGGTCCTCTTCGTCCAAAGCCGGGCGGCGTGAATGAGGGTGTTATAAGCCACTACATCGAGCTTAATCTCCTTTCTTGTACTCTGCTTTCATTCCGAAGGAGGTATGGGAACTCATTTGAGTTGTTTTCTCTTGTGGATTGAATAGGTCTGAAGTTTGGGAATGATGTCAATGGGTATATGCCCAAACGCAGGATGTTGTTGCGATCTTACTAATCTTAGCAAAATAAGAGATAGGATTGTCCAAAACAAAACAGAAAAAGGACACAGATTGTTCGCATGATTTTGTTTCGGTTGATTAAGGCGGGAGCAACTATATTTAATGCTCAATTTCACGGTTCTCTGCTTCGGAAACATGCTAAAAAGATTGGGGATTTGGCTTGAATATCATGCATAACGCCCATGAAAATTTCCTGAAAATTCATTTCCAAATTATTATGAAACCATCTTTTGGCCCGTGGAGTCAAAATAAAGGTGTCATCTTTACTTAAAAGTACTATTTGTTCACTTAGAATCTCCAGAATATCCAATGAATGTATGATTTCTTTAATATTGTATTAGGGATATTTTCAATTTAGAGCTTGAACTAGCCTACATAATTTGACAATCCAAAGTACTATCTATTTTTCTGAGATGCTGAAGCTTTTGCTGGTACAGGACCATTCATTCTATGGGTTAAAAAAACATGTTTTCAGCATTACAATCATTAGCATTAGATGGCGACTTAGGGAAGACGGTATTCATTTTTCTTCTTCCATGTTGCCAAATTTGTTGCTTGGAGCCCTTCAAGCAATGAAACAAAAACCTGGATAAAACGTGTTTGTTTTTGAGTCTTAAAATTGGTCTAGTCAGTTCTTTGTCAAATCGAATTTGAGTAGGACCAACATGTGGTAATTAGGTGTCCTTCCTCTGGTGAGGCCACAAAAATGGTGATATACAATGCCCTTGGTTTGTTAATGTCTCCGGTTTTTGTAGGAGGAAGAGAGTACACCGACTGCATCAACAGACCTATCGATGTTTTGGCACCCATCGTTGGTTTCGTGTGCAGAGAGCAGCGGACAAGAACAAATGCGCGTACCAGGAAAGACGGAGGAACTCCTGACTCCATTTGAGGTAAATTCCTGTCGGTAGACTAGCCATATGCCTGAAGTTTGAACACTTGGTTTGGTTGCATTCGGTTTGGTAGCATTCAGTGTTGACTGTACTGAAGTTTAAGTACCTGGTTTATTAGTATTCCTCCTTACGGCGAAGATGGTGGAATATACTTGGTTTATCAGTGGGGACTGCACTGAACTTTAAATAATTGGTTTATCAGAGGTCACCAGGGTTTCTGTTGCTTGAAGACCAGAGAGAACTTTTTTTATCACAGATATTTGGAAAAATTTCATATCGTAGGAGATATATATAAAGAATAGCTTAGAGCCTATTATTTAAAATGTTTTCTCGTTTTATATTCACACGAATGTTTTTACTTGGCATATTTTCTATGTAATATATTCCACTTTTTTTGTCCATTTCTTACTTAATACCGATCATTATGAAGATGAGCTCCACGATTTGCAATATTTACAGTGAAAATAGAACGTTAAAGGGATAAGTGCACCATAAGTTTTAGAATTGGTCAAGAAAATGCAATCGAGTACTAAAATTTGTCAATTTGGTGCAATTGAGTCCTTTTGTTAACACTGTTCAATTTGGCTAATGGAAATGCTGACGGTGCATTTTTTTTATTCATTTCACTCTCCTACGTGGTGTAGAACTTAAAAGAAAAGGTTTGTGTGCAAAAATGTCTCTATCTTTCCAAGCCCTAACTGGGTTTTCTTCTCCAGTTTTCTTCACTTCTCCTAATTTATGGAGTTTTCTCCTCAAGTTCTCCTTACCTCTTCATCGGCCTTTCTCGTCCATGTCTCCATGGTGTACTTCTTGTACATGGAGTTTGCTTCTTGTTCATCAATCCTTCAATTGTTCGTCTGAGCATCCTCCTTCTTCGTCAAGTCCCCAAATTTCCTCTTTGTTCAAGCATGACAATGTTGAGTCCTTGTGCAAGAGCTCTATGAGGCTGACGGCGACATCGGGTCCTCTTTGTCCTAGCCCGACGGTGTGAACAAAGGTGTTACAGGCCACTATATCAGACTTAATTCCGTTTTCTTGTATTTTGCTTTCGTCCCAATGGAGGTATCTGAACTCATTTGAGGTGTTTTCTCTTGTGGATTGAATAGGTCTGAAGTTTGGGAGTGATGTCAATGAGTATATGCACAAACACAGGAAGTTCTTGTGATCTTACTAGTCGTAGCAAAATAAGAGATAGGATTGTCCAAAACAAAACAGAAAAAGGACACAGGTTGTTCCCATGATTTTGTTTGGGTTGATTAAGGCGGGAGCAACCATATTTAATGCTTAATTTCGCGGTTCTCTGCTTGGGAAACATGCTGGAAAAAATTGGGGATTTGGCTTGATTATCATGCATGCCGCCCCTTCGAAATTGTCTGAAAATATCAATTTCAAATTATTATGAATCTGTCTTTTGGACTGGGGAGTCAAAATAAAGGTGTCATCTTTACTTAAAGTGCTATCTGTACACTTAGAATCTCCAGAATATCCAATAAACGTATGATTTCTTTAATATTGTATTTGGGATATTTTCAATTTAGAGCTTGAACTAGCCTACATAATTTGACGATCCAAAGTGCTATCTATTTTTGGAGTGCCGATTTTCAAGGACAATCTGGTCTGAGGTGCTGAAGCTTTTACTGGTATAGCGCCATTGGTGCTATGGGTTAAAAAAGCAAGTTTTCAGCGTTACAATCATCAGCATTAGATGGAGACTTAGGGAAGACGGTATTTGTTTTCTTCTTTCATGTTGTCAAATTTGTTGCTTGGAGCCCTTCGGGCAATGAAACAAAAACCTGGATAAAATGCGTTTGTTTGTGAGTCTTAAAATTGGTCTCGTCAGTTCTTTGTCAAATCAAATATGAGTAGGGCCAACATGTGGTAATTAGGTGTCCTTCCTGTAGTGAGGCCACGAAAATGGTGATATACGATGCCCGGGGTTTGTTAATGTCTCCCATTTTTGCAGGAGAAAGAGTGTGCCAGCTGCATCAATAGACCCACTGATGGTTTCACGTGCAGAAAGCAGCGCACAAGCACAAATGCGCGCACCAGGAAAGATGGAGCAACTCCTGGCTCCATTGAGGTAAATTCCTATCGGTAGACTAGCCATATGCCTGAAGTTTGAACACTTGGTTTGGTTGTATTTGGTGGGGACTGTACTGAAGTTTAAATACTTGGTTGCATTTGGCGCATTTTTTTTTTTTTTTTTTTTTTTTAAATTTCACTCTCCTACATGGTGTAGAGCTTAAAAGAAAAGATTTGTGTGCAAAAATGTCTCCATTTAAGGTTTGCTCCAAATTTCCAAGACCTAACTGAGTTTTCTTCTCCAGTTTTCTTCACTTCTCCTAATTCGTGGAGTTTTCTTCTCAAGTGCTCCTCACCTCTTCATTGGTCTTTCTCGTCCATGCCTCCATGGTGTACTTCTTGTTTGTGGAGTCTGCTTCTTGTTCATTGATCCTCCTATTCTTCGTCTAAGTGTCCTTCTTCGTCAAGTCCCCAAATTTCCTCTTTGTTTGAGCGCGATGTCGTCGAGTCCTTGCGCAAGCTCTATGAGGCTGACGGCAACGTCAAGTCCTCTTCATCCTAGTCCAATGGCTTGAACAGAGGTTTTAAAAACCACTATATGAGGCTTAATCCCCTTTTCTTGTATTTTGCTTTTGTCCGATGGAGGTTTGTGAACTCATTTGAGGTGTTTTCTCTTGTGGATTAAATAGGTCTGAAGTTTGGGAGTGATGTCAATGAGTATATGCACAAACATGGGAAGTTCTTGCGATCTTAGTAGTCTCAGCAAAAGAAGAGATAGGATTGTCCAAAACAAAATAGAAAAAGAACACAGATTCTTCGCATGATTTTGTGGGTTAATTAAGGTGGTAACAACTATATTTAATGCCTTTACCAAAAAAAAACAACTATATTTAATGCTCAATTTTGCAGTTCTCTGCTTTGGAAACATGCTTAAAAAAATTGGGATTTGGCTTGATTATCTTGCATGCAGCCCCTCCGAAATTTTCTGAAAAATCAAATTGAAATTATTATGAATCCATCTTTTGGACCGGGGAGTCAAAATAAAGGTGCCATCTTTACTTAAAGTGCTATTTGTTCAGTTAGAATCTCCAGAATATCCAATGAATATATGGTTTCTTTAATATTGTATTTGGGATATTTTCAATTTAGAGCTTGAACTGGCCTACATAATTTGACAATCCAAAGTGATATCTATTTTTGGAGTGCCGATTTTCAAGGACAATCTGGTCCAAGGTGCTGAAGCTTTTACTGGTACAGCACCGTTCGTGTTATGGGTTAAAAAAAAAAAAAAGCTTGTTTTCAATGTTACAATCATCAGCATTAGATGGCGACTTAGGGAAGACGGTATTCGTTTTTCTTCTTTCATGTTGCCAAATTTGTTGCTTGGAGCCCTTTGGGCAATGAAACAAAAACCTGGATAAAATGCGTTTGTTTGCGAGTCTTAAAATTGGTCTAGTTAGTTCTTTGTCAAATCGGATTTGAGTAGGGCCAACATGTGGTAATTAGGTGTATTTCCTCTGGTGAGGCCACAAAAATGGTGACATACAATGCCCAAGGTTTGTTAATGTCTCCGGTTTTTGTAGGAGGAAGAGAGTGCGCCGACTGCATCAGCAGACCTATCGATGTTTTGGCACCCATTGTTGGGTGCAGAGAGCAGCGCACAAAAACAAATGGACGTACCAGGAAAGACGGGGGAAATCCTGACTCCATTTGAGGTAAATTCGCATCGGTAGACTAGCCATATGCCTGAAGTTTGAACACTTGGTTTGGTTGCATTTGGTGTTGACTGTACTGAAGTTTAAGTACCCGGTTTATTAGTATTCCTCCTGATGGCGAAGATGGTGGAATATACTTGGTTTATCAGTGGCGACTGCACTAAACTTTAAATACTTGGTTTATCAGAGGTCACCAGGGTTTCTGTTGCTTGAAGATGAGAGAGAACTTCAGTTTTTATCACAGATATTTGGAAAAATTTCATATCGTAGGAGATATATATATATAAAGAATAGCTTAGAGCCTATTATTTAAAATATTTTTTTGTTTTATGTGAAACGAATGGTTTTACTTGGCATATTTTCTACATAATGTATTCCACTTTTTTTGCCCATTTCTTACTTAATACCAATCATTGTGAAGCTGAATTCTGTGATTTGCAATATTTACAGTGAAGATAGAATGTTAAAGGGATAAGTGCACCATAAGTTCTAGAACTGGTCAAGAAAGTGCAATTCAGTACTAAAACTGGTCAATTTGGTGCAACTGAGTCCTTTTGTTAACTCCATTCAATTTGGCTAATGGAAAATGCTGACGGCTCATTTTTATTCATTTCACACTCCTACGCAGTGTAGAGCTTAAAAGAAAAGGTTTGTGTGCAAAAATGTCTCTGTTTAAGGTTTGCCCTAAGTTTCCAAGCCCTAACAGAGTTTTCTTCTCCAGTTTTCTTCACTTCTACTAATTCATGGAGTTTTCTTCTCGAGTTCTCACCTATTCATCGGTCTTTTTGATCCATGCCTCCATGGTTTAATTCTTGTTTGTCGAGTCTGCTTCTTGTTCATCAATCCTCCTATTCTTCATCTGAGTGTCCTTCTTCGTCAAGTCCCCAAACTTCCTCTTTGTTTGAGTGCGATGACATTGAGTCCTCGCGCAAGAGCTCTATGAGGTTGATGGCAATGTCGGGTCCTCTTCGTCCTAGCCCGATGATGTGAATGAAGGTGTTAAGCTACTACATCAGGCTTAATCCCCTTTTCTTGTATTTCTTTCGTCCCGATGGAGGTATGTGAACTCATTTGAGGTGTTTTCTCTTGTGGATTGAATAGGTCTGAAGTTTGGGAGTGATGTCAATGAGTATATGCACAAACACAGGAAGTTCTTGCGATCTTATTAGTCTTAGCAAAATAAGAGATGAGATCGTCCAAAACAAAACCGGAAAAGGACACAGATTACTCGCATGATTTTGTTTGGGTTGATTAAGGTGGGAGCAACTAATATTTAATGCTCAATTTTGTGGTTATCTGCTTTGGAAACATGCTAGAAAAAATCGGGGATTTGGCTTGATTATCATGCATGCCGCCCCTTCGAAATTTTCTGAAAAGTCAATTTCAAATTATTATGAATCTGTCTTTTGGACTGGGGTGTCAACATAAAGGTGTCATCTTTACTTACAAGTGCTATTTGTTCACTTAGAATCTTCAGAATATCCAATGAATGTGCGATTTCTTTAATATTGTATTTGGGATATTTTCAATTTAGAGCTTGAACTAGCCTACAAAATTTGATGATCCAAGGTGCTATCTATTTTTGGAGTGCCAATTTTCAAGGACAATCTGTTCTGAGGTGCTGAAGCTTTTAGTGGCACAGCACCGTTCAAGCTATGGGTTAAAAAAGCATATTTGCAGTGTTACAATCATCAGCATTAGATGGCGACTTAGGGAAGACGGTACTCCTTTTTCTTCTTCCATGTTGCCAAATTTGTTGTTTGGAGCCCTTCAGGCAATGAAACAAAAACCTGGATAAAATGCGTTTGTTTGTGAATCTTAAAATTGGTGTAGTCATTTCTTTGTCAAATTGAATTTGAGTAGGGCCAACATGTGGTAATTAGGTGTCCTTCCTCTGGTGAGGCCACGAAAATGGCGAAATACAATGCCCTGGGTTTGTTAATGTCTCCTATTTTTGCAGGAGGAAGAGAGTGTGCTGGCTGCATTAACAGACCTGTCGATGTTTTGGCACCCATCATTGGTTTTGCATGCAGAGAGCAGCGCACAAGAACAAATGTGTGTACCAGGAAAGATGGAGGAACTCCTGGCTCCATTTGAGGTAAATTCCCATCGGTAGACTAGCCATATGCCTGAAGTTTGAACACTTGGTTTGGTTGCATTTGGTGCAGACTGTACTGAAGTTCAAATACTTGGTTTATTAGTATTAGACAGCAAAGATGGTGGAATATTCTTGGTTTATCAGTGGGGACTGTACTGAAGTTTATACACTTGGTTTATCAGAGGTCACTGGGGTTTCTGTTGCTTGAAGATCAGGAGAAGAAGAAGAAGATCATGATGCAGGCACACGAGCAGCAGGCCTTGCAACAGGCCCAGCGGCAGTGGCAGCAGCAGCAGCTGCTGATCCTGCAGAGCTCGTCAGGGAACTTGAGCTTCAGCAGCAACATGTTGCCATTGAGGGAAGACGAGGAGATGTTGAGGGCTGCTTTGTCCACTTTCAGGGCCAAGGAGGAGGAGATCTAGAGGAAGAAGATGGAGATCTGCGACTGTGTTCTCTCCCACCAGGGTTGGATCAAGGAAGAGACCAAACGCTTGGCCACTATTCACAAGGGACGCAACATAAATCCCCACATGAAATTGGTTTACTTTGGGGGCTTTTTCTTTTCTATGTTCTGGTAATAGCAAATAAGAGGTGAGGGTTTTTTGTAGTTAAATTCATGGAGAGTTTTTTGTTATTTTGTTTTGAGAATGAACAGCAAAACGGCAGCGAAGATGACGGTGGCAAGTATAAAGCTGCTGAGGAACAAGAGATAGGCGGTGGTGAAGCAGATGAGGCACAACATCGTGTCTGGTCAGGACGCCACTACTTGTGTCCAGGTACATCTAGTTCTTTCATTATGATTTGCTTTTGGTTAATGCATTGGCAGTTGGTGTGGCTTTTTTGTATTGGACGGAATTCATGTCTGTGTTGAGAAAAATTGGTTCTGAGAAAAAGGGTTACTCTCAAATTTTTAGTGGTTTTTGTATGTCTACTTTATAATTAGAATGCTTTGAGACTGCAGAGCTTGAAATAGTCATATCGTTTTTGGTTGCATTCAGTCATTCGTATCATCCGGTGTAAAAAAATTCTTACTTGAACGAATTTTTGAGATTTTGAATTCGCATCTTATTTGATTCATGGGATGCTCTACATATCACAGGACTTCTAGAAGACTTGACATTCAAGTAGGAATGCTTTTATATCCGAATCAATCACCCAAGACTTCGGCATTTTGATCGACGAGGCTGGCAAAAATATATCGTGGACCTACCTAAAAAGCCTAAAGGTGGCTTGCATATGTGACTTGATACATTGAGTTAGACCTACAAAATGGCATAGCATTATGGAAATTGCTTTCTAATGTGGATGAGGGCCTGTGTCTAGCACGCCCAAAAGTGCTGTGAAACCGTTGACCACGAATCCGAGCCAAGGGACCCAACAAAAGCAAAGTGGAGTCCCAAGCTGTACATATGCACCTGTTCGATGATTTCAATAAGAGTCGAAAAAAACTAACATATTCAGCACAAGAACGAGTATTCCCCACAGGTCTGCACATATGCAGAGATATGGAAGTGTCGTTGAAAATCACGTATTAAGTGTCTTTAGTGTGGAAGTACACAAGTATTTAGACCTCTGATAAACCGTCGGGTTGAGGAAAAGAAAACAATGAGACTTCATTTCATTCGTCCTGCTCTGATCATTCAGGGTGAAATTTTAAATCACTGTTTATGTAGGAATGTTTCCCGCTCGAGGGGGTTGGCATTTCATTGTCTCGCTTCTAGGGCCTCTTCTAGAATCCAGATTAGCATGTGCCATTACATCTGGTGATATATTAGACTATACAAGAGGCCAAAGCTGTTAAGTTCACTAGATTTTTCGTAACAGAATGAAAAGGTATCAGAAGTTCTTTAATAAGAATGGTAAGAACAACGAAAGCTTTCTGTCATATTGCCAAACAGCCAACAGCTTTCCATTAGAATATCTAGTTTTCAGTAGTAAAGCAACTCCGAAGCACGAAGCCGGAACAAGCGTACTGAAGATGAGGGAAGCAGGACTTCCAGTAGTTCAACCTGACACAAATGTACACACTCACACCTAAATAAACTATGGAAGGCTTAGAAACTTCCCACCAACTCTCGCGTTAGACACAACCAGCACAGTGACACAACACCTTCATAGAACAAATGACCGTGATATTATCATATTTTTTTTCTTTACTCATGCAACTGCTCCTTGTAAGGTCTATACTTGGCCCTTTGAGCCTTGATTTCAGTAGAAATTAGCTCACGCTAACCTCCTCGTGTCTCGATTGGCTGGATTCGCACAATGCTTGATTCATTTCAAGGATGTTGATTATCATGTCCTTAGCTTGATCTAGTGCATTCAGATCAATCCACAACTTATTACAACCATAAAACCAATTCCTACTTGTTTTTGTGATGAGAATTGGTGATCAAAGAACACAGTAGCAGTTAAGCTCTGAGTCAACATCATCAGGAGTTATACCACTTGATTTAGATATCAGCACCCTCAATCTTCTGGCCGCTATTCTTCGATTTGGCAACTGAAGGCTCTACTAAATGCAACAGAAGCAACGGATGAATGCAACAGAAGAAACATATGTTAACTATCGCGGTTATATCAGGATTCTGCTAGGAGCTTCTTCATTATAACATAGACAATGCAAAGCAAAAAGAAAAGCGTCTGTATAAAAAGAAGTGGACTTTGTTGTTGCAAGAAGAATAATGAATTCACAAGCATCGAAGAAATTGGTGACATTTAAGCGCAAGGTGTTGGCCACGTTACAACCCAAGTCATGCGAAGGTAAGGTTTAACTCCCGTTTTGGACTATTATAATGCTACGAAGAGATTATTCATCGCAGAACCTTCACATCCTGCGAACAATTTGAATTCTGTTTCTTATTCTGTTTACATTCTTGGACTTCTATTCCTTAGCGGGCCGCCATTATGCACGAGTGAAAGAGAGAGAATCCATTAGAAGAGCTCGCCAAATGCTACATCAGTGACTACCAAAAGACAAGAACATAAGAGGAACACAGACATGCAAGCCTCGCCAAGGAGCTGCAGAGCGAGATATGTAACTGCCCGTGAAAGACAGGTTTTCTTTTTTGTGTCGTTAGTGTAGTCTCATGATATATAAAGCAAATCAGAACTGGAGCTTAAAAAAAAAAAAAAAAAAAGTGGATAACACGATGATGATGATTGCAATTAGAGATCATGACGCCAATCCAGGAATGACCGAAGAACAGCAGCCGCTTACCGGTAGAATGAACGAAGAAGGAAAGGAGATATAGGCAGGTCGGAAAAACTTGTCACATCTCCTTACACTAAGTCTCAAACATTGACTTCACTCCCAAACTTCAGACCTAAAATACTTTATTAATTGGTGGATGATGTATTTCTGTATCCTCCCCTATTTTTTACATTCGATTGAAAGCCACTTCAAATAGGAGTTAAAGTAGTCGATCTTCTAGGAATTCATTCTTTTAGTCATGAAGTATTCATGTCGGGTAGAGTATAGTGTCTATTTCTGCCACTCATTTAACTTTTGATGCCTAGGTTGAGTCTTAGCTTTATCTTCTACTATAATTTAGTCGATTGTGCAAATAAAAAATTCTTAATTTAGCTAGATTGAGAACAAAACCAGTTTTCATAAAAGTTGTGAAAAAAACAAGCAAGTGTATTTATGTGTGCGAATTCACATAGATGAAATTTCATTAACCTACTTCCATAAGTGCACTAGATAGAAAGGGGTGAAGGAGGAGGGGGCTATATCTACTTGATTTATTACTACTAACCTGCTCATTTTCTGTTAATAAGATATTGTTTCTCTTTCCAAGAAACTTATCTTGAGCAGATAAGGCACCATACCCATATCATACGTTACTAGTCTCATGGACCAAGTAGGGTACGAGCCAAAGATTTGGTGAATGGCTTAGTATAAAATTGTTTGCATTTGGTGGTGCAAGAAATAAACTTATGTGATATATTGAATCTGCACATATAATCCCGTTCATTTAATCGCAGTAAACCTCACCAGATTCATGTATATTTTCACATGATTATGTTTTCTATTATATGTAGATCATTTCTCATATTTCAATCTCAATGAATGCAATTAATCTATATATTTGACTTTCATATGTATCCTTTTGAGTAATTCAATCTTAATGAATGCAATTAACATCTTCTATCTATTTTTTGTAAATAATACCATTGACAAATAGATTAAACACAGTAAAAATAAGTTGATTTGTATTACTGGTTGATTTGACTGCATAGTTTTTTTTTTTTTGAGCAAAGATTTGACTGCATAGTTTGATTATCTTATTTTTATTCTGAAATTTTCTCGAAAGATTAATAGTGATTATATTTTTCAGGAATCAAGCTCTCATGGGACTTGTACATGTTTGAGAGGCTTGGTGAAGTTTTGAAGACCACTAGCGTTATTCTTGTTGGCATGCGAGGAATGAAGTAGCATATTATTTGGTGGGTCAATGCACTAAATGTGTCTAAGATAAGGTACTTCATTTGAAAAAAAGAAGAAGCTATTAAGGCGCAATCAAGCTATATAAATTCATTTGAAGCAATTTGTTGATCCGAAGTTTAAGTTGAAATTGATGGTTTGATATTGTACTATTGGTACGCCAAAACCCTATTTCTCAATCCCATGCTCAAGCTCAACTCTATATAGCATATGCATTCGAGATTAAACTCGATTCAACTCAATTATTGATAACTTAGAAACTAAATCACATTTTGAAGCTTGAACTCCATCTCTAGTTCTCATAAAAAAAAATCAAAAAGGTAATATCATGCTTTCATTTTCCTAAACTCTTTTTAAATTATTAACACAGTGTGCAAGTCAAATGAGTGTAGTATTACAAAATTTGACACCTACAACATGTCATTGAAATTAGTAAAATAACCGCTAGCAAATATCAAATTATAAAGGCTGACCAATAAATGTATAAGAAAAACTCTTTCAGCTCTATTGCGTTTGCTTAGCGCACCCCTATTTACTTTTGTCTTTATTTTTGGCTCTTACGCTATAGATGATTCCCAAGATGTTTGATTTGCTAGTCATCGGAAATGGAACAAGAGAATCGCCTCATGTCCTCAACATCCTTCGGGACAATGCATCACATATCCACCCAAAAAACATCAACGGATGAATAATGTGAAGTCCTCGTCTCCACTGGGTACTTGATTCCAAAATCTTCTCAAAGCTAAATCTATTAACTTATCAAAGTCATAAGATTCAAAAAACAACAAATTCAAAATCAAAAGAAGTTGACGTGCTCAGGAGTTACGACGCTCAACGTGCTTAGCCGTCACACAACAGCTATGAAACTCCTGAATCATCCATTTGATCACGTCACACAAATCACAACAAAAAGCTGAATACTTCTCATGAATGGACTTTCGCCTTTTCTGCGCAATCCAAAAAATTTGTCTAGATGTACTGAAGGACAATAGTCAATTTTTCACCAGCATCCATAAATAACTCTCTCTATATTGATCTTTGTACAGTTCCAATGCAAGAAAGGAATAATTAAACAAGGTAGGTCCAGAGAGGGAGAGAGAGACACCCTATGTCCGAGAGAGAATGACTGCAACAAAAACAGTATGTTGATGTGTTTTCCTTTTTTGCATTCTAAAGCAATTTTATCTGTAGCTCGGACATAAGGTTCAACTGCACATGAAAGAGGTCCTGTCATTGCTATAAAATCTTTTCTAGACTCGTCACATCTTGAAGATGCGGGAACTATACTATTTCTTTAATGAGCTTTCTCCAACAACGGGCACAAGAAGCTGTTTTGTTCTTTTCTTGCTGGACCTAAGACATTTATAACAAAAACAAATAGTTCGAATGTGGGCTCTACAATGACCACTGTACCTTTGGAGATAAAACTAACCTCATTCCTTAAGAGTGTGGCTCATGACTCGATGATGGAGAGTGTAAACTGATGTTTGGAGATCTCTATTGTGTGTTATGATCGTCATCATCCTACAAAGCAAATAAGTGCAGGAAAGAGGATCAAGCATAATGGGTGCGAAACCGGCACAAGAAATCATGTTAGTGGTCACTACTTGAACATCACACAATTAACCTTCAATAATTTGGATTGGAGAAGGATTTAGAGGAAGCTTGGATCACAGAAAGTAATAAAATAAATGAACAGAGGAGCTCATAACTAATTTGTAAAGCATATCAAAACGTAGAGAAGCTTATTTGTTAAAACAGAATGAGCAAGACCTGATCGGCCACATTTCCCGTCACTTGAAAAAAATGCAGACGTGAACAGAGGAGCTCTATTTACTTCATTGCAAAAAACAGAGTTGTGAGTGGCCAAAGCATCTTATAAACACCACAACCAATATTGAATGGCTGTAAATCAAGAGGCAGAGTTCACAAATCACAATCATTGCTGCAACCCAGTAAACTTGAGAAGTTCGGTTATGAAAATAGAAGCCTAACCTTAAGAGCAAGAAGAAGAAGAAATGCATTGGGGGCCAAAAATAGAGTAGTGTAAGGTTATCAGCATATGGTATTAGGCAATCTAATAAACCCATACGTCAACAGAGACCATTTCCAAGCATTTGACTGTGTCCCTCATCCACTCTCAAGTGCCAAAACAGGCAACATTTCAACTTCTCTTCAATATAAAAGATGCTATAACACTCCAAGATCTATACTAGAGAAGGACAAGAGAGCTCAACAGTCACTATCTGGAAACATGGAAAGAAAGAGCAACACCCAGCAGTGACTAATAAGGGCAATCACTTGTATACTTCAAAATGAACAAAAAGGATCAGGCATAATGCAAGAGAAGTAAATCCAAAACATGATTTAGTCACAGCAGAAAGGGAAACAACATAGTAACAATACTAAATTTGTATTCCACTTCCAAGCTCCATCAAAGTGATCCTGATACCATACTCATGTTTCAAGTCTATCCACCTATATTCCCTTTAAAACCACCTTACTGTCCAATATCCAGATCACTCAGTAGTTAGTAAATAAAACACCTTTCACTATTTTAACGTTCAATGAAATTAGTCACACCTTGGCTCATGACATACGTACCTTGTCTAGATCTTGTGAGACCACTTCAAGTCCACCGCATGCAGACAATTCTATATGATAGTAGCAACTTTTTGAGCCTATAACTCTTGTACATCTCCATTTGTCTTCTGTAATTTCTCTTTTGTTGCTTTCAGTATCTCCTTCACCTTATGAATCTCTTCATCTTTCTCATTCTCCAACCTTATGTTCTTGGTTGGAAGACAACTAGATTCCTTCAACTTGTGAATCTCTTCATTCTTTGCTTTCTTTGACCCTAAGTTCTTGGTTGGAAGACAACTAGATTTGGAGGCCCTAAATCATTCAGGCATGGGTTACACTCTAACATCAGACCATCCAGGTTTCTCTTTTCCCAACACTAGAAAAACACTATTTTGAGGGGGTGTTGTTCTTTCCAAGTTCCAAATATACCTCCATGAGATCATTCATATGCCCATGCAGTTTAGTAACATAAAATACTTATAAACTAATGATGCTACTATTTACTGGCGAGCAGTTTTAAGCTGAAGTCATAAATACGTGTGATTGCCTTTGATTCTTGACTCTGCTTCCTATCATGTGCCAGAACTTGGTTTAGTCAGCTTAACTGAATGAACCATATCAAGAAGACATTCAATATTTCACACTTTTCTGTGAAACAGGAAAAGATGTCCAGAGACATCAAATTGAGAAAGTAATCACATTCTTGCTAACTATAGTTGTTCCTTGCTTATTTGTTATGTGACTTCATCCACCAAAACCATATGAAAACACACACTAGGAAGTTAGACTTTAGGTTTTAATTTCATACTATTTATTCCAGCTTGCCCTCTTTTCTTGATCCATTCATGTTCTGCACAGATAGCTGTATAAATTCCTAATACATTGTAACAACAATATTGTCATTGCCAAGACTGTATAACATTGGTTGACACTAGATGAACTATATTGAATAACTTTTCAACAATTGTTGGGATGTGTGCGATGGCACAGCTAGTACTTGGGTACTCCAGGGCTGCAGTACTTTTCTGTTTTTCAATCTCTCTCTAAACCAAGCTGCAGTCAGGTTAGCAAATTAATAGAAAATTGTACAGGTTTCATCATCTAAAATTTACTTTACAGCTCTAGCTGGTGTACAGCTCTTTTGTTAATGATGGTGGACTATGTGTGCTAGATAAACCTGAACCAAGTTATAGATTATTGTGCTGTCACTAGCAGACCCAAATCAGAGAGCTATGGGAATAACAAGTTATCAATGTAGGTGCTGAGAACATAGACAATCTTAAGGAGGCAATTCTAGAACACATTCTATGTTTTCTTCCTATGACAGCTGCTATTTCAAAACACATGTATTGTTGGAAAAGTCACAAATATCTCTAGACATCTTTACCTTAGGTCCAAAAATATATCACTTCAGCAGAATCTTTTCTAAAGTGAGATTATTGATTTACACAATGGAAATATCACTTATCAGGGATCACAAAAATTTAAGTAAAGATGAGAGTACATTTTCTGCTGTTATTCTAGCCGAACTTTTGTTCTCTAAGGTGCGTCGAATCTTTTGTTTTGCTCTGTTAGCCTTACCTGCGTCGTCAGCTTGTGCAATAAAAAAGATGAAAAATAGAAAGGTTATCACAAAGTAGTCATCAACAGGTAATGAAAGTCCATTTAATGTTGATAGGTCAATTAAAACAATTCTAGAACAAGATTCGTACCTTCCTTGTTCCTTTCCTTTGAACTCCAAAAAGTGACGAGATTTGTGCATTGATCTCTTCTCACTCTCTCCAACAGATTCTTCAAATGATATGAGAATGATTGAGAGCTACCATAGCGAGCAGCTTTTAAATCACTTTTACAATATCTACATTTAGGATTGTGGAATCCATTTTTCTACAACTGGTACGAAGATAATCATGCTTAGATAGCAAGGAAATATTAATAATGATTGTAAAATGGAATTTCATGCCAGAACAAGCTAACTACCTCTACAATCGTAATCATAGTGTTTCTCATATCCTTGGTAATTTGCTTTCAAGTTGTAAACAATGATGTTAACTCGCAAGCGATGGTTACGAGAAACTTCCCAAACCTCCAATAGGTTGCATTTTGTTCCCTAGCCTGACAATGATGCATTTCCCAGGAGAAAGACTGTATACACTCGATAGACATGTAAAGCTGCGCTTCCTTTTTCTGGTGGCAGCTGCTACTAGACAAGAAAATCTAAATATCGAAAGATGGATCTCATATTATCAAACCAGATCAATACTCGGACCATTTTAGTATAGTATAATGAAAAATACACGCTATATATGTAGGTAGGTCTTACCTAATGCATTCACATTTGTAGTATCTTCTTGAGGCTGCTCAATTTCGGTCTCTGAATTGGAATTTAGCTCATTGCCATTGTGTAATTTTGCAACCTTCTCTTCTAATTCACAGCTTATCTGCACTGCGTGTGAACCCACACAAATGACCATGCATCTTGTGTTTCCCATGGATATAAATCACCAAGATAGTAAGTATTAGCAATTCTTAGTAAGAGATCGCAACTCTATTAAAATGCTCATCTATTATCTTCATTTGCTGAAGACGAATGGTCTCAAGAATATCTGATAAGATCACAAATGTTACACAAAATGGCCACAATAAGAGAGGCAAAGCCATGAATAAACAGACTTAAACTCCTCCAAGCGAGACCCAACACAAAATCCTAAAGAAAGAGCTCTTAAAGGTTCAAAACCTCACTCGGAATGAATCCTTAGGACATTAAACAATGTGAATGAGGCATGGTATGAACGGCAATTGGAACTCAAATCACGTAAACTACACGAATTGGAAAGAAGAAAAAGCAGGGTAAAACCCCATAATTCAAGTAGGAAACTGGAATCTATCAGGAAAATAACAGAGATTATAAACTTGCAAACCAAGACAGGAAAAAATATGCAAGAATCAATGGAAAGCAAATCAGAACAAACGGGTTCACATCACAATCGACAATGTGGGCTCTGAATTTTATGACAATTTTTTTTTATCTCCTGCTTTTTATATTTTTTATATTTTTGTAAAATGAACGAATACTTAAAACATCAACAAATTCGAGTGTCAACATAAATCTTTGTGCAAAATTTTAAAGTAGTCCTGGCCAATTATTGACATTGTGGTCCACATCTAAGAAACATTTATACTCCCCAAGAGGTTTCGTGTTGTATCGAACACTTCAATATATGTTCGATCCTCTCAGACACTCTCGAACACTCTCCAATACTCAGTCAACACGTGTAAAAAAATCCAATATCTGCTCAATTTTCCTGACACTCTCTAATACTTGAGTTAGAATTTTAACATACGAGTTTCCGACATGTAATTCCTATATGTGAGATATATAACAACCCATGAAAGACAGGTTTCCTTTTTTGTTTCTAAGTGTAGTCTCATGATGTATGTGAACTGGAGCTGGTATATAACACAATGATGATGATTGCAATTAGAGATCATGACACCAATAGAAGGGTACCCAGTCACTGGGGACCGAGTTCGTTATTCATTAATAGGAATGATTGAACAACAACAGCTGCTTACCAGTATAATGAAGGAAGAAGGAAAGGAGACATAGGCAGGTCGGAAAAATTTGTCACATCTCCTTACACCAAGTCTAGAAAATTGACTTCGCTCCCAACTTCAGACCTATCCAATCCACAAGTGAAAACACCTCTAATGAGTTCACACACATGCACCAGAACGAAAGAAATAAAAGAAACGGGATTAAGCTCGATGTAGTGGCTTATAACACTGTCGTTCATGCCGTTGGGCTCGGACGAAGAGGACTCAACGTCGTCGTCAGCCTCCTCAAGCTCTTGCGCGAGGACTCACCGTGGTCACGTTGAACAAAGAGGAAATTTGGGGACTCAACGAAGAAGAACAAGGACACTCGGACAACAGGAGGATCGACAAATAAGAAACGGACTCCACTAATAAGAAGGACACTCTGGACAAAAGACAGGATGAAGAGGTGAAGAAAACTCAATTATGACTCGGAAATTTGGGGCAAATCTTGAAAGCCGTTTTTGCGCAGAGGCTTTTCCTTTCAAGCTCTATGCCATTAAGAGAGAGAAATGAATACAAAAAATGCCACATCAGCATTTTCTAATAATCAAATTAGACAGAGTTAATGTAGAGAGTTGATTGCATCAAGTTGATACATTTTATAACTCAAATACAGTTTTTGTAAATTTTAGGATTCGATTGCATTTTTATAACAAGTTTTAGGACTTTTAGTGCACTTTTTGCAACATTAAAATATTCAAGTACTCATTACACAGCTCAAAAAAAAAAAAAAAAAATATTGCTGAGGAAGGTATTTCAAGGACACTACTTACATGGTCCACCTATCCACTAATCAAGTCACTTATGTCTTGATAACATTGATTGTTACTTGAATTTGCCAGTGGTAGGGGTCAGCTAAGCAGAATTTGCGCAACAAAATCACCTAAAATAATCGTTTAATTGGTGGATGATGTATTTCCGCTTCCTCCCCTACTTTTTATTGTTCAATTGAAAGCCACTTCACATAGGAATTAAAGGAAATAAACTTCCAGGCATTCATTCTTTTAGTCATGAAGGTTTTATTTCGGGTACTGTGTAGAGTCTATTTCTGCTGCTCATTTAACTGTTGATACTTACTTTGAGTCTTGGTTTTAATTTCTTCTATAGTTTAGTCGATTGAAAACTTATTCATTTATCTAGGTTGGGAACGAAACCAGTTTTCATCAAAGTTGTGATATATCTAAAAACACAAAGTGTATTTATTCGTGCGCATAGATGAAATTTAATTAGCTTTCATAACTATGCTAGATAGAAAAGGCGGAAAAGGAGGAGGGAAGGCTTTATCTACTTTTTTTATTTGGTTGAAAGATTTTATCTACTTGATTTGTAACTAACCTTTTTCATTTTCTGGTAATAAGATATTGCTTTCTCCTAGATATCTTAGGCAGCTAAGACGTCAAGCGCATTGACATGTGTTATTATTCTCATCGACCACCTAGGGTTTGAATCAAAGATTAAGTTAATAGATTTGGTATAAAATTGTTTCCATTTGGTGGATTTACTATATTTTTTCTCATGATATTGTTTCCTATTATCTATAGATCTTTTTTTTCATATTTTAATATCAATGAATGCAGTTAACCTACATATTTGACTTTCGTCTGTTTGAGGAATTTAGAACGTCTTCTATCTAATTTCTTGTATATAGTGGATCAATGCAATAAAAGTGTCTAAAATTACGTATTTCATTATATAAAAAAATGCTATTAAGGCACAATCGAGAAATTCATTTGAAGTAGTTTGTTGGTGCAAAGTTTAACTTAATGTTGATGGTTTGATATTGAACTGCGAGTATGACAAAACTTGGTTTCTCAATCCCATGTTTGATATGTCATATCTGTTTGAGTTTAAACTCGATTCCAACTTGATTATGAACAACTTATAAACTAAAACTAAATCACAATGTGAACCTTGAACTCTATCTCTAGTTCTAAAAAAAATAATAAAATTAATATCATACTTTCATATTCCAAACATCCTTTAAATTACAAAATTTGACACCTACAACATGGTATCAAAATTAGTGAGATAACCACAAGTAAATATTACATTATATATATCTAGATACTTTTTTCTTGATTTTTTTATTTTTTTTTTTTTGGATTTTCTGCTATAAATGACTTCGAAGAAATTCTTGGGGCAAGATAGGGGACTAGTCAGACCAACTAAATATGTACCAAGGTTCTGAGTGGTGCAGTATTTTCAAACAAGTAAACAGACTCGTTGCACTGGGCCTGGGCCTAAGCACTCTTGCCCATCCTTGGCCCAAAATTCCATTGGGCTCAAACAAATAATGGGGCTTGCCGATGCAAAGCCAATTTTCTGCCCATGATCATGGTCATTAGGGCTTGTTTGGTAAATTTTGTTTCTATTCTCTAGAACAATTATTTCTGTTCTTTTGATCTGAGGAACAAAAAAAGAATAGAAACCTGTTTGGTAAAATTTATTTCTGTTATTAGAAATAGATTTGGAACAAAAACAAGAAGTAGAAAAAAATAGCTTCTTGTTCTTGGAAACAATTTCTAGAATCTATTTTTTTTTTCTCTCTTCTCTCTTCTTCTCTTTTCCTATTCTCTTTCTTTTCTTCTTCTTCTTCTTCTTCTTCTTCTTCTTCTTCTTCTTCTTCTTCTTCTTCTTCTTCTTCCTTTTAGCCAGTCACCGGCCTTGGCCATGGTCAACATCGGCGACTGGCCAGACAAGGGCCGACGACCTGGTCGGAGCATTGCCGACCTCTGGAGACGCCAAGCCACGGCGAGGCTCAGCCTCCCCAACCGACTCAAGGCTGAGGCTCACCGGGCCTCACCTCAGCTTGGCAAGGCTCTGACAAGCTCACTAGACCTCGCCGAGTCGATCCCTAGCCATTGTCGTGTCCGGCGACCAGCCAACAAGAAAAGGAAAAGGAAAAAGAAAAAGAAAAGAAGGAAAAGAAGAAGAAGAAGAAGAAAATATAATAAAAGAATTAAAAAAATCTAAGAATCCTACCAAACGTATTTCTATCCCGAGAATAGAAATTTTGGGAAGTTACTAAACGCGTTCTTTTGCTCAAAAATTGTTCTCCAGAATAGAATTAGAAAAAACCATTTCTCATAAAAAAAATTATTCCCCAGAAGCGTTATCAAACACACCCTTAGTTACTTAACAAACGCTTTATAACACGTTGCAACTAGCCAAAAAGTTTTTATAAAAAATGAAGTGTATAAAGGTCAATAAATTGAATGCATCCAAGTTATTCATGGACATTTGAGATGTCTCTCTATAGGTGATTCCCTTTATCTCTCTATTGTTTATGTTGAACACACATTCGTGCGTCGGTGCCCCCTTTGGCAAGATCTTGTTCGGATCAGCTCCTCTCGAAGTACTACTCCTTGGTTCGTTGCAGGTGACTTCAATGCCATAAGGTTCCCTTCGGATAGGATTGGTAGCCTTTCCACCTAGTTACCGTCTTATGATGAATTTGGAGATTGCCTTCAATAGGTTGAGCTGGACAATCTTCAGCATACTAGCTGTAGATACTCATGGGCTACTTCCTATGGTGAACCTTGCAAACAGAGGAAAATTGATAGGGTCCTCATCAATCCCTATTGGAGTAGTGTTTTTTCATTCTCGGAGGCTTTATTTCTTCTGGCCGGTATTTCAAACCACTCTCCAATGGTTATAAAGATCTTCCCCGCACCAAAGACGAAGAAGCCGTTCAAGTTCTTTAACTTCTGGATTCAATATTTGACCTTTAATCAGATTGTCCAACAAGCCTGGGACTCTCCGATCAGTGGTACGGCCATGTTTAACTGTTATGTTAACTTGAAGCTTGTTAAAGCTAAACTCAAGAGCCTCAATAAGGAGTCATACTTAGATATATTCGCAAGAACTGCCTTAGCTCGTGATGCTCTTAATGTTGTTCAAGAAGCATTCCATTTGGATCCTTTCAATCTAGATCTTGCGGCCAAGGAGAGAGAGTGCACCAAGACCTTCTCGGACCTACGGCTTCAGGAGGAAAGCTTCTATAAGCATAAATCAAGAATTAAATGCCTTGAAGAAGGTGACCTCAGTACCAAAATTTTTCACCATTCGCTGAACAAGAGGCACCTCCTTAATCGAATTCTCTCGCTTCGAGATGATGTTAGGAATATGGTTCAGGACCCTCCCTTAATTCAGCAGATGGTTGTTGCTCATTTTCGTGATCTTCTAGCTTCTGCTGAGCACAATACCTTGCTGTTTATCCAGGATGTTCGGTCCATAATCACTCGGACTCTAGATGACAGCCAGATTCTGCTTCTATCTAAACCTGTGTCGGAAGTGGAGATTCGAGATTCCATTTTCTCCTTAGCAACCGGTAAAGCACTTGGCCCTTATGGCTTTAGCATGGAATTCTTTTGGCATTGTTGGGGCACAATAGGTCCATCAGTTACTAATGCGGTTTTGGATTTCTTTTCTATAGGGAAGCTCCTTAAGGAATCTAATAACACAATCCTTACACTTGTGCCAAAGTGCCCTAATGCAACTACGATTAATGATTTTAGACCTATTGCTTGTTGTAACACGGTTTATAAGTGTATTATGAAGATTATGGCCAACCGAATGGTTGCTGTCATGCCTGATGTTATTAGCCATGCTCAAAATGCCTTTGTTAAGGGGAGGCATATCAACAACAACATCCTTCTAGCCCAAGAGCTCCTTGCTAGGTTCCACCATGTGCCGTATAAGCCTAAGTGTGCCATAAAGGTTGATTTTTGAAAGGCCTATGACACTCTTAACTGGGATTTTCTTGAGGTAACACTTCAAGCTTTCCAGTTCCCCTCTCACTTCTCTAAACTTATTATGAGTTGTGTTCGTTCGCCACACATCTTTGTGGCCCTGAATGATGAACTCCATGATTTTTTTCCGAGCAGTAGGGGTATTAGACAAGGAGATCCCATGTCACCCTATCTTTTTACGTTTGTAATGGAGGTGTTTACAGGCATTCTGAATATGCAAACCAGCCACCCCTTGTTCCAATATTTCTGGAGATGTAAGTCGACTAGGCTCTCCCACTTATTCTTTGCTAACGATATCCTACTTTTTGTGGAGGCGAATATGCCGAGTCTCACATTATTTAAGGCAACCATCGATACCTTCTCTTGGTGGTCAGGCCTTCACCCGATCTTGCACAAGAGCGAGATGTATTTTTCAAGGGTCTCCCCCGATTCCCAAAGTGCCTACACTTCACTTTTGGGATTCCCAGAAGGATCCTTGCCTTTTCGTTATCTAGGGACTCCGGTTATTTCTTCTAGACTTCAGAAAGATGACTGTATTACTCTAGTCAATATCATCACTTCGAGAGTGCAAACTTGGACACAGCGGTTCCTATCATTTGCGAGATGCCTACAATTAATTAGGTCAGTGCTACAATCTATTTAGGTCTATTGGGCAATTATTTTCATTCTACCAATATCGATATTGGACAAAATTGAGCAGATCTCGAGACAATTCCTATGGAAGGGCCCAGACCTCGGTGCAGGTGGTGCAAAGGTTGCGTGGACTGTTGTTTGCCTTTCAAAAGCTAAAGGAAGCTTAGGAATCAGGAGACTTCGGGAAAGCAACACCATAGCAATGCTCAAGCACTTATGGTTATTATTTATAGATAAAGAATCTCTTTGGTGCAGGTGGGTTCACTATGTATTCTTAAAAAATGTCAATTTTTGGTTGTCCTCAAAGCCCACGTTCTGCTCATGGTCATGGAAGAAGATCCTTGACCTTAGAGGCGAATTCCGTAGATCTTTTTGCTAGCAAGTGGGGGATGGCACCTCCATCTCTTTCTGGTTCGATAATTGGCATCCCAAAGGGCCGCTTAATTTGTTGTTCTCCAATACTAACATCTACTATTCTTCGGCTCCCCAAGGGAGCTTCTATGGCTGACTTTATGTCATTTCTAGATTGAACTTCGGGTGTTTTGAATGAGATTACCGCTTGGGATGACCTTTTCCCTTAGCTTAAAAACGAAAGTGATCGTTTCATATGGTTGGGAAACCCATATGGTACCTTTTCTACTGCTTCTGCTTGGGAAGCTATTCGGCCAAGAGGGCAGACTTTGGATTGGGCTCCTTTTATTTGGAACAAAGCGCTGGTCCCCCGCTATCAATTCCTGCTATGGTTGATCACCAGGAACAGGTTGCCAACTCAGGTGATGCTTCTTTCTTATGGCAGAATCCATTTGTGAATTGTGGCTTTTGTTCTTGTCGTCCGAACTCGATCAACCATCTCTTTTTTGGTTGTTCCATTCTATCCACACTTGTCACTTTTGGGTTTCTAGATTTAATTTTGCTTGGACAAACAAATCTTGGATGGATAACTTGCAATGGGCGATCAAGTATTTATCCAGAACTTCCTTTCATTCCACCCATGCTCAGTTCACTTTTGCTGCTTTATGCAACATCATTTGGAATGAACGGAATAATATTCTCTTTGAGGGTAGATCGCCCTCCCTTTCTACCATGAAGATACGATTGGAGAAGATTGTTAGGGACAAGGCTTTGTCTTTTCACCAGATTCCTCCTAGCACCCCAAATCGTAGATTGTTGCATTGCTGGTTAGTAAACCCTTCTTTTTGGCGGAATGATCCACTGATTGGTCAGTAGACCTTTTCGAGTAGGGGGTTCTCTCATTTCATGTTCTTGTCGGAGGTCCTTCTCAGTTCGTGCAGCTGAAGAAGGTGCCGGTTTGAATTTTTGGAAGCTTCTCTAGTGCAGTTGGCGAGCTGTCCTACCATTCCTACATTTGTATTCATCTCCCTGCACTTGTATAGTTGTTGGGAGTCGGTATTTTTTTGTGATCCCCATGTAGGTTTTTTTGCTTTGCCACTGTTTGGCTTTCCTCTGCTCCTGTGCAGCTAGTTTTCTTTTACCTTGGCACCCTTCCACTCACTATGACTGTTGTCCTTGTGAGGGTAAGTTCTTGGTGCTGAGTTTTTGTTGTATAGCGTTCTTGTTGCTTTGGCTTAAGTCAATATATATCTCTTACCTTTACCAAAAAAATAAAATAAAATGAATGCATCCGTATGTGAATGCACTAAAAGCTGGCCATGTCCATGAATTGCTTTTCCGATGTTTGGGAAACCTTGGACGTGACAGGCGAAGAGATGCTCATGCTTGACAGTTTCCTTAAATAAAAGATGAGAGAGCGGTTTTCTCTGATCCAATGTCCTATTCTTTTGAATACTCTAGGTTGATAACATTTGAAGTGGAAAGATCGTAAGCTTCTTTCTCTATCTTGATTTTGCATGCTTACGGAGGATTCCCAAGAAGTTCATATCGAAGAAGTTGAAGGAGGTTATGGTATAACTACTTCATCCTTGGTACCCAACCAATTTTTGATGGCGGAACTCTATTGATATACCATGGTGGACACATCATATATCTTCAAGATAATAGCTAACACCCTTCAGAATGGATGTATTCTCTCTCTCTCTCACGCCCTTCAAAATGGAAGTATGTCCTTCAATTTAGACATGTAAAATTCAACTTTAGAGAAATTAAGAAATTTCAGTTATTTACGTTTAGTGATTTCATATGAAAATGCATACTGTGAATTTTCAAAGGATTTTGACAAAAATCTCACAACATTTAGGGTGTTGTCTCATCTGGCTTTTCGGACCCTTATTTCAACTTTTGTTTCACTCATTGTTTCCCCTTTAATGTTTTATAAATCAAAAAGAAAAGTTTCTCAGATTTCGTGAGAACATCACATATGATTGGTTGTATAGTCCTTCGCCTTCACTAGAGATTAAGTCAACATAGTAGCAAGATTTGGAAAACCAACAAATTCGAAATCAAAAGAAGAAGACGACGTGCTCAGAAGTTATGAAGCTCAACTTTTCATGACTCCGAGAAATTAAGCCCTCACACGACAGCCACGCCTTTTGAAAATTTTTCTTTTACCTTATAGTGATGGCAAAGGCTGCAAAGAAAACTTAAATGAATCAAATTGATTCATAATCTTATAAAGATTATAAAAGCCCCGAACCACCCATTTGATCACGTAGCACAAATCACAACAAAATGGCAAATACTTCTCCCGGATGGACTTTCACCTTTTTTCCTCGATCCGAAGAAATTGTCTAGATGTACTGAAGGAAGATGGTCAATTTTTCACCGGGGTCCTTAATTTATTAGACACTCTAGATTGTTGTATATACAATACCAATGCAAAAAAGGGATAATTGAACTAGGTAGGTTCAGAGAGGGAGAGAGAGATGCCCTATGTCCGAGAGAGAACCACTGCAACAAAAGCACTATGTCACTGTGTTTTCTTTTATCGCATTTTGAATCAATTTTTGATGCGGCTCGGATATACAGGTACAAATCGCTAACATAAGAAGGTTCCACTGCACATGAAAGAGGTCCTGTCATCGCCATAAAATCTTTTCTAGCCTCGTATCTTGAAGAGGCTGGAATTATAGTAATTCTTTAATAAGCTTTCTTCAACAATGTGCACAAGTAGTTGTTTTGTTCTTTTTTTGCTGGACCTAAGACATTTGTGAAAAAAAAAAAAATAGTTAGAATATGGGCTCGACAATGATCACTATACCTCTGGAGATAACACTTGATGATGAAGAGCGCAAAATGATGTTTGGAGATCTCAATTGTGTGTTATGATGGCCATCCTCCTAAAAATATAATGAGTGCAGCAAAGAGGACTAAGCATAATGGGCGGAAACCAGCACAAGACTTCATATTAGTGATGACTTGAACATTGCCCAATTAAATGTTCAATAATTTGGACTAGAGAAGGATTTAGAGGAAGCTTAGATCACAAAAGTGAGAAAATTAATGAACATAGGGCTCATAATTAATCTGTAAAGCATAGCAAAACATAGAGAAGATGCTAGGTGATTGCACTAAAAGCTTATATCATAAAACAGAATGAGCAAACGCGATCAGCCACATCTTCCATCACTCGAAAAAAAATGCAGAGACGTGAATAGAGGAGCTCCATTCACTTCATTGCAAAACACATTAGTCGTGAAATTCATTGACACAAACTTAGTGCTGTGTGGCCAAAGCATCTAATGAACAATAAAACAAATAATGAATGGCTGTAAACCCAAAGGCAGAGTTCACGAATCACCATCGTTGCAACAGCCCAGTAAAACTTGAGAAGTTCGATTATGAAAATAGAAGTGCATCGATGGCCAAAATTATAGTGTAAGGTAATCAGCAAATGTTATTAGGTAATCTAAAAAACCCATACATCTACAAAGACCATTTCCAAGCATTCCACCGTCCCTTAACTACTCTCAAGTGCCAGTACGGGCAACATTTCAACTTATCATTAATATAAAAGATACTGTAAATCAGACAAGGAAAACAGAGCTCAATAGTGACCATCAGGACACATGGAAAGAAAGAGCAACGCCCATCAATGACTAATAAGAGCAATCACGGGTATACTTCAAAGTGAACAAAGAGGACGAGGCGTAATGCAAGAAAAGTAAACCCAAAACATGATTTAGTCATAGCAACCATGCTACATTTGCATTCCACTTTCAAGCTCCATTGAACTGATCTTGAGACCAAACTCATGTTACAAGTCTATCCCCAATATTCCCTTTAAATCCACAACACGAGAATAGCAATTCACAACACGTGTAAAGGCAGAACATGCTTGAAGCACGTATAGAGATAAACTCCACAATATATAATCAAAGTTCAATGAGGCATTCAAACTTTGTTTCTTCCCTAGCCTAGACCAGAAAAAAATATCTCTTATTTTTCTCAGAAAGATTCTTGCACTAACATGACCATTATAGTGTGCCCATCAATATTAAGAGGATTTTCAGCTCATTATTGGGTGTGAACTAGATTGCAACTCGTGGTCTATCTGGCTCAACTAATCATGTGTATAAATAATTTTTATTGTAAAACAATATCTTCAACTTATATCAAACTATCTTACAAACTAAATCTACCACCAAAAAAAAAAAATGCGGAGTTTGTGTGACTTCATGTGCTCTTGTCAAGTAGGGTAATATATATAATATATGTCTAATTTCTTATTTTACTTCCCTCTATCACCATGATGTTCTCTGTGAACATTTGCCAAATATAAGGTCAACAATTGCTGCTTATGAGGTTATTTAACTATAGAGTCGTCTATAGAACGTTTTATATGATTCTAAGAAGGTGGGACCTTGATTCATTTCTAGAAAATGCAACCTTGGACGCGTGGGTTTGCAGATATCTAATCAAGCCGAAAAAGAAAAAAATTAAAAATTTATTTTAATGGCAGCATTTTTGCCTTCATGTTCTTCCAAGGAGCCTAAAAAATTGAATTTGTTGAAAAGTTCGGGGCACTTCATTTAAAAATAATCTTTGGTCTTCGTTAAGTAGTTAACATCAAAACACGGGAAGAAAAAATAGTAATATATATAATCATACATGTATAGTCCACTTTGTCATGCTACGCGTGAACTTAAAATAAAAGAAAAGTTATTGTTAAATGAGTCGGCAGGTTGTTGACCCAAAAAAAACAAAAAACAAAAGTCGGCATGTCAGACCATTACAATTAATAAAGATTCTAGAGAAGATAGAGGACATTCATGATGGTCCAAAACAACAACGCCTTAAATAAACGTTCCTCAATTAAACATCCATCACCTATACAATAATTTCCCATTAAACTAAAGTAACATATAATAATGGGACAAGCCTCGATAGAGAATTTTATGTGCTTGACCCAGAAGGCAGGTTGGTTTTTAATTTTATTTATTTATTTTAGGAAAAGCGAAGGCACCTTCCGACCCAATTTCTATGAAGTTGTTTGGCATTTTTTAGAAACTTTATGCCTCCCTTCGACTTTTTTTTTTTTTTTTTTTTTTTGACTATTGCTTCGCTTCCATAAAAAATGTACATGCGAGGTTGTTTGGCATTTTGGGTAAATATATCACATTGTACAAGTTTGCGATAAATCTATCACAACAAAAATTAGAGTAAACATATGACAGTGAGTATAATTTAGGATTTTTTTAGGCTTTTACCCTAAAATATAATCACTACAAATTGAAAATCCTTTTAATCCGTAAAATAAACACCGGAGGGCCCATGGGCTTAGAGACGAATCTGATATTCACGTATATATCAGCTTGAAGTCACGCCCAGATCACCAGGAAGACTTAAAAATCTTCGAGCTCCCTTTCCTCGCCAACCAGCGACAGACGCTTCTTTGAGGGCTAGTTTTTCCGTGTGCAGAGCAGAGGAGGCCACGACTTTCTTCGCAAACCCAGCGATCAACGTACCCGGATCGTCCCGAGCGACTCCGGCAACGAGCCCCTCCAGCGAGTCGACTAGCCAGTACCAGCAGCTATCGATATTCATCTTCCCGAAGCCCTTTCCCGGCAGCAGTGACCACGAACACGGTTCGATTCTCTTCTGACTTATTCTGGATTTTCCCTGAAGTGTTCGGTTTGATGAAATCCTTTGCTCAGAATGACTGAAATACCCATTTGTATTTTTTGGCGTTCCTTCCCGTGTGATTGGACCAAAGTCTCCCCGATCAGCTTCTTAACAAGAATAGACGAGTGGACTTATGAGAATATTGCAGGCTAATCTCGACCTTTCCAAAAATTTGACTTACGAATGATATGGATCATTGGGAGTTTGAATATAATGCGGTCATTTACATACTTGCTTCTTTTTTGTTATTCTGTGACTGAATTTGTATTTTAGTCTGCGATTTGATGCTTTTCTCTAATCATTGGTAATCTCACTCATGATATATTTACGCGATATGTTTGTGGTTGAGACCTTCAATCAGCCAAGGTTGAAGGCCTATCTTGTTCACCCACGAGGGAGGGAGGGAGAGAGCTGCTAAAGCTAAAGTTTAAAATGGGGAGCTCAGAGGCAGGAACATCGTCAGGAAGCGAGTATCAAGTGTTTCTGAGCTTCAGAGGACCCGACACTCGTGATGGATTTACCGACTTCCTCTACCATAGCTTGACCGATGCCGGCATCTGTGTCTTTCGAGACGATGAAGAGCTCTCTATTGGTGAAAGAATTGATGGAGCGCTCCCGAGAGCAATCGACAACTCTGGGATCTACATCCCCATCTTCTCTCGAACTTACGCTTCGAGCCAATGGTGTCTGCGCGAGCTCGCGCAGATTGTGGAGAACGCTTCCAAGTCCAGTGGGCATAAAGAGATCCTGCCTATTTTCTTTGACTTGGAACCCAACGATGTTAAGCTGAAAACTCCATTGTATCGCGATGCCATACTCAACTTGGAGCGTGAGAAGAAGTTGAGCACTGAACAAGTAGATTCCTGGAGAGAGGCTTTGAAGGAGGTTGATGCAATAAAGGGGTGGGAAGTCAAGAAATACAAAGGGTGAGCTTGCTGCATTCTAAGATCCTTATTTTCCCTAATTTCTTTTTCTTGGTTGCAAAAACTAAGTAAATAATTCATAGAAAGAAGGAACATACTAAATGTAGGAGGAGAGAATCCAAAAACATAAGAATCATGCCAGAGCTACTATTGTTAGTGTTCTTGATTTCACTAGAAGTGCTATCATATGTCTATTTTTAATGAAGAAATAAAAATAGAAACGAATGCTCATTTTTTCATTTCTTTTGAT
The DNA here is from genome assembly GCA_014182545.1 of Eucalyptus globulus. Taxonomy (NCBI): domain Eukaryota; kingdom Viridiplantae; phylum Streptophyta; class Magnoliopsida; order Myrtales; family Myrtaceae; genus Eucalyptus; species Eucalyptus globulus. Next base: position 11,854,085 of record CM024725.1, on the reverse strand, counting down.
GGTCTATATGAATTTTGTTTCCTTTTTCACCTTTGTCATTTAGTAAGCAACTCTTAGTAAAATTCTAATGCTTCTAGAACTACTATTCGAAACTTAGTAATATAGATATATCACAACATTTGAGGTGGGACTTAAACTAGTAATACTAAATAGTATGCGTGTAAAATAAAATGTGAAACTATGGGTGACAAAGTGGAATAAATGAATACCATGCACGTTCTTATCTAATAATTTGATCTTTCAATTAATACATCAGACATTTCTCCTCCTGAACATATAATGTCCCACTTCTAAGGTTGTCACATGAATATAACTGATAAAATGCTAATTGCGATGCATAAATAGTTGTACATTCATCTTGCACAAAGAAGATTAACATAATTTGAGGATTGCTAATCACATGTTGGGATCGTCAATTTTCGTCATGACACAATGCAACTCGTGGCACCTAGCAATGTGAATGAAAAGTGCCTTTGAAAGTGATGTAGATTCATATTTTTTATGGTTACATAGAATTAGCTAGAAAAATCAAATCTGAAATCCTTCAGGGTCAATTCCATGCATGCTTGGTGTTATTTTGGAATTTTACAAGATCAAGTACACATAAGGTTTGCACAACACATCAAATTACAAATGTTAAGTTATCAAAAGCGATAACTAAGAAAACCTTACATTTAGTACAAAATTTGAGAAGAAACGATTTGATTGTTGATGTCCCATTAGTTATCGAATTATTGCGCAGTTAAGCAGATGCAATTGAATAACATCAACTGCTAGGAAACGAACAAAATAAAAAGGAGATTTCATTGAAGTATGATGGAATTGTATCACGAATGAAATTTAGATTTTTTTTTATTCCCTGCAATTTTCCCCTATTGAAATGGTTTTCCTTCATGACAGCCAAGGGGAACTCATTAAGTTGGTCGTTGAAGAGGTTGTGAAGAAGTTGAAGACAAAGCAAAAGTCTATGACTGAACATTTAATCGGAATTGATGATCAAGTGGTAGCAGTAAAAAATTTATTAGATGTAGGCTCTGGAGGTAAACGGCTCATTCAAATTCATGGCATGGGGGGTATTGGTAAAACAACTCTTGCCAAGGTCATGTTCAATGAACTTTCTACCCACTTTGGAAAGTGTTGCTGCTTTCTTGAAGATGTTCGAGAAAAGTCGTCAAGAACGGATGGCTTGGTTGGATTGCAAAAGAAGTTACTATCTGAAATAGGAAATGCCGCAGGAACAGGAAGCATTGATGCAACTGACAATGGAATGAAGAGGATCGAAGAAACACTTCGCCGTAAGAAGGTCTTAATTGTACTGGATGATGTTGATAAAAGCGAACAAGTGGAGAAATTAGTTGGAAAAGGTGCTTTGTTTTTAGGTTCTAGAGTACTGATTACTACTAGAAATGAGAATGTTTTGCAAATCACTAGACCAAAGTACGAAATTGTAAAATATGAAATGAAGGTGATGAGTAGTGATCATGCTTTTCAGCTCTTCAATAGGCATGCATTTAATAGCGACTCTCCTCCAGATGATGACTTTGGTATTTCAAAGAAAATTTTATCTACTACCGGAAGACTTCCTTTGACTATCGAAGTAATTGGTTCAATGTTGCGCAATGAAAAAAAAGAAGCATGGAAAGAAACATTGGACAAGTTAAGCAAAACACTTCTGGAGGATGTTTACAATAAGTTGAAGATTAGCTATGATGCATTGACTTTTCAGGAACAGCAAATTTTTCTGGATATTGCATGCTTTTTCATTGGCGAGAAAAAGACAAATGCAATTTATATGTGGGATGATTGTGGACTTTACCCGATTAGAGGAATTGAGGTCCTCAAAAGGATGTGCTTGATAAAGATTGGAAAAGGCAATGAGTTTTTGATGCACGATCAGCTAAGAGATCTCGGAAGGGGAATTGTTAATAACGAAAATCCGATGAATCCTGAAGAACGTAGTAGGTTATGGATTAAGGATGAAGTCCTCGATACAATAAAGACAAAGAAGGTGGAAAACTTATTGAGATAACTGATGGATTCTCTTTTTTCTTCTTGGTTTTTATACTTTTCCTTGATAAAATAGAATGCTGAATGCTACTCGTTTCTTGCTCTCATTTGCAGATGAAGAACGTTCAAGCAATGGTACTCGAACCGTTTCCTCCAAAAGTACATATCAAAAGTGAAGAGATTGGAAGGTTTGAAAAGCTAAGGTTCCTTAAACTTGAGAGAGGAACCTTTGTTGGTGATCTAATGGATTGTTTTCCCAAATTAACATGGTTTGGCTGGAGTACTTTTGATTTAAAGTGTGAGCTGACCAATATGTGCTTAAAGAATGTAGTTGTCCTTCAATTTTCAAGCATTGCCGGTTTAGACGATATGGAATTATGGAGCCTAATAAAGGTGTGTCATATGCTTATTTCTATTTTGTCCTTGAAAGTAACATTTGAACTATTCCTCCATTGGATAATGCATTCACTTTTTTTTTTACAGGAGACAAGAAAATTGAAAGTTCTTGAACTTAAGTGGTGTCATAACATAACCACAACAGGAGACTTATCGGGATGCTCAACTTTAGAGCGGCTTACTTTTAGGGATTGCGTTGGTTTAAGGACGATTGACAGCTCTATTGGGAAGTTAAAGCATTTGATAGAGTTAACGGTTGATGGGTGCAATCTGATTGATTTGCTTGTAGAAATCGGGGAACTACAGAATCTAGAGCGCGTCATTTTAAAGGGGTGTTGTGAAAACTTTAAGTGTAAATCATTACCGAGGTTAAGTCTAGAATCAATTTTGGAAGATTTAGTACGTCGGCCTAATGCCAATTTGAAAGGTCAACTTACTTTTGAAATTGCCTTACTTCCGCCGCTGCAAAGACTGGTGTTAAGAGGTTTATATGGAATTAGAGAGTTGCCGGCACTCCCAATAAGTTTAACACATCTGGAAGTGTTATGTATGTCATTGCAAGTTGTCCCAGACCTCTCAAACTTGACTAATTTGGTTGAGTTGGACCTACATGGCGGCTTTGAATATGGCAAACAAGATATAATTCATACCGGTGATTCTAGGTGGATCGGGAAGTTATCCAAACTGGAACAGTTGAGATTGTGTCACCTCCATGTCCCTTCTCCCATAGAGTTGACTTCCCTTCGTCGGCTTAGCCAACTCCATTTGTGTGGAGTGAACTTGCAACCCTTCACACAAGTTCCCTCTTCTCTATTAAAGCTAAACCTTAAGAAATTCAATTCAATCGCGTTACTCTCCTCCAACGTAAAGAATTTGTCAGATTTAGAGCTATGGCACCCTCAAGTGGAAGAGATTATACTCGATGGGCTTCAGCTTCCAAATTTAAGGAAACTTTGGGTTTATGATGATGGTGGACCCCTCCAGAGATTCATTCTATCTGGCATGAAGATGCTGAAAAAGTTCGCCATATGGGAGTGCCCAAAACTAGATGAGATCCACATCGCTGGGGTGTTGGAATCGTTGGAGGTTTTGCGTATCAATGAGTGCAAATCCTTCGGAAGGTTCATGTACGTTGAGATACATGGGAAATCTTCTCATGAATCTTCACTGATCCTTGAATCAAGAGTCTTCAATAAGTTGCGGGATCTCAACCTACAGAATAACCAGAAGATACTCGGAATTCAAGTTGTTGGTACATCGGAATCGTTGGAAGAGTTGGTGGTATCTGGTGATCATTTGCAAAGTCTTGGTGGTTTGTCAAACTTAAAGAACCTCAAGTCCTTGAGAATACATTCTTGCCCTGAGCTACGGATTGATGTATGGACCACTGAATTGCCAAATGATTGCCGCTTATACATCAACTGGTGCGAGAAATTAGTTGGGGTTAGAGGACATTACGAAGGCACTGTCCAGGGTTTCAAGCGTCATAAGGTCAGTAAGAACAACCATCCACAAACACGAATTCAACTATAGGCAGATTTATAATAATTGTGGAAAATGAAAAAATAATCATACAAACATGAATTAAACTCGGTCTCGCTTACTTTAAGCACCAATAGACATGTGATGTTTTCTCTCTGTCACCCCCCCCTTTTTCCATATACGAGAAAGTTACATAGTTGCAGTAAGAGAAGTTCAGTTTTTATCACAAATATTGGGAAAAACTTCGTATTGTAGGGCATATATATATAGAATAGCTTAGAGCCTATTATTTAAAATGTTTTCTCATTTTATAAGAAACAAATGGTTTTACTTAGCATTTTTTCTATATAATATACTGCACTTTCTATTTTATTTTTCCATTTCTTGCTTAATACCAATCATTATGAGAATGACTTTCATGATTTGTGATATTTATGGTGAAGATAAAACATTAAAGGGATAAATGCAATAGTCTTGAAACTTATAAAAACTGCAATCGAGTCATAAAACTTGTTAATTTAGTACGATCGAGTCCCTCTATTAATTCCATCTAATTTGACGAATGGAAAATGCTATCTATACAATTTTTTATTCATTTCTCTGTGACATAAAGCTTAAAAGCAAAGGTTTGTGTGCAAAAACGTCTGTCCTTTGAAGGTTTGCCCCAAATTTCCAAGCCTTGATTGAGTTTTCTTCCCAAGTTCTCCTCACTTCTTCATCTGTCTTTCTCATCCATAGGGTACTTCTTGTTCGCAGAGTCGGCTTCTTATTTGTCGATCCTCATGTTCTTCATCTAAGTGTCCTTTTTCTTCTTCGTCGAATCCCCATATTTCCTCTTCGTTCGAGCGCAACGACGTCGAGTCCTCGTGCAAGAGCTCGATGAGGCCGACGGTGACATTGGGTCCTCTTCGTTCGAGCCAGACGGCGTGAACCGGCTCGAACGAAGGTGTTAGAAGCCACTACATCGAGCTTCATGTCCTTTCTTGTACTTTCACTTTCATTCCGATGGAGGTATGGGAACTCATTTGAGGTGTTTTCTCGTGTGGATTGAATAGGTCTAAAGTTTGGGAGTGATGTCAATGAGTATATGCACAGACACAGGAAGTTCTTGCGATCTTACTAGTCTTAGCAAAATAAGAGATAGGATCGTCCGAAAAAAACAGAAAAAGGACACATATTGTTCGCATGATTTTGTTTGGGTTAATGAAGGTGGGAGCAACTATATTTAATGCTCAATTTTGCTGTTCTCTGCTATGCATGCCGTCCCTACGAAATTTTCTGAAAAGTCAATTTCAAATTATTATGAATCCATCTTTTGGACTGGGGAGTCAAAATAAAGGTGTCATCTTTACTTAAAGTGCTATTTGTTCAGTTAGAATCTCCAGAATATCCAATGAATGTACGGTTTCTTTAATGTTGTATTTGGGATATTTTCAATTTAGAGCTTGAACTGGCCTACATAATTTGACAATCCAAAGTGCTATCTATTTTTGGAGTGCCAATTTTCAAGGACAATCTGGTCTGAGGTGCTCAAGCTGTTGCTGGTACAGCACCATACGTGGTATAGGTAGAAAAAGCATGTTTTCAGCATTACAATCATCAGCATTAGATGGTGACTTAGGGAAGATGGTATTCATTTTTCTACTTTCATGTTGCCAAATTTGTTGCTTGGAGCCCTTTAGGCAATGAAACAAGAACCTGGATAAAATGTGTTTGTTTTTAAGTCTTAAAATTGGTCTGGTCAGTTCTTTGTCAAATCGAATTTGAGTAGGGCCAACATGTGGTAATTAGGTGTCATTCCTCTGGTGAGGCCACAAAAATGGTGATATTTGATGCCCAGGGTTTGTTAATGTCTCCCATTTTTGCAGGAGGAAGAGAGTGTATGGGGAAAGAGGGAGGAACGCCTGGCTTTATATGAGATAAATTCCCATTGGTAGATTAGCCATATGCCTGAAGTTTGAACACTTGGTTTGGTTGCATTTGGTGGGGACTGTACTGAAGTTTAAATACTTGATTTATTGCATCCGGTGCATTTTTTTTTTCATTTCACTCTCATACTCGGTGTAGAGCTTAAAAGAAAAGGTTTGTGTGCAAAAATGTCTCCATTTAAGGTTTGCTCCAAATTTCCAAGCCCTAACTGAGTTTTCTTCTCCAGTTTTCTTCACTTCTCCTAATTGGTGGAGTTTTCTTCTCAAGTTCTCCTCACCTCTTCATCGGTCTTTCTTGTCCATGCCTCCATGGTGTACTTCTTGTTTGTGGAGTCTGCTTCTTGTTCATCGATCCTCCTATTCTTCGTCTGAGTGTCCTTCTTCTTTGTCGAGTCCCCAAATTTCCTCTTTGTTCGAGCAACGACGTTGAGTCCTCGCAAGAGCTCTATGAGGCTGACGGCGATATCCAGTCCTCTTGTCCTAGCCTGACAGCTTAAACAAAGGTTTTAAAAGCCACTATATCAGGCTTAATCCCCTTTTCTTGTATTTTGCTTTCATCCGATGGAGGTACGTGAACTCATATGAGGTGTTTTTCTTGTGGATTGAATAGGTCGGAAGTTTGGGAGTGATGTCAATGAGTATATGTACAAACACGGGAAGTTCTTGGGATCTTACTAGTCTCAGCAAAAGAAGAGATAGGATCATCCAAAACAAAATAGAAAAGGACACAGATTCTTTGCGTGATTTTGTTTGGGTTAATTAAGGCGGTAGCAACTATATTTAATGCTCAATTTTGTGGTTCTCTGCTTTGGAAACATGCTTAAAAGAATTGGGGATTTGGCTTGATTATCATGCATGCCATCCCTCCGAAATTTTCTGAAAAGTCAATTTCAAATTGTTATGAATCCATCTTTTGGACGGGGGTGTCAAAATAAAGGTGTCATCGTTACTTAAAGTGCTATTTATTCACCTAGAATCTCTCCAGAATATCCAATGAATATAAGGTTTCTTTAATAATGTATTTGGGATATTTTCAATTTAGAGCTTGAACTGGCCTGCATAATTTGATGATCCAAAGTCTTATCTATTTTTGGAGTGCCGATTTTCAAGGACAATCTGATCTGAGGTGCTGAAGCTTTTACTGGTATGGCACCAAATTCCCATCGGTAGACTAGCCATATGCCTGAAGTTTGAACACTTGGTTTGGTTGCATTCGGTGCGGACTGTACTGAAGTTTAAATACTCGGTTTATTAGTATTCCTCCTGACGGTGAAGATGGTGGAATGTACTTGGTTTATCAGTGGGGACTGTACTGAAGTTTATACACTTGGCTTTTCAGAGGTTCCCCAGGTTTCCATCGCTTGAAGATCTTGAAGAAGAAGAAGAATATCAGAGCGAAGAAGACGGATATCAGAGTGAAGAAGAAGAATATCATAGCGAAGAAGAAGACGGTCCTTTTACATGTCACTGTCGAGGGAGGACGAGGGGATGTTGAGGGCTGCTCTGTCCAGTTTCAAGGGCCTCTCCCACCTGGGTCGGATCAAGGAAGAGACCAAACGCTTGGCCATTATTTGCAAGGTACGCAACATAAATTCCCCACATGAAATTGGTTTACCTGGGGGCTTTTTATTTTCTATGTTCTGGTAATAGCAAATAAGAGGTGAGGGGTTTTTGCGGTTATGTTGATGGAGAGTTTTTTGTTACTTTGTTTTGGGGAATGAACAGCAAAACGGCAGCAAAGATGACGGTGGTGAGGATAAAACTGCTGAGGAAGAAGAGACAGGTGGTGGTGAAGCAGATGAGGCGCAACATGGCATTGCCTTCTTCAGTCTGGTCAGGACGCTGCTGCTCGTGTCCGGATACATCTAGTTCTTCCACTACGATATGCTTTTCGGTTATTGCATTGGCAGTTGGTGTGGCTTTTTGTATTGGACGGAATTCATGTCTGTGTTGAGAGTAAATTGTCTTGAGAAAAAGGGTTACTCTCAAATTTCCAGTGGTTTTTGTACGTCTAATTTATAATTAGAATGCTTTGAGAGTGCCGAACTTTAAATAGTCATATCGGTTTTTAGTTGCATTCAGTCATTTGTATCATCCGGTGTGAAAAAATTCATAGTTGAACAAATTTTTGAGATTTTGAATCCGCATCTTATTTGATTCATGAAATGCTCTCCATATATCACGGACTCTAGAAGACTTAACATTCAAGTAGGAATGCTTTTGTATCTGAATCAATCACCCGAGACTTCAGCATTCGGATTGACAAGGCTGGTAAAAAAATATCGTGTACCTACCTAAAAAGCCTAAAGGTGGCTTGCATACGTGACTTGATACATTGAATTGGACCTACAAAATGGCATAGCATTATGGAAATTGCTTTCTAATGTGGATGACGGCTTGTGTCTGACACGGCCAAAAGTGATGGGAAACCGACGACCATGAATCCGAGCCAAGGGACCCGACAAAAGCAAAGCAGAATCCCAAGCTGTACATATGCGCCCGTTCGATGATTTCAATAAGAGCTGAAAGAAACTAATATATTCAACACAAGAACGAGTATTTCCCACATGTCGGCAAATATTCGGAGATATTTGAGTGTTAATGAAAATCACGTGTTAGTGTCTTTATCATAGAAGTACACAAGTGTTTAAACCTCTGATAAACCATTGGGCTGAGGAAAAGTGAACAATGAGATCCTTTCAATCCTGCTGCTCTGACCATTCAGGGTCAAATTTTTAATCATTCATGGTGGAATGTTTCCTGCTCGAGGGCGTTGTCATTTCATTGTCTCGCTTCTAGGGCACCTATCCAGATTAGCATGTGCCAATGACACCAGGTGACTAGCAAGCAATTCATGGATATATTGGACTACACATGAGGCCAAAGCTGTTAAGTTTACTAGATTTTTCGTAACAGAATGAGAATGAATCAAAAGTTCTCCAATAAGAATGGTAAGAACTATCAAAGCTTTCTGTCAGATTGCCAAACAGCCAACAAGTTTCCATTAGAATATCTAGTTTTAAAGTAGTAAAGCAACTCTGAAGCATGAAGCGGGAACAAGTGTACTGAAGATGAGGGAAGTAGGACTTTCAGTATTTCAACCCAACACAAATGTACACACTCACCTCAATAAACTATGGAAGGCTTAGAAACTTTCCACCAAATCTCGCATTAAGCACAACCAGCACAATGACACAACTGCATAGAACAACTGACAATTAATATATCATATTTTCTTTCTTCACTCGCGCGAGCTTCTCCTTTTAACATCTATACTTTGCCCTTTGAGCCTTGATTTCAGCTTGAGACTTTTGGCACCTCGATTGGCTTGACCCACACAATGCTTGATTCCTTTCAAGCAAGTTGGCTATCATGTCCCTAGCTCGATTTTGTGTGTTCTGATCAACCCATGACTTACCACAACCGTAAAACCAATTCCTACATTTTTCCTTGTCTTTGCCATGAGAATTGGTGATCGAAGACCACAAGAGTAGTTAAGCTCCGAGTTGACCTCATAAGCAGTTACACCACTTGGATTTAGACATTGGCGCCCTCAATCTTCTCGCAGCCATTCTTTGATTTGGCAATTGAAGGTTCTACTACATGGAACAGAAGCAACAGAGGAATGCAACAAAAGAAAATTATGTCGACTATCAAGGTTATATCATGATTCTACTAGGAGCTTCTTCATTATAACATAGACAATGCAAAGCAAAAAGAAAAGCATCTGCATAAAAAGAAGTGGACTTTGTCGTTGCAAGGAGAATAATGAATTCACAGACATTACCATGTACTGCCTGATCACGAGAGAAGAAATTGGTGACATTTGAGCGCAAAGTGTTGGCCACGTCACAACTCAACTCATTCGAAGGTGAAGTTTTAACTCCTGTTTTGGATTATAATAATGCTACGAAGAGAATATTCATCACAGAACCTTCACATCCTGCGAACAATTTGAATTCTGTCTCATTTTCTGTTTACATGCTTGGACTTCTATTCCTTAGTGGACTGCCATTATGCATGCGTGAAAGAGAGAATCTATTAGAAGTGCTCGCCAAATTCTACATCAGTGACTACCAGAAGACAAGAACATAAGAGGAACACAGACATGCAAGCTTCGCCAAGGAGCTGCAAAGTGAGATTTGTAACAGCCCATGAAAGACAGGTTTCTTCTTTGTTTCCTAAGTATAGTCTCATGATATGTAAAGCAAATCAGAACTGGAGCTAAAAAAAGTGGATAACACGATGATGATGATTGCAATTAGAGATCCTGACGCCAATAGAAGGGTACCCACAGCACCGGATGCTCACCAGGAATGACTGAAGAACAGCAGCCGCTTACCAGTAGAATGAATGCAGAAGGAAAGGAGATATAGGCAGGTCGGAAAAACTTGTCACATCTCCTTACACTAAGTCTCAAACATTGACTTAACTCCTAAACTTCAGACCTAAAATACTTTATTGAATTGGTGGATGATGTATTTCTGTATCCTCCTCTATTTTTTACAGTTGATTAAAAGCCACTTCATAGAGGAGTTAAAGCAGTCGATCTTCTAGGCATTCATTCTTTTAGTTGTGAAGGTTTCATGTCGGGTAGAATATAGAGTCTATTTCTGCTACTCATTTAACTTTTGATGCCTAGGTTGAGTCTTGGTTTTAGCTTCTACTATAATTTAGTTGATTGTGTACATAAAAATTTATTAATTTAGCTGGATTGGGAAAAAAACCAGTTTTCATAAAAGTTGAGAAAAAAACAACAAAGTGTATTTATGCGTACGCGAATTCACATAGACGAAATTTCATTAACCTGCTTCCATAAGGGCATTAGATACAAAGGGGGAAAAGGAGGACGGGGCTTTATCTACTTGATTTATAACTAACCTGGTCATTTTCTGGTAATAGGATATTGTTTCTCTTTCCAAGAAACTTATCTTGAGCAGATAAGGCGCCACACCCTTATCATACCTTACTAATCTCATGAACCAAGTAGGGTCCAAGCCAAAGATTGGGTGAATGGCTCAGTATAAAATTATTTGCATTTGGTGGTGCAAGAAATAAACTTATGTGATATACTGAATCTACACATATAATCCGTTCCTTTAATCACAGTACGAATCTCACCAGATTTATGTATCATTTCACATGATATTGTTTTCTATTATATATAGATCATTTCTCATATTTCAATCTTAATGAATGCAGTTAATCTATCTATTTGACTTTCATCAATATCCTTTTGAGTATGCCAATCTCAATGAATGTAGTTAACATCTTCTATGTATTTCTTGTAAATAGTATACATTGACAAATAGATTAAACACAGCAAGAATAAGTTGATATGTATTATTGGTTGATTTGACTGCATATTTTCATTATCTTATTTTTATTCTGAAATTTTCTCGAAAGATTGATGGTGATTATATTTTTCAGGAATCAAGCTCTCACGGGACTTGTATACTTTCAAGAGGCTTTGTGAAGTTTTGAAGACCACTAGCGTCATTCTTGTTGGCAAGCAAGGAATGTAGTAGCATATTATTTAGTGGGTCAATGCACTAAAAGTGTCTAAGAAAAGGTACTTCATTTTGGAAAAAAAAAAAAAAAGAAGAAGCTATAAAGGCGCAATTGAGCTATAAATCCATTTAAATTTGTTTGTTGATACAAAGTTTGAGTTGAAATTGATGGTTTGATATTGTACTGGTAGTATGCCAAAACTCAACTTCCCAATCCCATGCTCAAGCTCGACTCTATATAGCATATGCGTTTGAGATTAAACTCGATTCAGCTCAATCATTGATAACTTAGAAACTAAACCACAATGTGAAGCTTGAACTCCATCTCTAGTTCTTATTTTAAAAAAAAGAAAGTAATATCATGCTTTCATTTTCCTAACATCCTTTTAAATTATTAACAGTGTACAAGCCACATGAGTGTAGTAGTATTACAAAATTTGACACCTACAACATTTCATCGAAATTAGTGAGATAACCACAAGCAAATAATACATCATAAAGGTAGACTAATAAAAGTATAAGAAAAACTCTTTCAATTCTATTGCATTTGCATAGCGCGCCTATTTACTTTTATCTTTATTTTTGCTCTTACGCTATAGATGATTCCCAAGATGTATGCTTTGCTAGTCATCGGAAATGGAACAAGAGAATCGCCTCATGTCCTCAACATCCTTTGGGACAATGCATCACATATCCACCCAAAAAACAATGGATGAACAATGCGAAATCCTCATCTCCATTGGGTACTTGACTCTAAAATCTTCTCAAAGCTAAATCTATTAACTTATCAAACTCATAAGATTCTTAAAAACAACAAATTCAAAATCAAAAGAATTGATGTGCTCAGGAGTTATGATGCTCAACTTGCTTAGCCGTCACACAACAGCTATGAAACCCCAAATCATCCATTTGATCACGTCACACAAATCACAACAAAAAGACGAATACTTCTGATGTATGGACTTTCGCCTTTTTCGCACAATCCAAAAAAAATTGTCTGGACATACTGAAGGACGATGGTCAATTTTTCACCAGCATCCATAAGTTATTAGACTCTCTAGATTGCTCTATATAGTTGCAATGCAAGAAAGAAGTCCTATGATCACTATAAAATCTTTTCTAGCCTCATCATATCTTGAAGATGCAGGAATTATGCTAGTTCTTTAATGAGCTTTTTTCAACAACGGGCACAAGAAGTTGTTTTGTTCTTTTTTTGCCGGACCTAAGACATTTATAACAAAAACAAATAGTTCAATTGTGGGCTCTACAATGATCACTGTATCTTAGGAGATAGCACTAACCTCATCCCTTAGAGTGTGGCTCATGACTCAACGATGGAGAGCGTAAATTGATGTTTGGAGATCTTTATTTTGTGTTATGATGGTCATCATCCTACAAATCAAATGAGTGGAGGACAGAGGATTAAGCATAATGGGTGCGAAACCGGCCCAAGAAATCATGTTAGTGATCACTACTTGAACATCACACAATCAAACCCTCAATAATTCGGATTGGAGGACTTAGAGGAAGCTTAGATCACAGAGCAATAAAATAAATGAACAGAGGAGCTCGTAACTAATTTGTAAGGCAAATCAAAACGTAGAGAGGCTTATTTGTTAAACAGAATGAGCAAGACATGATAAACCACATTTCCCATCACTTATAAATAAAATAAAAAATGCAAAGACATGAACAGAGGAGCTCCATTCACTTCACTGCAAAAAACAGAGTTGTGAGTGGCCAAAGCATCTTATAAACACTATGACCACTATTGAATGGCTATAAACCAAGAGGCAGAGTTCACAAATCACAATCATTGCTGCAACCCAGTAAACTTGAGAAGTTCGATTATGAAAATAGAAGCCCAACCTTAAGAGCAAGAAGAAGAAGAATTGCATTGAGGGCAAAAAAATAGAGTAAGGTTATCAGCATATGGTATTAAGTAATCTAATAAACAGAGACCATTTCCAAGCATTTGATTGTGTCCCTCGTCCACTCTCAAGTGCCAAAACAGGCAACATTTCAACTTCTCTTCAATAGAAAATATGCTATAACACTCCCAAATCTATACAGAGAAGGACAAGAGAGCTCAACAGTGACTATCCGGAAACATGGAAAGAAACAGCAACACCCAGCAGTGACTAATAAGGGCAATCACTTGTATACTTCAAAATGAACAAAAAGGACAAGGCATAATGCAAGAGAAGTAAACCCAAAACATGATTTAGTCACAGCAAAAAGAAAAAAACATAGTAACAAAATGCTAAATTTGTATTCCACTTCCAAGCTCCATCGAAGCGATCTTGATACCATACTCATGTTTCGTGTCTATCCACCTATATTCCCTTTAAAACCACCTTAGTGTCCAATATTAAGGTCACTCAATGTTTAGTAAATAAAACACCTTTCACTATTGTAACATTCAATGAAATTAGTCACACCTCATGGCTCATGACATACTTACCTTGTCCAGATCTTGTGAGACCAATTCAAGTCCACCACATGTAGACAATTCTGTATAATAGCAGTAGCTTTTTGAGCCTGTAACTCTTGTACATCTCCATTTGCCTTTTGTAGTTTCTTTTTTGTTGCTTTCAGCATCTGCTTCACCTTGTGAATCTCTTCATCTTTCTCATTCTCTGACCTTAAGTTCTCGGTTGGAAGACAACTAGATTCCTTCAACGTGTGAATCTCTTCATTCTTCGCTTTCTTTAACCTTAAGTTCTTGGTTGGAAGACAACTAGATTTGGAGGCCCCAAATCATTTAGGCATGGGTTATGCTCTAACATCAGACCATCTAGGTTTCTCTTTTCCCAACACTAGAGAAACACTATTTCGAGGGGGTATCACTCTTTCCAAGTTCCAAATATACCTCCATGAGATCATTCATACTTCCATGCAGTTTAGTAACATAAAAAACTTATAAACCAATGATGTTACTATCTATTGGTGAGCAATTTTAAGCTGAAGTCATAAATACGTACGGTTGCCTCTGATTCTTAACTCTGCTTCCTATCATGTGCCGGAACTTGGTTTAGTCAGCATAACTGAGTGAACAATATCAAAAAGACATTCAATATTTCACACTTTCCTGTGAAACGGCAAAAGATGTCCAGAGATATCAAATTGAGAAAGTAATCACATTCTTCCTAACTATAGTTGTTCCTTGCTAATTTGTTATATGACTTTATCGACCAAAACCATATGAAAACATACACTAGGAAGTTAGACTTTAGGTTTTAATTTTAAACTATTTATTCCAACTTGCCCTCTTTTCTTGATCCATTCATCTTCCGCACAGATAACTGTATAAATTCCTAATACATTGTAGCAGCAATATTGTCATTACCAAGACCGCATAACATTTGTTGACACTAGATAAACTATATTGAATAACTTTTCAACAATTGTGGGGACGTGTGCTGTGACATCCAGATTTTCGGATTTTAATTCGACTGGATAAATAGGACCGTTTTTATTCAGTTGAAGCCAGGGATTGTGAAATTGGGATGCAAGTGGGCTATATTGGTAAGGAAAAATACCAATTGGAATGACGAGGTGTTGAATAAATTAATGGGGGTTAGTTTGATTTAATTCAAGAGGAATTAAGGCCCAATTGGAAAGAAAACCTAGCAAAATTCGTATGCCATTTCTACCCCATATTTTGGCCTACCTAAATGCTTCTAGAAGGGGCAAATTTGTCTTTGAATTGTGAGTGGATGACAGCCCATGGTGGCCCACGTGCGGATGACATAAGAGAGAGAGAGAGTGAGGGAGGAAAAAGGGGAAACCGGTTCCCCATTTCTTCCTCGTCGCTGCCTCTCTCCCCGCATCTCCATCTTCTTCCCTTTTCTTTGGGGTTTCTTCTTCACAACACCATGGAAGCCGAAGATAGCAGCAGCTTCAAGCCGTCGCCGATTTCTCGCCGTCATCGCCGCACGCAGCAAGCCACCGGAGCTGGTCGCGCGCACGCCGCTCCCGCCGAACTGCCGTCCACGCGCGTCCGCCCCCCTCCCTCCTCGGTTCGAACAGAAAACGACCAGCGAGCGAAGCGGCGCGATCGGCGTCGCCGGAAGGAGCCGCACCAGCGCTTGAGCGCCATCGCCGCCGCACGGAGCCTTGTCGGACCGCCGCTTGCTCGACCGCACGCCGCCGCTCCGCCGTTCGCCTCGTCCAAACGAGCGCCACCCTCGTCCAGCCTCTGTTTCGCCTCTGGTAGGTCTCGTTTGGCCACCTCAGGCCGCCGCCCGACCTCCTCCGGCCACCATCCGGCCTCACCGGAGTCCTCTCGCCCTCCACCGGCCTTGTCTAGCTCGAATCAGCCCCGGATCCGCCCCTTCCAGCAGCGATCAGAGAAGTCAGAAAATGGGTATCGCAGAGGGTTTTAGCCCGTTTTGGCCGTCTTCCCGAGCCCGGATGCTCGGCCCGCTTTGGGGAAAGTCGATCCTCGCGTGGAGCCCGTCGTTTTGTGTGAGTTTTACTCACTAATGCCTTCTTAGTTTGCTAATTACGCTTAAAGGTTGATTAGTGTTAATTAAGTGTAATTAGGTGGTTAGATTACAATTGATTAGTGATTATTAGTTAATTGCTTTGCATATTAGTTGTGTGATTAGTATAATTAGATAGAGAATTGCATGTAGTATTTATTGAATGCTTCTTGGGATTTTTCCCGTCTCTTATCGGGTGTTAATTAAGCGATTCGGGCCTAGGTGGTATTTTTAGGAATTAAATATTAATTTTCGAAATTAATTATTTAATTATTTATTTCTCGGAAATTCAACTGAGATGGCTCGGGATCGGAATAATATGCTGATGACC
This sequence comes from Eucalyptus globulus, assembly GCA_014182545.1. Taxonomy (NCBI): domain Eukaryota; kingdom Viridiplantae; phylum Streptophyta; class Magnoliopsida; order Myrtales; family Myrtaceae; genus Eucalyptus; species Eucalyptus globulus. Next base: position 11,837,944 of record CM024725.1, on the reverse strand, counting down.
ATGGTGAAGTCCGTTTATTTAATTGAGCTTTATATTGTGCTAAATTGAATTTTTAATATTAATTATTTAATTTTCGAAATTAATAAATTAATTAATTATTTTTCGAAATTAAGATTTTGATGGCCGACGACCGAAATCTCGTGCTGATTGTCGTGGCGCAGTCCGTTTATTTATTTGAGCTCTACGTTGTATGGAATTGAATAAATTGTGATATTTTAGGGATTTACCCTAAATTGATTGGAATCGATTGAGATTGAATTATCGATTGGTGAATGACCAAGTATGTTTATTCAGCATTTATAATTCTTTGTTGAATTAATTTAATTATTTGATTGAGTATTGATTGGTGAATGGCCAAGTATGTTTATTCAGCATTTATAATGTTTTGTTGAGTTGATTTAATTATTTGATTGAGAAATTGTTGGGCATTGGTTGTCGGTATTGAAAGAAGATTGGTAATCTCTTGAGAGAATGCACGTGGGCTCGGTGAATTGGAATGCCACCTGGAGAATGCATGATATGAATTCAGTGGTTGATTATGTCATCTTGGCGAAGAAGTTGCCTTAGAGAATGTTTGAATAAATTGTTGAAAGTTGATCATGCGAAAAAGACACCCGTGGCAATAAGTGATCATGCTGTGGCGTGGCGATAGTTGATCATGCCTGTGTGGCAATAAGTGATCATGCCTGTGTGGCGATAGTTGATCATGCCGTGGCCGGGGTGTGGCGATAAGTGATCATGCCCTTGAAAATGTGTGGCGATAGCTTTTTGATCATGCCCGTGTGGAGTAGATTGTGCCTACGTGGCCGATCATTTCTGTGTATCGATTGAATGAAAGTGACCGTGAGTGGTCTTGTTGGCGTGTAATCGACTAAGTCGATTAGATCGATGCTTCGATCTATAATATGATTTCTTGGGTGCCTATATGATCTGTGCTAACATGCAGGTGGAATCTGAGGCCAAGGTAAGTCCTCTGACTTATGTTGTGCATAGGCAGCCCTAAGGTGTATTAGTTTACTAATCGGGTCTTAGGAGGTAGAACTTGCTGAGACGTGGTCTCAGTGGTTATTGAATAACCATTTCAGGACCTGGATGAGGAGCCTAAGGAGCATGAATCTGACGAGGAGATCCTTGTTGAGGAACCCTGAAGAGGAGTTTGTGGAGGAGGACCCCGAGTATGACATCGAGTACGACCCGGATGAGGACCGAAATCCTATCCCGTCTTGTCGACCTTGTTTGCTTGTAAAAAGTTGTAGTTGTGAATTTTCAGTGAGAAAAATGTATGGCCTGCTTTTCTATCCCATTGCTTTATTGTCCTGGGATTTATAATCGCTTCCGCATGTGCATATATAAATGAAAGGGTCGGCGATACATAGTCCTGGGATATCGCATTTTTTTTTTAAATCGACCAAGAGTAAGGGATGTGTGCGTGCCTGAGGGTCGGGGCGTGACATCCCCTTTTTGTGGTATCAGAGCAATGGTTAGGTATTAGAGTGATAAGGTGCGATGACCTATGGGATAGTAGTAGGAAAGGCCTTTAAATTCATGAATGATGCATGTCTTTGATAGCTGATTGGTAGAATTGGTTGTCGGGTGTGAATTGCTTGCTTTTAATTATTGTGGATTCGGAAGGCGAGTGTTGACTCGCCGCCTTGAGTGTAAGAGTGCCACCGCAGGTTGGTACTAGTGTAGCAGCATTGAATGATCCTAAGTTCGATAAGATTGATTTGATGCAAGTGTTCCTTGGGATCTGGATGAGCCGGTAAAATCAGAATCAAGTTGTTGTTGTTGCTACCTTTGTTGAGGTCCAACCTGGAAGGATAGTCAGGGAACAGATTTCGATATTTGAGTCAAGATTCAGCGCAAGCAGATTTGGAATTTGGTCAGGAGAAAAGACTGATGTTGAGGGAAGAGTATTTTGTTCCACTCAATAGGAATGGGGGAATAGTCGTCGCATTCGACAAATGGAACATGTTGTTCTATGGAAGATGGTATGAATTAGTCTCGTGTATTTTGAGGACAGGAAATTGTGGTAAGTGTCGCCAGTACGGACAGTGATTTATGGTGTACCCGCATAAGAAGAGGGAATCTTGACAACAGTTACTGCTGTCACTGTTGGTAGGACAGTTCAGGAGAAGTGCGCCATAGAACGCACTGTGGAATTTCTGGGATAGGTCTCTGGTACAAGAAATAGTGCATCCTAGCACTTAACAAGAGGTAGAAGACTCACCAGATAGGTGTCGAAATTGTGGAAGAAAACCTGGATGAATTCAGTATCCAGGTATGGTGAGAAGAACAGAAATGGAACCGACCTGGCACTAGACAGAGGATGAATGTTTTGGGGGAAAATTCTATCAGAGTATCGTAGCAGAGTTTGGATGAAGTTTGGGGAACTTCAGTTTATTGAAATAAGTGGAAGAAATGGGAATCACTAGTTATTGTTGTTTGAATTGATAGAACCGAAGGTATGGATGTGAAGATTGATGAATGAGGAATTCATGCATATTAGTGCATCGCTTTAAGGAACATCAGTTTTGTGGAAAGAGAAATGAAGATGGTTCATTGCAATCATGCATCAACCATTGTCAACTTAATTGGGTGACTTGTTATAAAGAGTGTTGATGTCTTCAAGGATCGACTTGAGGACAGGTTATCGTCAGTAGAGAACCAGGAAGGAGGTTATACTGAAGACAACACTTCGCACTTGATTTATCCCTTGTGAGAATATTGTAAAGCCATTTGATTTAACGAACGCTCCAGCCGTTGTCATAGACTTGACAAACCGAGTATTCAAAGAATATCTAGATCAATGGTGATCGTGTGGTGTAGTGACATTCTAGGGTATTCATTAAGTGATGAGGATCACGAGAGCCCCTAAGAATGGTCATGTGATTACAGGTAAATGAATCTACGTGGACCAGCCAGGATTGAATCAGTTGTTAATGAACCGAGATCGAGATTAGTGTCAGAGATCAGAAGCCGTGGGGATTGGACAGATTACTACATAAGGTTTGTGAAAGAATTTTCAGCATCAGTACCATCGTGGGCTTGACCTCTTAAGAAAGAAGAGAAATTCATCAGCATAGACAAGTACGAGGATAGTTTCCAAAGCTTAAGTAAGAACTGACTATCATACTTGTGCTAAACTTTTCATTTGGCTCTGGAAAGCACGGAATCTTTAGTGATGTGTCTTGCAGAGGATGGGGTATGCATTGATACAACATGAGAAGATTGTTGCATCACCGTTCCGCTAGTTGAGACCCAATAAGTGGAATACGAAGCGGTGTCGTGAACCAGAATTTTGGCAGAACTATAATAGTGATATCGGGTATCACCTTGGAGGAACAAAATGAGTCATTAATGTGTTGAGCCGAGAGTCTTCAATTGTGCATAGACTGGCTAAAGTATTGACTTTACTTGAAAAGGGTTTGAAACTTGGTTTTCAAATTTGAGGTAGGCTACCTTTTGAATTTTATAGCCACCCTCAAGATTGAACCAAATGTTCAAGTTAGAATCGACGCCTAGTTGACAGACAGAGATGTTCAGAAGATCTTATTTTGAGTGTGTAACATTCAGATTTCGGGCTCTGATTTCGATTAGATAAATTGGGCATTTCATCGACACGATTACAGTGTTTTTCTCTGAGTTGGCCACTCATGAGATAACTAGACTAGCTGGGTGAGTTATTAAGGACCTTAAGGCAAATAGACTTGAGAATTCGACCAGGGATCGACTTTTCGACCGTGCTCATCTTTAGAGATCATTGCGGCACAGTATAAAACCGATTTGAAATTAGAGATAGATCGGTTCGACTGAGATGAATGACCGATCGTGGGTGACTCCACTAAATTGGAAAACTCTCATCGACCGATACCAATTTGATTTTACTGTCGTTTTGGTACCCTGTGTCCGTATTTGAATCTTGGAGATTTTCATGACAATCGAGAGTCACCAATGGGTCGAGTGGGTTTATTGTGGCTCGAAGAAAATCGACCACGGGTTATTTGTCCTAAAAAGCTCTGAACACTACCCAGTAGCCTAGGTCACACTAAAAGTGTGTCGGAGTGAAATTAACCGCCAATCTAAGTTCGATTTCAGAAATTGAAGATCCTATCTTGTCACAGAGTGGGTATACCGAAGTGTGTGTGCATCAGATAATTCGCCGGCATGGAGTACCGGGGATGAATTATATTTCGAATGTAGATTAGAGATTATAAATTTGGCAAAGTTTTCAGAGGGTTCTTTATTAAGCAGTGTATAGTAGAGGGTACAGAATTTCAATTGCTGAGATGGAGTCAGGGAAAGAAAGATCACAAGGCCGTGGTCGATGCAGGTAGTCGGTGATTGCGTTTGCCGAGATCGTGTTAGAGTTATATCGATCTTGACTAGAGGTTCCAGTTTGAGATCGGTCGATAGTTTCTTTTAATCCGTGCAGAGCAAAGTGTGCATAACTTGATCGTTGAGATGAGATCGAGATCAGAAAATCGCGAGTCCGAGTTGGTTTAGAATCAGTGATTCAGTCGCAGTTATTAGAGACAGATTTGGGACTGCTCAGAATCGCCGGTTAGCTTTGCAGATTTTGTGTTGAAGACCTTTGAATTTTCAAGTAGGGGAAATATATTTTTCCTTAAATGTCGCCTTTGAAAGGGACATTGTGTTTGATTAAGGAAATGAAGGTGAAGCAGCATTTAAATCGGAATCCATCGAAATTTGGGTTCAAAGAAGGATTTTGTCTTTAAATGGAAAAAGAAATCGGTTTGGGACACCGTCGGCGCTTCTAGCCGAGTGGTTTTCGAGATGAAGCCGCAGGTCCGAAGTCGGGAGTTTGAATCCCCGACGCAGCGCGGTTAAGCGCTTTGTGGAAAAATAAAAATAAAAAAAAAAAAAAAAAAAAAAAGAACCAAAATTTTTGCAGCTTTCATTTTTGCAAAGATGGACAAGTGCTTAGCCTTTTTGGGAATCAAGAATTGGTCTGGTTAATTCGGAAATGTTTCGTCGGCACCGAGAATATTGGATAGTAGTACGAAGCAGAATGAAGGAGCAGAATCGATGAGACGACAATACCCCACCATTTTGAAGAAGAATTTTTAATGGTTTAAATTTCGAGGACGAAATTTTTATAAGAGGGGAAGAGTTGTGACATCCAGATTTTCGGATTTTAATTCGACTGGATAAATATGACCGTTTTTATTCAGTTGAAGCCAGGGATTGTGAAATTGGGATGCAAGTGGGCTATATTGGTAAGGAAAAATACCAATTGGAATGACGAGGTGTTGAATAAATTAATGGGGGTTAGTTTGATTTAATTCAAGAGGAATTAAGGCCCAATTGGAAAGAAAACCTAGCAAAATTCGTATGCCACCTCTACCCCATATTTTGGCCTACCTAAATGCTTCTAGAAGGGGCAAATTTGTCTTTGAATTGTGAGTGGATGACAGCCCATGGTGGCCCACGTGCGGATGACATAAGAGAGAGAGAGAGAGAGAGAATGAGAGAGGAAAAAGGGGAAACCGGTTCCCCATTTCTTCCTCGTCGCTGCCTCTCTCCCCTGCATCTCCATCTTCTTCCCTTTTCTTTGGGGTTTCTTCTTCAACAACAACCGAAGAAGCCGAAGCAGTAGCAGCAGCTTCGCCTGTCGCCGCCTCTCGCCGTCATCGTCGCACGCCTGCAAGCCACCGGAGCTGGTCGCGCGCACCCAAGCTCACCGCCGCGCCGTCCACGCGCGTCCGCCCCTCTCCCTCCTCGGTTCGAACAAAGAACCGAATAGCGCAAAGCGAAGCGGCGTCCGGCGTCGCGGAAGGAGCCGCGACCAGCTGTTGGACGCCGCCCGCCGGAGCTGTCGGACCGCCGCTTGCTCGACCGCACGCCGCCCGCTCCGCCGTTCGCCTCGTCTGTCGAGCCGCCACCTCCGTCCCGGCCTCTCGTTTCGCCCTGGTAGGTCTCGTTTGGCCACCTCGGGCCACCGCCCGACCTCCTCCGGCCACCATCCGGCCTCACCGGAGTCCTCTCGCCCTCCACCGGCCTTGTCTAGCTCGAATCAGCCCCGGATCCGCCCCTTCCAACAGCGATCGAGAAGTCGAAAATGGGTATCGCGAGAGGGTTTTAGCCCGTTTTGGCCGTCTTCCCGAGCCGGATGCTCGGCCCGCTTTGGGGAAAGTCGATCCTCGCGTGGAGCCCGTCGTTTTGTGTGAGTTTTACTCACTAATGCCTTCTTAGTTTGCTAATTATGCTTAAAGGTTGATTAGTGTTAATTAAGTGTAATTAGGTGGTTAGATTACAATTGATTAGTGATTATTAGTTAATTGCTTTGCATATTAGTTGTGTGATTAGTATAATTAGATAGAGAATTGCATGTAGTATTTATTGAATGCTTCTTGGGATTTTTCCCGTCTCTTATCGGGTGTTAATTAAGCGATTCGGGCCTAGGTGGTATTTTTAGGAATTAAATATTAATTTTCGAAATTAATTATTTAATTATTTATTTCCCGGAAATTCAACTGAGATGGCTCGGGATCGGAATAATATGCTGATGACCATGGTGAAGTCCGTTTATTTAATTGAGCTTTATATTGTGCTAAATTGAATTTTTTAATATTAATTATTTAATTTTCGAAATTAATAAATTAATTAATTATTTTTCGGAAATTAAGATTTTGATGGCCGACGACCGAAATCTCGTGCTGATTGTCGTGGCGCAGTCCGTTTATTTATTTGAGCTCTACGTTGTATGGAATTGAATAAATTGTGATATTTTAGGATTTACCCTAAATTGATTGGAATCGATTGAGATTGAATTATCGATTGGTGAATGACCAAGTATGTTTATTCAGCATTTATAAATCTTTGTTGAGTTAATTTAATTATTTGATTGAGTATTGATTGGTGAATGGCCAAGTATGTTTATTCAGCATTTATAATGTTTTGTTGAGTTGATTTAATTATTTGATTGAGAAATTGTTGGGCATTGGTTGTCGGTATTGAAAGAAGATTGGTAATCTCTTGAGAGAATGCACGTGGGCTCGGTGAATTGGAATGCCACCTGGAGAATGCACGTGTATTCAGTGGTTGATTATGTCATCTTGGCGAAGAAGTTGCCTTAGAGAATGCTCGTAAATTGTTGAAAGTTGATCATGCCTGTGTGGCAATAAGTGATCATGCCTGTGTGGCGATAGTTGATCATGCCTGTGTGGCGATAAGTGATCATGCCTGTGTGGCGATAGTTGATCATGCCTGTGTGGCGATAAGTGATCATGCCTGTGTGTGGCGATAGTTGATCATGCCTGTGTGGCGTAGATTGTGCCTACGTGGCCGTATTTCTGTGTATCGATTGAATGAAAGTGACCGTGAGTGGTCTTGTTGGCGTGTAATCGACTAAGTCGATTAGATCGATGCTTCGATCTATAATATGATTTCTTGGGTGCCTATATGATCTGTGCTAACATGCAGGTGGAATCTGAGGCCAAGGTAAGTCCTCTGACTCATGTTGTGCATAGGCAGCCCTAAGGTGTATTAGTTTACTAATGGGGTCTTAGGAGGTAAAACTTGCTGAGACGTGGTCTCAGTGGTTATTGAATAACCATTTCAGGACCTGGATGAGGAGCCTAAGGAGCATGAATCTGACGAGGAGATCCTTGTTGAGGAACCCTGAAGAGGAGTACGTGGAGGAGGACCCCGAGTATGACATCGAGTACGACCCGGATGAGGACCGAAATCCTATCCTGTCTTGTCAGACCTTGTTTGCTTGTAAAAAGTTGTAGTTGTGAATTTTCAGTGAGAAAAATGTATGGCCTGCTTTTCTATCCCATTGCTTTATTGTCTGGGGATTTATAACTGCTTCCGCATGTGCATATATAAATGAAAGGGTCGGCGATACATAGTCCTGGGATATCGCATTTTTTTAAATCGACCAAGAGTAAGGGATGTCTGCGTGCCTGAGGGTCGGGGCGTGACATGTGCGGTGGCACAGCTAGTACTTGGGTACTCTAGGACTGCAGTACTTTTCTATTTTTCAATCTCTCTCATTAAACCAAATTGCAGTCAGGTTAGCAAATTAATAGAAAATTGTACAGGTTTCATCATCTCAAATTTGCTTTACAGCTCTAGCTGCTGTATAACTCTTTTGTTAATGATGGTGGACTATGTGTGCTAGATAAACCCGCACCAAGTTATATATTATTGAGCTGTCACTAGCAAACCCAAATCACAGAGCTATGGGAATAACAAGATATTAATGCAGGTGCTGATAACATAGACAATCTTAAGGAGGCAATTCTAGAACACATTCTATGTTATCTTCCTATGACAACTGCTATTCAAAAGACGCATATTGTTGGAAAAGTGGCAAATATCTCTAGACATCTTTACCTTAGGTCCAAAAATATATCACCTCATCAGAATCTTTTCTAAAGCGAGATTATTGATTTACAAATTGGAAATATCACTTATAAGGGAACACAAAAATTTAAGTAAACATAAGAGTACCTTTTCCGCTGTTATTCTAGCCAAATTTTCATTCTCTAAGGTGTTTCGTATCTTTTATTTTGCTTTGTTATCCTTATTTGCATTAGTCAGCTTCTGCAATGAAAAAGATGAAAAATAGAAAGGTAATGACAAAGTAGTCATCAACAGGTAATGAAAGTCCATTTAATGTTGACAGGTCAATTAAAACAATCCTAGAACAAGATTCGTACCTTCCCTTCCTTTCCTTTGAACTCCAAAAAGTGACAAGATTTGTGCATTGATCTCTTCTCACTCTCTCCAACATATTCTTCAAATGATATGAGAATGATTGAGAGCTATCATAGTGAGCAGCTTTTAAATCACTTTTCCAAAATCTACATTTAGGATTGTAGAATCCATTTTTCTGTAGCTGGTATGAAGATAATCATGCTTAGACAGCAAGGAAATATTAATAATGATGTTAAATTTATTTAAAACATGAATGGAATTTCATGCCAGAACAAGCTAACTACCTCTACAATCCTAATCATAGTGTTTCTCATATCCTTGGTAATTTGCACTCAAGTGGTAAACAAAGGCGCCAACTCGCAAGCATTGGTTCTGAGAAACTCCCCAAACCTCCAATAGGCTGCATTTTCTTCCCTAACTTGACAATGATGCATTTCCCAGGAGAAAGATTGTATATACCCGATAGACATGTAAAGCTGTGCTTCCCTTTTCTAGTGGCAGCTACTAGACTAGAAATTCTAAATATTGAAAGATGGATCTAATATTATCAAACCAGATCAATACTCAGACAATTTTAGTATAGTATGATGAAAAATACATGCTATAAATGTAGGTAGGTCTTACCTGATGCATTCACATTTGTAGTCTCTTCTTGAGGCTGCTCAGTTTCAGTCTTTGAATTAGAATGTAGCTCATCACCATTGTGTAATTCACATCTTATCTGCATTGCTTATGAACCCACATGAATGACCATGCATCTTGTGTTTCCCATGGATATAAATCACCGAGATAGGAAGTATTAACAATTCTTAGTAAGAGATCACAACTCAATTAAAATGCTCATCTATTATCTTCATTCGCTGCAGGTGAATGGTCACAAGAATATTTGATAAGATTGTAAATGTAACAGAAAATGATTACAATAAGAGAGGCAAAACCATGAGTAAACAGACTTAAACTCCTTCAAGCGAAACCCAACACGGAATCCTAAAGAAAAAGCTCTTAAAAGTTCAAACCCTCACTCGGAATGAATCCTTAGGATGTTAAAAAATGTGACTGAGGCATCATATGAATGGCAATTGGAACTCAAATCACGTAAACTGCAAGAATTGGAAAGAAGACAAAGCAGGGAAAAACCCCATAATTCAAGTAGGAAACTGGAATCTATCAAGAAAATAACAGAGGTTAAAACTTGCAAACCAAGGAAAAAAAAAAGAAACCAAGGCAGGAAAAAAAATGCAAGAATCAATGGAAAGCATATCAGAATAAACGGGTTCAAATCACAATCGACAATCAGAAAATACATTTTAAGGATATCGAGTTGATTCATGAGTCATGAACCTGCATCACTCCAATTCGAAGTTATCAAAAAAGCCAAATCGAAAAGAAGAAAAGAACATAGAAAAAACCACAATAAATGACACCACTGATGGACAGAGACGAAACACAGCCAGCGAGTCACTCACTAGGTATAGGCATTGGTGAAAGCAAAGATGAACGGAGAGAGAGCGCTTGAGCTTGAGCTTCTAGTGAATGACGTGAGTGAAAAAGAGAGAAAAAGTCACAGAGAAGCTGAAAGGTTTGTGGTGCAAAAACTTTAGAGCTTTTATTTTTTATTTTTTAAAGTTAAGAATAATGATGCGGAAGAGAATAATATGAAATTTATGTAAATTTCAGTGTTCTAAAAAAAGAGTAGTTGAATAATTAAGGAGGTAAAAAAATCTAATTAGATATTGATAACCAAAATAAATATAGAAAATCAGAAAAATATTTAAATATCTCTATTATACAAATCATTAGAATTTTATAATTTGCGATATTTACAATAAAAATATAATATTCAAAGCATAAGTACATCAAGAATTATAAATTTGTTGGGAAATTCAAAATAAAAATCATATTGTAAAGCCCTAAAGGGTTGTATAATTTTATATTTTAATTTTTTAAAGAATTTTCAATTTTTCTGAATTTTTTTTTTTTTCTCATTTTCTAGAATTTTCTGAATTTTTAATGATTTTTCTGAATTTTTAATAATTTTTTATTAAATAAAATATTTATTATTATTTTATTTATTTTCGAGAATAAAAATCTATGTATGTGGAAATTTTTTTATTTTTTTGAATCTTTAAATATTTTTGGAATTTTTCTGAACTTTTTTTTTATTGTTATTTAAGAATTTTCTATTTTTCGATTTTTATAAAAATAATTTTTAAAATTTTCGGAATTTTTCTATATCTTCGAATTTCCTATTTTTATTGATTTTAGGATTTTTTTATCTTTTATGAATTTTTTTAGAATTTTTTAGAATTTGTTTTATTTTATTTTATTTTATTCTATTCAGCGAATGGGTTCGGACCGTTAATCCGATCCAAATCTCTGACCCGAACCGTATAACCGGATCCGACCTGCGTCGGATTAAAACCGATTTCTAATATTCTTTTGAATTTTTTAATGGAGTTGCCTTTATTTATTAATTTTTTTTTGTCTTTTCCTGTTTTTGTCTCGTTCTGCCTGCATTTCTTCATTCTTCTCTCGACATCCTCTACCCGAACACCATCTTTTCAACCTGCAACTCCACCTTTCGCGGCCAATTTTTTTTTTTTTTTTTTATATTCCTTTTTAACGAAACAAATATCATCACCGACGAGTTTATCACGAGAGCTTAGATCACCTCCGACCTATCTCCGACCGCCGATCGTCTATTCCGACCCACTTTGACCACCTCCGGCTGCCCACTCCATCTATCCGAAAACTTAACAAAAACCATCCCACCGAATCCACATTTTTAACAGCACCAACCCCAGCAAGTTAACAAGAAAACTTACATTATAATGAAGTGAGATGGGCTAACTAATATGCCCTTGAAACGCTGACTTCGCTGGTGCGATGGAATTCTCCGACGGAAAGCTTTCCGGCATTGGAGATATGCATGCACGTTGGACTCGAGCAAAGATTTTTCATCAAATCGCATAGAAGCACAGAGAAAATGCTAGTCTTAGACATGATTCGACAAATGACGCAGCAAATACGAATCGATCATGAGTTTAAACGTGATTGAACTTTCGGCCCTCTGTTAGGCATTTTGATCAAACGTGCAATATGCAGATCTTTCAATAGTTCTCTGATTTTGATTTTAACGAGATCCTCAGCTTCACACGTTACGTACAGACTTTAAAACACCATTTTTTAGCAACAATACAAAAATTCGTTTTATCAAAGATTCTTTCAAGAAAATCGATCGAGTCGAGCATTTCTTTCTCGGCCAAAACAGATAGAGAAGAGCGTTTGGAGCGAGATTGTTCCCGGTTTGTTTGGCAGATCAAGGTCTCGATTGACGACGATGAAGAGCGTCTGGTTAGCGCAACTGTGAAGAACAACTCGCGGATTGGCCTTTGACCGGAGCTCTGGAAAATCGACGGCGAGCTCCGGCGATGCGGTTTTCCGTCGCTCCTAAACGGGATGCACTCTCTCGTTCTCTCAGATTTCTCCTTTCTCCTTGGCTGCTTCCAGCGAGCTCTCCTCCGTCGAGCAAGCTACACGTCTCTAGTGAACTTTTCCCCTGGCTGTCCCTCCTTCCCTCTGGTTGTCACTTTTTGGCAGAGCCTTCCTTGCTCTCCCCTCCCTCAACAATGGCCGAACGCTCCCGTCTTTCTGCTGTGTCGCCGCGGTCGCTTCTCCTTTTCTTCTCCCCAAGCACGCTGGTCCTTACCGAAGCAAGGCCAGAGGAAAGGCTGGGCTGGGCCTTTTGTTTCTTTTTAGTTCTGATAGGCTTATGTGAACAAAGAAAGGTAAATGGGCCAAGGAAAGTGAGTTTGAAAGACATAAACGAAATAAGAGAAATGGGCTGGTTACGCGGGCTCGGCAGGTCGAAATTTGCTAAGGAATATGGGCTCCGAATTTTATTACCATTTTTTTTTTATCTTCGTCGTTTTATCTCTTTTTTTTTTTTATTATTACCATTACTTTTTGTTTAATTTTCTTGTATGCTTATTATTATATTTATTTTTATATCTTGTAAAATGAGCGAATACTTAAAACTTCTATAAAAACTTGAGTGTCAACATAAACCTTTGTGCGAAATTTCAAAATAGTCATTCTAGCCAATTGCTAACATTGTGGTCCACATAAGATGTTGCTTTGAGCAAAGCTGTCATTGTCATTTACTATGTAGGATGACCGGAGATGACTAGGCATGACATCAACAGTTTTTGGCAGCAGTTGGACGGAAGAACTTTTTCAAAATTTCGCACAAAGGTTTAAAATTACATTGACAAAATTAAAAAAATTTATGACTGAATTAGTATTTATACAATAGATTTAGCATTGATTTGATAATTATCTCTCCTACCATGATATAGAAATAGTACTTTAAGATCAATTCCATGTTCTAGGCATTTTTTTTTTTTTTAGCATATAATATTTTGGCACAAATACCTTTTGTTCTCAACAAGAGACAACTTGAGAAGTTCAATTGTCTGAAATTGATTTCTAGGTTTTATAGATTTCCAATATTAATTTAGTAAAAAGAATTGAATTATTGTTTTGACGATTCAATTATGTTATATATGATAAATAATTATTAATAGCTTCTTGCTTGTATTCTATTTCGGATATTGATGTTGGAAATAACATGTCTCACATTCTAGTCATAGCATGTGTATTTGAAGAATATTATTTGACTTTATCCATTTCTTTTTCAAGCCAAATTCGAGTGGCATCACTATGTCCCTCTTGCGAGATTGAAATGTCATATAATTGATCAATAGTTTTATATTCTAATAATGAATAACATCTAAAATTCAACGGATACTAAACATAAGATAAGTAGGTGGAAAATAGAAAGCAATGGATTGATTATTTTTTATCTTCTTCTTCGTCTTTTCCTTCACACAAGAAAGGGTTTCTCCTCATTTCTTTCTTGTGTTGACATTAAAGCGTTTTTCTTATCCTGTTCATTAAAGATGACCACCGTTAGTTTAGTATAAAATTCTTCTAGGCTTATGAAAACCTATTTTTATATATATATTACTTGTGTATACATACATACATACATATTTATAAATACATATATATATATATATATATATTCTATTCTCGTGAACTTATGAAAAGAAAACAACTATGATGAGATACTAAATAGAGTAGAATTGGACCTAAGTAGGTCCTTAAAATACTTAAGGGGAAGAAATAGGCGAGAGATTCACCCTAAGATGAAAGACCCTATAATGTCACTCCCATATCCCCTCCTCTTCGGGAAGAAAAAGATAGAGAGGGGAATTAGGAGGCCCTTTAGTTGTGAAAATAGACACAACGTCAGGGTGGAAACACTTCGGCTACTGTTGGATAGGCAGGTATAATAGCATTTCACGTCTAGGGTGAAAATGGGAGGGTGAAATGCACTATGTTGGACTGCCTTCCTTATAGCAAGGTCTAGATAATCAATTGCCAACTCTAGTATCCCCGGTTATCTAAACCTTGCTAGGAGTCTACATGAAAAGGATTTGATTTACATAATGTTTGATCAAACCAAAAAAGAAAAGAAAATTAACTTGTCCTTAAGGAAAATAAAACCAATCGATTCTTTTTTTTCCCTTCTCATTCCGAAAGATTTATAAGATATTAAATGAAGTTTTCAAAGCATTATCAATAGCAAATGAGTAAAATTACCCAAAAAGTCATAAATCTATTATACATATGTCAATTTAGTTTTAAGCTTTTGAATTTTGTAAATTGAATCCTAAAAATTTTGTCGACTTACTAATGTAGTCATTTTGGCCAATTTTAATTGAAAATTGTTGATGTTGACACTATGATGTGGACAATTTTTATAAATTATTATTTTTTATTATTTTTCTTTCTTTTCCTTTTTTTTTTTTTTTACCAAGTACGATGAGGGCCACTCGACTCTCGTCGACCACAAGCGAGGGCCGATGACCCTTGACCATGATTGGGGAGGGCTTCGTAGCCCTCGCTAGATCTATGGCAAGTGAGGGTCGACGGTCCTCATCGGACTTAGAAGAAAAAAGAAGAAGGAAAATAATATATAAATAAAAAAATTCAAAGAGTTTAACAATATTATAAAAATTGTCTACATCAAAGCAACAATCGTGTCACATAAGACAACAAATGTCTATGTCAATAATTTCTAATTCAAATTGATTGAAAGTACGATATTGGCAAGATTCATGACTTAATTGACAAAAATAAAAGATTTATAATTGAATTGATATCCGTATAATATAAATAAAAGTTATGAGAATACTCATGGCTTAGTGGGTTAATCTCTTATTTCTCAAGCCACTAAGTGATTTGGTTGTGTGTGTGTGTGTGTCTATATATATATAATTATATATACTCATCATATTAAATAATTATGATGAAAATTAAATAGGAAAATTCTATTGTTTTGCTAAAAAATGATTTTTGTTCATTGCTTGTAGATTTCGATAGAGTTAATAAATATAAAAATACAAGTAGAAATAAGCTACTGGTCCCTTATTATTCCATAACTTATTGGAAATTTAGCAAGAGTTTCATGAAATTGCCAACTCTTTTAACATTTTACACTAACTTTTTGTTTGAATCGTTAATATTTACCAACAAATATATGAATCTTTTAATATTTATTTGAGTGACTTATCAACTTTTTTTCCGATCAAATTACCAACTAGTTTTGGTTTTCCAGCTTTCATTTGAATTACTTACCTATATTTATTTGATCTCACTTTAATTTATCAAATTTTCTTATTATTACCAACTTTTATTTGTCTCTCTTATAGATGACTTAAATTTATCAACTTTTATATGACTTCACCAACCTTTAGTTGTGCGAGTTAATAGTCGTTCTCCCATTAGATTATTGAATAGCTTTGATTTACTAAGTTTCATTTGAATTGCCTACCAATGTTTATTTTTCTAAAAATTTTATCCACTTTTTCAATGAGTTACCAACTTTGATTTGCCTCCTTTATCCACTTGTTAAATCTACCAACTCCTTTTCAGAAATTGCCAATGGGAATTGGAATTGGAGTGATTCTCAACATTGTCCAATCAAGTCATTAACAAAATTCGCATTACATATACTTACTTGAGTTAGCTATTGATGTTTGTTTATTTTCAATTAAAACTTTCCCTTGTGATTGACCAAAAAACAAACTTCTCCTGTTTACCACCAATGTTTTATCAACTACCATATATTTTTAGTTACTAACATGTCACTCCAATTAAGTAACCTAGTGGTTATGCGTTGCCAACTCTTCTTTGAGTTGCTTATATCAAAGTTCATTTATTTTTTATTTGTAAAATTTTATTAAGTCACTTCTTTTGTTTTCCTTCTTAACAAACTTTATAAATCTACCGGTTGTTTTTAGAAACTATTAGTGATTCCCTACTTTTAACTAATTAAGTTTCCAACTTATTTTGCATACCGACTCCTACTTGAGTTAGCTACCAATGTTTATTTGGGATTTTCTTTTAAATTACCAACTTCTCTTATCTTTAACAAAAAAAAAAAAAAAAAAAAGCTTCTCTAACCAACTTTTATTTACCTTTCTTACTAAAGGTTTAAAGTTACCAACTACTATATGAAATTATGAATCTTTGTTTGCGTGACCTCACAAAGTTACGGGGGTCAAATTACCAACTAGTTTTGAGTTACTAACTCTTGTTTGAGTTGCTTATCAATAGATAATTATTTTTACTTACATGGACTAGCTTTTCTATTGAGTTACCACTTTTATTGGCCTCACTCACTAACTTTTTCAATTTACCAACTCTTTTTTGAAATTGCCAACTTCATTAGAGTGATTACTAGTATATTTCCAATCAAGTTACCACCTCTTATTTAAGATACTTGCCAATATTTTTTTTTTTTGTTTTTAAATTGCCATCTTCTTCTATCTTTGACAAAAACCTTTGTTTATCTTTTACTAATTTTTATTTACCTTTCTTGGCAATGCCTTGAGTTTACTACTATTATTTGAAAATTTTAACCTTTCTTATAGGCAAAAGTACACTATGAGTGTAAAAATTTGGCATAGGTGGACACTCAAGTACCGAGATATCTAAAATGTACACTTAAGTGCAACTATTTTTGAAATTTGGACAATTAAATGCCAACTCTAGCGAAGATAGCCAGAAATCCAATGTGGCATTATTTTAATAATAAATATGGTCTATGTGGCTTGCTAGAGTTGTCTACTTAGCAATCAATGTGCAAAACGACATCCTTTTGCCCCCAAATTTGATTTTTAATATAATTATTGATTATATTAATTTAAAAAATAAATTAAAAAAAGGAGAGAGGTAGCATTCATTGAGGGCCTCCATAGCCCTTGCCTTGGTTGCCCCACCATCATTGGAAAGGGTCGACAATGGTGGGGCAAAGGTCAGTCGGGGTCACTGGCCCTCGCCCAAAGGGGCTAAGGGCCACCATTAGCTGTGATGGGGTCACCCACGACCTCTCGCCCCAAATTTGGACGAGGGCCTACAGGCCCTCGTTGGCAGTCACGACCGTAGGTTAGTACAGTTCTCCTACCGCTGATTTGGCCTGTGCTAATTCAAGAGCTTTGCCAAAGCTGATTGACTTTGTTCTTTTCCCTATCCCCTCGGCCTCTCACTTCATTTCATTCTTCTTCTGTATCCTCGCTTGAATGAAGAAGACACTTGATCAGCTTGACTTTCCCAAATGCCCACAGCCGGTCCTTCTCCTTTCCGAGTCTAGATTTTTTGCATCTTGGTCGAAGGGGGAGAAAGAAATGAATAAATGTTCTTTTCATTCCTCTTTTTTTTTTTTTTTTTTTTTTTTAAATACCCTCTTTTCGTCCAAAACTATACAATTTCAAGTTTATAAGGTATAAGGTGCAAGCTAGCGAAGTAAATTACAATAAGAATAATAGCTATTATGGTAGAAGATTCATATATTTCTTTCTCCATAGGAACCGTAGAATCTAAGTGGTTTGGATAGTTTCCGATTCTTAGTATTTTCTTGTTGTTTGATATAGTTCTTGATTTTTTTTTTTCAATGTAGTTTATATACTTTAAAATCAATTCAATACAACCCTTCCGTCAAGTTTGAAGGCATGTCATGTGCATTCTTTTTTAGGGCTGCCAAGTAAGCATTGAATTAGTCCAAAAAATGATGAGTACTACCATATCATATCTTTTGCCAAGTTAGAAAACCAATGACATTTTCCTTCTCTTTTCTCTCTCTTTTTTGTTTTTCTTTCGTACTTCTTCCTCCTTTCCCATCTTTGTCACAAACTTCATATCCGTAACTTCTTGTCCTCCATCACCACCATGCTCAATCGCATCCATCACCACATTGTCCACAACCTCGCCGTGGGTCCATCTCCACTAGAGGCAATGATGGTGTCAACTCTAGGGGTGGTGGTGGGGGTGATTGAAAATCATATATGTTATTTACCATGTCTATTTAATAATTCCAAAACAATAAATGTAATAATGTATAGTAACAGAATATTGCACTTTACATTGTTGCAAACTTTAAAGCCTTGCAATATAATACTACATAATAGAAAATATCTTTACCTTTTGTTCCACATTTGTAATTACTCAATGATCTTCTTGAAAGTGTGTGGTAGAAAATCAATACCTTTGCCTGGAGAGATCACCAAAAGAGAACATAAATCTAAATCCTCCATCAACATTTCCAATTAGATCCAACTTTACTCAAAGTGTAAGTAATGAGTTTGTAAGTCAATTAGGATATATATTAATTATCCCACAACACACCAATTATCCTTTTGCACCAAGATATATCTCAAATGGAATCTCCAAGCCCCACCTTCATCCTTAGATTAACATTGCGACCATGTTGCTACTCCTCAACGCCCATATAATTCGAGTATCAAGTATCCTTCTACACCAAGTTATCTCAAATTGAATATCCAATGTCCACCTTCATCCTTAGGTTGCTGTTGGGATCGCATTGCCACACCTCAACACACACGTAATCCAAGTAGGTATCCTTCTGCATCAAGATATCTCAAATTGAATCTCCACTGCCCACCTTTATTCTCAGGCTGCCATAAGGACTGTGTTGCTATACCTCAACATCCTCATAATTCATGTATCCTTTTGCACCAAGATATCTCAAATTGAATCTCCAATACACACTTATCTAGGTCTCTTTCTCCGAACTGAGCCCTCCAAATTGAACCATGAGAAACATGAAGAAGGATTGAACCATGAGATCCATGAAGAATGTTTATTTCTCCAACACCCACCTTCATCTAGGTCTCTTTCTGTAAACCTAACCTAATCATGAGTCCATGGTCTTTTTTTTCCAATTGAACTATTGAGAGCACACAATAAAAGTCCAATACTTTCTCTCCCAATAGAAGTTCGATACCTTCACCTAAGATCACTATGAGGAAGCATAAGTTCAAGCCCGTCAACATATTTAATTGAATCTACACTCACTTAAAAGTTTAAGTCAATGAATTATTGCCAATTAAGATATATTAATTACTCCACGCCACGCCACGTCACGCACGCCACGCCACGCACGCTTTTAAAATAACTTACGCATGTATCATCAATTAAGATATATTAATTACTTCACACCATATCTCATCAATCATCCAATGTCAGACTTTTTTTAACACAATTCACGCATGTATCTTAAAAGATCTCATTAAGTTACGTTGTTTAAAATTAAGGTAAAATATTTTCTCATGCTACTTCTAATTTAAAAATCTTAATGTTTATAATAAGACATTCTAGATCCGTTGGACGATGGGGTTGGTGGCTTTCATGGTGTTTGAGCGTGGAGGTTGATGGTGGCGATGGGCGGTGGCGTTACAAAATAAGAGTTTTCTTAATGCTGGAAGACACCAAAATTAATTTTGTGTTTCAAAATAAAGAAGGAAGAAGGTATCACGTGGAGCATATGGACCATCCAATTATACGTGTTAAGATGTCAACCAGAACACTTGACGTTCAGTTGCCAATGCCATTCGCGGCATCAAAAATTTTATTAGTCTATTCAATGGAAGGATGAGACTGAATTGATTTCCAAAAGCTTAAGGACTCCACACAAATAAAAAAAACATTCAGGAACTAGACTGAACAGGGAAGAAAACTAATGAATTGTACAGAGTACCAGCATGATCTCGTTTGCAATATTTCTATGCAGATCTTGGGTTATAAAGGAGGTGGCTACTGGCGAAAAATTGTCATTTGGAGATGTGTATATGATGTCTCTCCTTACTTGAGGCTTCGTCGGAGGAAAGCAGGGGATTGGTAATTTCATGGTTTTTACAGATTCGCCGTTTTCAAGTTCTCTTCCCTTCAGTCACATGGTGTTTTCACCTCCTACCATCTATCTATGCCCTACGCAAGTTCTGCAAGGGCATCATGCCAAGGCCACCTGAAAAGTCCAGCGGTTGAGATCAGTGTTCATGAAGGTCACGACGTCATCTAATTCACTTAGATGTAGCAGCACAAACCAATCCTTTCAGTAATGTACTCAACATATAAGTGACCGCTTTTAGCATCCACATCAGGTTGCTGAAATAAAAAATCAGGCATCCATATTTTCAATTTAGGAGAGGGCAAATGTTGGAATTCTTTCATTTAGCAATACTAAGAAGGGTCTTCTCACAAGAGAGATGAAGATTGAAGGTTCAGGGAAACAAAGATTTACTCCAGTTATCATAAAAAAAATGGGTTTGATATACAATGCACAGTAGCTCCAGAAGTTAATCAAATAATCGGTAACAAGTTAACAAAGAAAATCTCACCAACACCACCAACAATCCAGAATGTTACTGTTCAGAGATTACACACACAGAAAACCACAACTCACGGAAAGCCTCCTCTCAGTTCTTTGATTTTGAATGCTTAACAAGCCAATCTATGACGGAGTCAATGTTGGTTGAATTTTTGCATGATATCATGAAACAGCAAACTTCTCCATCTGTAATCGATTTGAGTCCCCTGCACAATGTAAGGCATGTTTTTCAGTGTCAAACAGAGATTTTTTGAAACCAACAACAAAACTTCCAGCAGCAAGTTGACAGTACTGGGAACTTTGGAATATATCAGGAAGTTATAGGCATCTTACATTTGATCCATCAATGCTTGTTTAGAGAGAGCTCCAGGTTTGTCAATCTTATTACCCAGTACTAGCAAGGGAATACCATTTAGAGAAGGTTTGCCTAGCAAATCGTGAAGCTCGCTGTTGGAAATGCTCAGATTATCAGGATCAGCGGCATCTACAACATAACTGCAGGATACACATCCAGGGTTACTAAATTCATTAGACTCAAATTATCTTTACTGACCTTTGGTAAGGAAACACTTGTTTTGATAATAAATATAATAGGAAGCTCTGTCAAAGCATTCAGAGCACAAGCAAAAGCAATTTCCTACAACCTAATGGCCTTGATAAAGCCAAAACAATAAATGTGAATGTGTCTGTATATCATGGCATATTATAGGTCTCTGTATGACAACAAAACAACTGGAATGAGAGTGAATTTTCATTGTGCCACCAGCAGGGAACCAACAGCAGTTGCAGAGGACTCCTAACCACTTGAAGGTCCCAGTTACCAAAATGCATCCATAATGAAGGCATTGCCATTGTCTAACACATCTTATAACTCATTAGTTTCTGAAGTTTTTGACCAACAGATCTGCAACAGAAATATTTCTAGTCTCCACCACCAAAATCTTATTGAAGGCAGAAGGAGAAAAGAAACTCCATCTCTGTGAACTCTCTGTGCAAACTACACCGAAATGCTCATCTGTCATCCACATATATTCATTTATTATTGAACAAAAGATATGAGTTAATTGTGCCTCCTACAATACAAAAGTGAAGGGTATGAAACCGGCCATCTCTAAAATAAGCCAGAAAGATTGAACTCCTTGAAATGCTTTTCTATTCCTTTTTTTCCAAAAATAGTCCAAGAAATATAAACATCTTAGTGGATTGTTTGAATGCTTCTCTCTGTGTCATGAATCCTATTTTCTAAAATGTTCAAAGTTCGCATTCTCAAAAGTAAACAAGATCATGTGAACTTCTCCCATCTAATGTCTCGCTCCCCTCTAAATTTGGCTCTCTTCTTCCACCCAGCCTCCTCCATCAACCTCTGTATTTCAAACAGCTTCAAGGAGAAGGAAGCAAACTTATTTATGTAAATTTCGTGACCTAAAGGCATTACACAGGGCATCTAATGGTCAGTTTTTATCAAAATTTAGCGCTCTTTCTCTTAAAACTCCATAGACAAAATTTTATTTAGTTAGACCTATCTGTTTCCAATGCCCCACCCAAGGCACATTCAGAAAAATGAACACAGAGAAAATTGTTCCATTCACTATGCAAAAAATATTTTAATAATAACTTTGAAGGAGCAATATAACTTTTGATCACTTGGATTGCTCTCCGAGATCTGAAACAAGCTGCCTACATGTGGCAGAATAAGTAGATGGAAGTTTGATAATCCTCTTGGCTATGTTCTTCTGCAACTTGACATGTGAATCTAGGGATGATGTATTTGAAAAATGCTCTTTTCAAAGGGAGTAAGGGCTACTGTTCAAGGACTTCATCTGCTGCCTCCTAGTTTATCTCGGGATTCTGGATAATACTAAAACTAAGGTCGTTGGCCAATTTCTGGGGTCTAGCGACCTCGGCTAACCCTCATCCCACAGTCGTTGGCCCTTTTTGGCGATGGTGGGGTGGCGGCGGCGACGGCAAGGGCTAAGGAGGCCCTCGCCGAATGCTGCCTCCCTCTTTTTTTCTTTTTTTGTAATTTAGTTTTTTTAATTTAAAAATCAAATTTGGAGTCAAAACGACATCGTTTTGGGCATATCTAGCCACGCTAGCATCATGTGGATAAGTTTTTAAAAAGAATTGTCACATCAATAAAAAAATCTTGCCGGAAAGAGCCACATCAACAGTTTAGTTGGAAATTCTCGCCATTGGCACTTAAATGTTCTTTTCTTCTCTGATTTTGGTACTTAAATGTACCTTTTAGAAATTCTGGTACTTTAAGTATTTACCCATGCCAAGTTTTGGCAATTAGAGTGTCCATGATTCCTTTTTTGTATGATTCGCCAACCTTGCTCCAATTATCTCACAAAATAGTTGTTTTATGTAGCTTAACAATGTTTATTTGGTCACGTATGCCTTCACCAATGACAACTAGTGGCTTGGCCCTAATGGCATGTCTTAAGAACAATATGCATATGTCCAACTCCGTAAAGGTTTAGATCATAGTGATTATGATAAACAACTAACTCATTATCCAACCATCTACAAAACCAATTCTTAAGAGCAATATGCATATGTTCAACCCCGTAAAGGTTTAGATCATAGTGATTATGATAAACAACTAACTCATTATCCAACCATCTACAAAACCAATTCTGAATCCATTTCATAAATTGGATTCACAAATCATATAGCCTTTCATAATTTAATCCATCAAGCACAATACTTTTTACATAGCATTTCCCAAACCTTATAACAAATAATTAACTCACAAACTATTTTAAGAAATTGTTTACTATGCAATACCAATGAACAAACGGGTAGTAATTACTTGATCTAGCTTTATGCAACAAAAATGCTCGAAACACCACTTTTCCTTTTTAATTGTTTCAATACACGGGTTTCCAAATCTTAGAAGAGATAAGCATCACTCACTTGACATTGGGAAACCAAACAATGAAAACTACTTTGAGCAAAAAAAACCTCAAAATCTTATATATTGAGTAGAAATTTATATCGAAAGCAAGTAGATAACAAGATTTGATTAAACTAAGTTTATTCATAAATAAAACTACTCTAACATGCCAATGGGAAGTTTACTCAAAGCAGGAATAACTAGAGAGGCAATAATAAGGGGACGTAGACACTTGGAGTGCCAAAATTTGGCATGGGGGAACATTTGAGTGCCAAAAGTTCTGAAAGGTACACATAAGTGCCAAAATAGGAGTAAAACGGATTAGCTAAGTACCAATAATGAAAAATTCCGGTCAAAATATTGAAGTAACATTTTTCCGGTGAGATAAGTGTATAACGATGTTGTTTTGCACTTTGACATGGAAAGAAAAGCCAAAAACGATGTTGTTTTGCTTGGGATTTGAATTTTAATATATATATATATTTATATTAAATTAAATTTAAAAATAAATTTAATAAATAATAAATAAATATAAAAAAAAGGGAAGATGGGTTTGTAGAATAGCGAGGCGCAGCCTCTCATCGTTGCCGAGAAGGGCTGGCGATGGTGGAAGGAGGGTCGATTAGGGTCACTAGGCCTTAGCTAGGTGACCCAACCAGTGATATGGGCCCACAGGTCGGCTGGGGCGAGCTAGCGACCTTCGCTACATCTGAGGGAAGGTTGGGACCCTCGCCCTAGATTTGGGCGAGCTTGTAGGCCTTCGACACCAATTGGCTAGGGTTGCCACTAGTTGCATCCCCTAACCAAGGCCTAGCGACCTTAAGCAACGGTCCTCCCACCATTGCCGGCCCTTCCCAGCAACGATGGGGAGGCGATGGTGAGGGCTGAGCTGCAAACCCATCTTTTTTAAATATTTATTTATTAAATTTACTTTTAAATTTAATTTAATTAATATTCATATTAAAATTCAAATAAGGGGCAAAATGACATCGTCTTGGCTCTACTTTGCCAACTTAGCTCTTCAGTGAACCACGTAGGCAAGTTATATTATTAAAAAAATGCCATATGGGATTTCTAGCACCTTTCATCGAAATTGGCACTTAAATGTCCAATTTTTCAAAAAAAGTAGTGCTTATGTGTACCTTGCGTAACTTTTGATACTTAAATGTCCCTACATACGAAATTTTTACATTTATATTGTACTTCTGCCCAATAATAGGCCAAGGAAGTCTAGAAATCAAAATAATCAGGGCCGACACTTGTGGAAAACATAACACTTGTTGGTGTTACTGGAACATAAGGGCATATACTTTTTATGTGGGAAAATGAGACGTGTCGTACAAGATTGTTCTATATTGGGGATGCTCCAAATGATAGTAGATCATCCTTTTTATACAGGTAACTTAGATATATTGTGACATCCTAGATTTTCATTGCTATTTTTTATTGAATAAATCGGGCATTTCATTGAAGCGCTTATAAGGTTGTTCTCGGAACCGATCACTCTCGAGATAACTAGACTATCTGAGAAATCTATTAAGGAATTTTAATGCAATAGACTTGAGAGTTCGACCAGGAATCGACTTCTTGACCGTACTCATCTTTAAAGGCCATTACGTCACAATATAAAATCAATTTGAGATCAGAGATAGGTCTATTCGACTGAGATGTGTGGCTAATCGTGGGTGACACCACTAAATTGGAAAATTCTCGTCGATCGACACTAGACTAATTTTTCCATCATTTTGGGACCTTGTGTTTGTATTTGAATTCTCGAGATTTTCACGATAATCGAAAGTCGCCAATGTGTCGAGTGGGTTCATTGTGGTTCGAAGAAAATCGACCACGTGTCATCTGCATTAAAAATTTCTAAAAACTACCCGATAGGCTAGGCCACACTAAAAACGTGCCGAATGGAAATTAACCGTGAATTCAACTTTAATTTCAGAAATTGAAGATTCTATCATGTCACAATAAATTCTAGGAGCGTTGACTCAGTCTTAGAAGGTTTTTCTGAAACCCGAGACTTTTTGGGAAAAAGGCAGCATATGATCGTTTTTTGTTCAGAAAAAGGCCGGGATTGTTTTTGATCGCAAATTTGGGAAGCATGATGGATATATGGGTGAGGAAAAATATCAATTGAAATATTGAGGTGACAATTGAATTTATGAAAGCCAATTGAGATTTAATTGAGCAAGAATTGAGTCCAATTGAAGCCAAGTTGGTGCCAAATTCGTAGCTCCCGCTTCCCCCTAGCCAAATGGACCATTTCATGAGTTGTGAAAAATGTGTGTGTGGCTCATTGACAGCCATTGGATGTTGGCTTGATGGACAAGCTTGAAGGGGGATAATTTTGTGGAAAAATTGGCCAAGAGACCCCACCAAGGCAAAACTTGCCCCACACTCCTATCTCTCTCTCTCTCTCTCTCTCTCTCTCTCTCTCATTCATCCACCGTCCAAGCCATCCTCTCCCCTCCTCTCAGCCCATGCGACCACCAGGAGCAACGAAGGAAGCACCAGAGCAAGCCGCATGTCGCTCATGCCGCCGCCGTTGCCATTTCCTTGAGTCACCGCCTACGCGAGCCACCGTCCACGCCTGACCACCCTTTCTCGCCCCTCACACCTGTTCCAGCTGCTGTTTCGGGTCTGTTGGAGCTCACCCAAAGTTGTCCCGGCCCCGTTCAACCCCCGTGAGTTCACATCTAGGCCTGGTTTGGCCTATTTCCTCTTTCTCGGTCAATTCCTGCTCTAAACCGAGTTGTTTGGTTTCTGTTTCAGCAAGAACAGATCAGGATTTTTGTGGGTATCGCAGCGGCTTCTAGGTCCGATTTGAGGTTGTTCCAGGCCTCGAAACCTAGGCCCGCTTTGGAGAAAAAACGTCCCTCGTGACGTTCTTGACGTTTCAATCTAAACGGATTGTTAAACGAGTGAGTTTTGCTCACTAATCCCTTATTAGTATGCTAATGATGCTTAGGGGTTGATTAGATTTAATTAAGTACAATTAGGTGGATAGATTAGATTAGAGTAATTAAATTAAAGACTTACCGATGCATGTTAGGCAAATGGTTAGTGTACTTAGCAAGTAGACAAGTCCTATTAATTATTGAATGAGTCTCGGTAATTTTCTGGGCTTGTCTCGGCCTCCAATTAGGCATTACGGGCCTAAATTGGATTTATTGTATTTATTTAATAATTTTCGGAATTATTTAATTAATTATTTATTTTCCGGAAATTAGGCAAGGATAGCCGACGACCAGAATTTTATGCTGATTACCGTGGTGCAGTCCATTTATTTATTCGAGCCTTAATTTGTGAGAAATTGATTTGTTGATGATTTTATGATTATTTCCTAAATTAATTAATTTTGAATAATTAATTGGAAAATAACTGAGCATCGATTGACAACGCCAAAAATGTTTTGGTGAACTACAGAAAATGGTGGGATTTGTGGAAAGAAAATTATTATATTTTGGTTAGGGCCGACCATGTACCCACACACGACATTTTATTGGAAATGATAAAAATGGCATGTATATCGGCTCGATGACTCTACAGAGCATCTTGAGACAAAACGGTATGATCTACGGCTCGATGACTCTATGGGGCATCTTGAGACAATACGGTATGATATTGATATACTAGCTCGATGATTCTCTTTGTTATCTCGAGACAGGACGGTATGATTTGGTAGCTTGATGATTCTATATGTCATATGGAGATAAGATAATATACTATCTATATATCACCTAGGGTGAGTAGTCTTAGATGTTGATTAGACTTATAGATAGTATGAAATGGGTCAACCAAGAAATGGTTGTGATGACATGTAATCGACTAGGTCAATTAATTGATAGTTCGATTGCAATTGAATGGGTGATGTGATACAATGTGTTCGTGTATATCTGATATATATACTGATTTGCAGGAATGATCCTGCCTCGTGTTGTACTTAGGCAGCCTAAGGTGTATTGGTTTCCTAATCGGGTCTTAAGGGGTAGAACTTTTTGAGATGTAGTCTCATCCTAGTTGCGGGACAACATTTCATAACCCTAAGAAGAAAGAACCCAAAAAGGAGGACTCTGATGAGGAGCTAGATGAAGAAGATTTTGAAAAAGAGGATGATCCAGAGGAGGATCCTGAGTATGACCCGGATGAGGACTGAGATCCCATCCTGTTTGCAAACCTAGTTGAGAACTGATGTGTGATAGTTCAGCCTTTAATGTATAGTATTGTAATATCTACTATGTGGTTTGTCTCGTATAAAAGTGTGGTTATGGTTTTTCATGTTCGAAAAATATGGCCTTACTTTTTATCCCAAATGTTTTATTGTCTGGAGATTTATTTCATATGCTTCCGAATGCGTATTAAAATGAAAGGGGTCGGCGATGCGTCTTAAGACGTCGCTATTAATCGACTAGGTGAGGGATGGGCACGCGTTCGAGGATTGGGGTGTGACATATATAGCACACAATTTTTCCATGCAAATGAATACCCGTATCGTTGGTAGGCCATAGAAAAAACCTACAAAAGTAGAGGGCAATGGAAAAAGCTTTTGTCGTGCTTGATTATGAGGCAATAACATCTAATGCATTCATGAAGTTTTCTATTGAATTATCACTTTTTATTTGCCTTATGTACTAACCTGTTTCACTAACTAACTTTGCGTCACTCACTTAAATATTTTTTTTAATTGCCAATTTCTCTTACTGCTTACGAAAAATAGTGGAAAAATTCTAAATAAAAACCTAAAGTGCTCTCATTTTTTCAAATAAGGACCTGAAGTGGATATTGTCCCAAATAAGAGCCTAAAGTGCCATCATTTTCTTAAATAAGAGCGTAAAATGGATTTTCTTTAATATAAAAAGCTTGAAGTGGCTATATTAATTTCAAAGAAGAGCGACTATCTAATTGGTCAAGGGTATTTTTGTCATTTATCATTTTAATTCTTTTTTTCCTTTTATTCTTTTCCTTCTTTTTTTTTTCTAGTTTTCCCTTTCTTCTTCACCAATGGTCGGCTCGGCCATCGACGATGCCTGGAAAGGACTGGGTGAGGGTTGCCCTCCCCCAATTTGGTGAGGGCTACCCTCACCATCATAACGAGGGACAGCCTCACCTTAGGTGAGGCCGGTGTGATACCAGCGGTTGGCGAGGATGGCTCGCCTCGGTAAGGTGACCCTCATTGGAAAGAAAAACAAAAAGAAAAGAGAAAAAGGAAAAAATAATTTAAAATTAAAATTGTATTTTGATGAAAATACCCATAATCTCTCAATGACCGATGAAATTAGGCCCTTATTTGAAATAGCCATGGTTACTTCAGGCTCTTATTTGAGACGGACATGGCCACTTTAGCCTCTTATTTGACACAAAATCCACTTCAGGCCCTTATTCAACACAATGTCGTTTGAGGCCATTGACTCTCATTTGAGAAAATGAAGGCATTTCATGTTATTATTTGGAAACTTCCCAAAAATATTCTCTCATTATTTCCAACTTTTATTTAGCTTTCTTACCAATATCATAAATTTGTGATTAAAGTCACATCATCGGATGAATAAGTATATGATTCAAGCTTTAGCAATAACCTATTTAACTCTTCAAAGTGGTGTCTCGTTGTTAGGGATGTCTTGGTTATTGGGTTGAAATACGCTTGAGGCGTTATAAATGGCTTGTTCTTATACCTCTTTTATTAGATAACACTTAGGTTGCATTTTGCAGTCAAGACAAAATTTAGGATATGATAGAATTCATCATATCCTGCGTTTAATGCCTGCTTAAGATAAGATAAAGTTAGATATAAGAGATATGGATTGGATAAAATTATTCCATGAGGGAAGTCATATGAAGGTGTATAAGATTTTTAATATCCATAATAGGAAAGTTATTTTTTTTTCAAATAACAAACTTCTTAACTTAACGAAATTAAAATTATATTTCATTACAAATAATATTTTTTGAGTTATAGTATAAGAAATTCAAAATAACAAAAAATAACAATTTAATAAAAATATCTTATTTTTATTTATATATTGAAATTAAATATAATTTGAATATATAATATAAATATAAATTTTATGTATTTTAATATTTTAGGTATATCTGTGGTGTTTACTATTTAATAAAATTTTATTAGAGAATGATGGAAGGGGAAGAAAGAAATAAAAAGGAAATTAATTTAAAAAAGAAAAGTAAATAAAAAGCAAAAATAAAAATAAAGTAGGCAAAAGGTGTTCAAAGAGATTTTTATCATCTCCATTTGTAAAATTTTTGTTCATATATATTAATATGACGTTTATATCAAACAATGTATATGATACTATATGTATATATCTGATTTTATTACTATAATTACGAAACGGTGGATTGTATATAGCAAAATCCTTAGATTTTATATCATGATTAGAAATTTGG